>KK499808.1:0-325802 GCA_000688715.1 Glossina pallidipes
TTTGGTACGTGACGAACGCGCAATTCTCTTATAATCCGGCATTTCCCTGAGTCAAGCAGAAAGGCCAACCGCACAAAATGCAAACTGCAGCACATGCAAACAACTTCGTAGTACAACATTGTGACCATAATATGCTACAATCCCGATATACCACTGATATGTATTTTCAATGAATTTTGTTCTCGCTTTGCATTTCTAGACAAGGGATTGGAAAGAAAGCATCAATTCCAGTTTACTTTTAGCATCATTTTGGAATCTTACTGGTAGTCATCGATTGGCAAGATACCAATGACATTTCAGTTTTTGAGAGAGCTTCATGACTTCAGAAGCAACCAAAATTGTGGTGGACGAGCTAAGAGAAAGGCGGCCGTATCAAAATCTTTTCAATGCTTTTTAATGCATCAAAAAAATCTAAATAAAAGTAAGTCCGAGTGTACTTCTAAGTGTTATAGCACACAAATCCTTACTCTTCAGAGATAGTTGTAATAACCTATCGTTTGAAATTAAATGGCGTTTGCAACTAAGCTCTTTTCAAACCATCGAACTATGTTCTACAAGATCTTTGTTCTGAGATTTTGCTTAGAACTACAATGCACTTTTATTTTCGTATCCTTTTTTTTATATACATATCACAACTACTTATATCCGCAGATGGCTTCGTAGCTGCAAAAAAATAAATAACTAAAAATCGATATTACGTTAGCTTTTTTTCAAATTTATTTATTCCAAATTTCATTTTAAAGACAATTCGTTTTTGGAAACGGAGCTCTATAGTTCGCCACGGTCCACCATTAAATACCCTTCACCACCCTAAGAGATTCATATAAGAAATTTTCCAAATAAGGACTTATATGGCAAGTGGTCGAAATAGTGGTCCGATCTAAAGAATTTCCAATAGCGTACGTCCTTGGGCCAAAACACGTTAGTATACTAAATTTCATCAAAATATCTAAAAAATTGCGGCAGTTGAATACAAGATAATAAGAAGGTCAGACGGACACACAGGCTTAAACCGATTTAGAAAGCAGTTCTGGAAAAGGTGGGCACCGCATACAATTGCACAAATTTAAACCAGTTGCACCACAATTGGAGTAGGGTGTTAAAGATGCTTTCAATATCAAAAAACAATCAACAGAAAACCAAACAGAAAAGTTCAAATTGGCGTATGGATATCAAGCAAATTTGTCGATAACGCGCGAACCGGATGTCCCTACACATTGTCTGCAGTATGTTTTCAAAGTAAAATACGAGAACTAACAAATAGAGGGCGCATGAATACCAGATAGACGATGACAAAGCCAAATCATTGGAGTGTAAAAACCCGCAACAATTTGATATTCCAAGACATGGTTTATTTCCTCCTTACCTTATTAAAAGTAAAAGAGTTGACATTCTCCAAGGAGGCGAAGGAGAACCGTATGTCAACCAATTCATCACATATGCTAGTTATTGGTTTTGCAATACAAACTTAATAAACAATGCATGTAGATGTAGTAACTTTAGTATTATATCAAAAATTAATTTCATGCAAATTGCTAAAGGAAAGATAAAATTTCAAAACAAGTTCGTTATTAAGAAACCAACAACATATGGTTTGAAATTATTAACCTCTGCTCCTCTGACCGTTTATTTATATCTATTTACTTAATATTATTACTTCGACCTTTGGAGACATGCCATATGACAGATTAAAATTAATCCGTCTCTTTTTCTCCATTTTGTTGTGTTACGAAGAAATCTATATTAATTCACTCTGAGCAAAGTGTAAACAAAATTTCAGTGTTAGTAATTTTCCATACATAACAAATGACAAAATTAACTAACACATATAAGACCACTCTTAATACATATTTATGAAAGCATTGTATTCTCGTTCAATAAAACAGCAACAACAATAGGAACAGCTATGCAACAATAGTAACACTTACAACCACAATATTTCATCTCGTTGTTTTTTTCTTTTCCTTTTTGTTGTATATGTGGGTGGTTACAGATTGGTATACATACTTTAGCTTTAATTGATTCAATGTTTTTTCAACACAACAACAACAACAACAACAACGATAACAACAACACAACAAGTGCACAGCAAGTATATATATAAATATATATATACATAGTATATATATTAAATATATAGGTATGTATATGTAATCTTTTACATACTTATTATGCTCATGTAAACACAATAGTCTGACGTTTAAACTTATACTTGAGTAAAACGTGTTTGTGTTCATGTGTGCGTATAAGTTTCTGCGTTTATATCAGTGTTTTCTTTCAGAAATATTAAGCTTGTCTCATGTTGCGTACGAATGAATGAGTGGTTGGACTTTTATTTTGTGCATGTCTCAGGATATACAGTACAATGAAATTATAATGAATAATTAAATATTGTGTCAGGATGTTAAAAACATGAGATGCTTTTATAGGCAGGAAATTAAATCAATCACTGACGATGCCAACAAAAGATTTCAAAGCGTATACATGAAGATGAAGGCACTATAAGAGCAAGCCAGCAAGACGAACAAATCAAGTTATTATAAATGCAACGATATTAACTTTAGCTATAAAAAGTCAAGTATGAAATTTAATTATGTGTCGAAAGGAGATACGAAGGAATTCTTCTGCATCACGCTTTACATTTTTATTGGTATTAATGACTTAAATAATGTATTTTAATATAAGTGTAAGATAAAAGCGATCTCTTGATCCTTATTATTTTATGCGGTCAGCCCCTTTTCGACGATAGATTGTTAATAAAAATCGTTTTTTGCTCGTCGTTTTATCTGGTAAGTTTTTTTAGTTTTTTTTTTTTTTTAATTAAAGTACATTTCATTGATTGATTTTAACGCTTTGTGGCTACTGCATTGTTTTATCCGCCTTTATCTTATTACCGACTTCCTGTCTTCCTCTGTTATTTAATCTTTGTTCTGTCTCTGTGACTTTGTGTCCATAAATCCATTCTTTTCGCAAACAGACATATGGACATGTGCATCACTGCCAATTATCTCCTCATGTCAATTTATATTGTTATACGTTTTTTCTTACCCTTACGTATATGTATGTTTTTAATTAACTATACGCACACAAACTGATAAATGTTTATCATTGACAATAACAACAATAACATATAGGTATGTCTATATAATATAGTATACAGAGTCAACTTTACTTACGATATAATTTAATTGTACCATCGGTATCGCCGAGAGAATTCTTTGCCACACAACGATATGAACCGAAATCATGTACTTCCACCTCGTTTATGGTCAAACGCATTGTTATTTTATATCCATTCTCATATGTTTCCGGTATGAAGCGTTCACCTATGTTTACGAATAAAAATGAGAGTGAAAACAAAGACGAAACAAAAAAGAAAAAAAATTGTAAATTAATACTAGAAGTTTCAGAAAATTTATTATAAAGTATTTAATTTCCATTAATTTTGACTTTAATTTCGCATTTGTTGCGAATACATTCATAAAAGACTTCAATTTCGAAACAAACAAAGAAATAGTAGTCAACTTGGTCTTACAACTTTTCTATCATATTCACCAGCTGAACAATCGTAAAGCATTTTCATTGACTACAGCCATATGAACTAGTCAGTGCGCAGTGCGCATCTATGTTTCAAGTCTCGCAAAAATGTACCCTAAAAACAGTTAGTTTTAGTTTTGCTCGCTATTTCTATAAGCCGATAGTCTTCGATGTCAGTAATTTAAGACTTCAGTCTTGGAATTCGTTTCCCTGACTAAATTAATAATAACAAGCAAGGAAGTTATATACGGCGGGGGCCGAAACTAGCATACCCACCACTATGCTTTTCACATTCTACTCTCCCAGTTCTTTTATTTGGTACCCTCTGTCTATCATATTCATTTGAGAATTAACCCATTTTTAGGCAGATAATGTATCTTTTTTTGATTTGATTACTTTATGATAAATTAGCATAAGCCCTCAAAAAAGTGAAAAAATAAAATTTAATCACTTGTAACCTTGTGTGGGCATGGCCGATTTTTTCTATTTTTTTCGCGTAATAAGTAAAGTGTTTCGCAAAGTAAATGTGGAAAATTTCAGTCCTCTAACTTTTACAATCTTTGAGTAACGAATAAAAGCCCACAAATTTTTGTTAAGAAAAACGAACTTGCATTCAGTCTATGCTCCATTGTGGGCTTCTGCTCTGACCAATTTACCGCATTTTCAATAACAACCTTGGTGCAAAGACTTCCAATGTTTCTACCAAGTTTGAAGACGATGTGTTCATTTTTACGACACGGAGAGTGCTAATAACAAACACCGCAGACGGACAGACGTGGTTAAATCAATTCAAAATTTCACGCTGATCAAGAATACATATATTGTATAATGTCATTGAAGCTTCCTTTTGAGTGTTACATGCATTATGGAAAAAAAAAATGAGTATACCTCCAGCTAACAATGGTACGTATAATAACAGTAATAATTATTATTGGTAATCCTATACCACGTGTGGTACAAGCGTATATTAAGTTTGTACGGATGTACGCAACATCCAGAGGAACTTCAGGTAGACCTACTTTTTATTATATCGATTCAAAATCACTTTCCGAATTGATCAAAGTTTGTCGGTCCGTCTGCTTGTATTGTTTTCTTGTGTTCAATATGCAGGCCGCAAATTTTTCAGATGTCTTGATGAATTTTGTACACTGACATGTTTTAGCCTAAGAACCCTTTCGCTTAAAACGAGTTACTTTGGAAGGCAATAAAGGGAAAAGTGTAGGATGGTGTAGAGTATTTAATAGTAAGTTGTGCCACACTATAGTGTTTTTATTTGTTTTTTTATTATGTTCTCCTTTGTATTGTGCCCGATCAAATTTGTTTGAGGAACGCATTTTTAAACTTTTGCGGTGGAAAGAATGCCATCAAAAGCGGGAACTGCGGACAGACAGGCAGACACGATTAAATTGAATCAAAATTTTTCGTTAATTGCTTGCGCTGAAACAAAAAAGGTGATTTGGTATAAAAAAGACGTGTAAAAATACGCGCCAAGTTAAAGGCTTTTTTTGCATATAAAGCAAACACTATTCACTTACCCTGAAGTCTTACTATTTTTAACATCATCTTGAACGTTTTTCGTATTGCTGTCAACGGCATAGTGATATTTAAATTTAAGTCACTTACATCGATTGTTAAGTCGTATAGATAACTATACGACTTTTTCAAATTTTGAGTTGAAAAAAAAAATCTTAAAACAAAGTGCAGCGATCCTTTTAGAGAACGATTTATAAGAACGGTTTTATGGATCATTTTACATGATGTTTTACATTAGGGGTTGCAAAAATTTTTGCCAGCGACTCTTATTGGAAAAAATGATAAACAAGTGGGATTTACCAGGGTACATAAGGGTTAAGTGCGGTGATATTATGCCAAATATATTGTAAAATGATGCAGAAAATGATGGAAACTATTTTGAATAAAATTTATTGGACCAATTTTCCACATTAAACGCCGTTTTCAACTGAAAAAGTGGTCAACATTTTTGCAACCCCCTAATCCTAATTAATCAACTTGTTATTATCAAGTATAACTAATTCGGCTTCTTATTAACTTCTTCTTAACTTATTCATGTGTCTCTTTTTATCATCATATGTCTTCAATACAGATTGAATTCATTTTATGTTTGCCTTGATTCACTATTGTCTCTTCTTCGCTATTCTTTCTCTAGCCATCGAACTTTTTGCAATTGGTTTTGAAAATCATTTACTAATATTTTGTTTCTTCTCTTAATATTACGTTTGATATAAAATATTATGTGCATGTACATCTACTTACTTATAGACAAGTCATTGATTTCAAAAGTGAGGTAAATCAATGTCTGCTTTTCTACTCTCAAAATCAAAAGCAAGAAAATGTTTTAAGTGAATTGATTAAATTCCTATTGCGTGCTATTCATCCGTAAAAGACATAATTTTTTCAGTTACTTAGACTACTTTTTCAATTTCAGCAGAAATTATATAAAAATGGAAATAAAAAGCTGGAGCAAGGTATAAATAATATTTTTCTTGTTTATATAAGTTTCCTTGAGGTTAAGATTTTCAGTCATGTTCTAAACAACGACATGCCACAAGTCCGAAACATTGTTTTTTTGGAACGGTTTTTGTGGCTCAATAACCTTCACTTATAGCAAAGCTTGGAGAGTTTTGTTGCGACCGTTGCAAAATTTGGTGCAAAATCATGAAAACTAGGACTAGTACAGGACAATGAATGCACATAGAACTCTATAATAATTGTAATGCAAAAACGAAAATAAAAACAATAAACAATAAAAACAAACACAATTTTCAAACACCAAAGATTTGAAACGCTTTTTATAAAACCACTAACGATGATACCTTATTCGTTGCAAGTATATACTGGGACTCTACGAAACCCTTCCTTAAACTTGGACACTATTAAGTGAACTTGTTTTTGAACCCACCTCGTATATCTATCTGTGTATTAGATTTCTATTTTAATTCAGTGACTATTTATTTTAAAGCTCAATAAATTTTTGTAAAATATATTAAAATTCAACTCATGTTAACTAAAGGAGATTAAATTGTCTGAATTACAAAGAAAACAATATCTCTCACCCATCTGTTCCTTTGTAATGTGATAAAAGAAAAAATAAAAATAAAATATCAAATTAAACTCAATGTTTCTTTAACTAAGAAATAAAAGATGATGGAACGTGCTTCTGTACAAACCGGTTAAAATGCAGAAATTGTTCTTTAATTTTTTTTTTTTTTTTTTTTTTTTTTTTTTGTAAGCAAAAACTTATATTTCTACGAAATGAGCACTACATCGATGAATGGCGTCCTAGAAAATGAAGAGTTTGGTGTATGCGGTAACCACAACCCTGCGTCTTTATCTCATATTTTCTGTTTAATTTGAGAGACTGCACAAAACTTATTTCTCACTTAATAATGATCCTAATGCAAGTCTAAAGTTAATTTAATATCGTATACATATTGATTTAATAACTTTCTCTAGTGTTTCTTGTTTACGAAATTTGGTTAAACTTCTATGCATTAGAGGTTTTCGCATAGAGAAGTTTTCCTCCATCCATTCGTCTTGTCGTGCTGCTTAATTTAATATTCTCGTAGGTTCATGAGAGGCTAGGCACAAGAAGTCGAAAGTGTATTTGAATTTAAGATCTCCGAAGAGTTTATGCAGAAGTTTTTCCATTACTTTGCCAACATTTGCTGGTTTCTAAAGACGAGCATTATAGATGTACTTTGATATCTTTCTTATTTATTTATATATTTTATTAAACAGTTAGTTGCTTGCTTGCTTGCTTGCTTGCTTGCTACTGCTTGCTACTGCTTGGTCACCAAAGTGTTAGTTTTGATCCATTATATTTCAAATTATGTTTACATTGAAAACTAGGTTAACTAATTGTATAGTATTTGTTATTGTTGGGTTTTCGTTATTGCTGTTTCTATGATTGTTGGTGATTATCTAGTAAATTAAGTTTTGTGGTCGAAATGCAAACCGAAATAAATAGATTTACGCACATCATTGATATCGACCAAGTTTAAGTTTATGGTTGCATATGTGTGTAAACAATTTTAAGAAAATAACATGAAGTGTGTACGGATATGTACAATACAAATATTTACATATACACACGCATATATATATATATATATTTATGTACATATTTGAATAGTAAGCAATTTTGTATAAATGTGTGTCAAGTTAGATTAAAACAGAAATTTCCTGCACTACGCACTCCATGCACTAACTGTTATGTGTTAAGAGAAACTTTATGTATATATTTACAAATGCGCATATCTACTTCAAAAACTAAGCAACAGAAATGAAATCATTTAAGAAAATAACATTTAAAACCTTGTTGTATTATTCTTGTTCTTGTTCTTATTTATGGTTTTTGTTGTTGTGTTGTAAAGTAAAGTTAAAATATATGATAGAGTAAACAAATATTGGAGATGGTAAGAGAGAAACCTGCATGATTTTAATACAAAATCCTGTATACTAAGTAAATAATAAAAACTATCTATAAATGTGTATGATTCGGCGTATACGTATGTGTTAGTATATATAGTTTTCTATTATTTGTATTGTTTAATACGACTGCTTACAGAAGTGTGTGTCTCTTATGCATGTTTTTGACTTTGATAAAATTTGAACAAATAAAAGGTTTCACTCGCAATTCCAAGCGAAGTGATCTGTGCTTTGACTCAGACAATGAATTACAAACTTAGTTACTCCTCATATATTTTGTATATTATATATATGTATATAATATATATATGTGTGTATGTTCCTCGAGTGTAAATGTATATATTTTTGAGTTTGTGGGTTTTAGACAATTTGTGATAATATTTGTATTTAATTTGTACTTAAAGCATTGTCAAGTTCTATTGAAATATTGTGAAAATCTTACAAGGTTCGCCGCAAAGTAATTTCGGTTTTTTTTTTTGACGAAAAGCAGCAAGCTACAATAGGCGATATATTTTCGATTAAATAAAATGATTTATTGTGTTTTTCTTTCTTCTTTTTTTTGGCATTTGTATAATTTTGCATTCATAGATGTGTTGTATCCTATCAAACAAAGAGCGAAGAAAATGCAAATTGAGATGTGTGTGAGATGTGTGAGACTAGTGAACATTTCTATCATTCACAGAATGCTCCAGTTTCGGGATTACGTAAAAACTACAAATTCTCAGTAGGATAGCTTTGTTTTGCATCGTAAACAAAAGATTATTTCGCCGCTTTTGTTGTGCAAATTATGATACTTAGTCTATCCGCTGGAGGGGGGCGATCAAATACAGACAGTTTCTTTATAAAAAAAATAAAAATATTGTTTATTATTATTATTGTTACTATCTATTTTGATCATTGTATTATTATTTTTTTTTTCTTTATTGCCTGTTCCCTTTAATCGATTTTTATCTCTTCCTTATACATAATTATATCATCCAAAGTATGTATATCGTTATTACCCTCATTATTACTCTTCTTATGATTGTTATTTTTACATTGCTTGGCTTAGAACTGTGAATTCAACCATTCTCTGGTGCACTACACAAAGGAGTTGGGGTCAGTTGTTTTGTTTTGTTTTTACATTGCTCAGCTTAGAGCTGGGAATTCACTAATGCTCAGCTGTACAGCAAGGAATTGGGCTCAGTACTTTCTATTACTGAAGCAATTGTATTTGTTAGTGTCAAGCTCGTTATGGAGAGCAGCACCACAGCCTTCACCAGTAAATTATATATTTCTAAGTACGTTAGGCCTTTAATTGCAGTCTTTGTCACTACTCCTGTACATGATATAACGATGGGAGTTTTAGTAACTCTCCGTACATTTACTTGAAATCCTACAAATATTTATACATGCACTTTACCTCTTTTACCAGCTCCAGGCATTACATTTCATTTTATACTATATAACAAGTTCTCATTAGTATTATAAATATTGTCGTTATTATCATCATTACTATGATCGAATTTACTATTATTTCCGTTAGCATTGTTTTCCTTATTATCATCATTATAATTATTTTTATTATTTTTGTTAATCACAAAATATAAATGATACTCTAGGCAAGGTTGGAAAAGGGGCAAATCCACAGTCAATTATTATGTCGAAGATGACATAAACATCCATCGCCGAAGAGCGTTAAGTCGTTGAACAAACCAGCATCTACAGCTGCTCTGCCAACCAAAAGAAAGTCTGCGTAAGTTTGATATTTTTTTATAAAACGGTCCTCTGTCAGCTCTTGTGAAGGAATCGAACGAATATAGTATAAATGCGAAGAAAAAATGATAAAACTCCTTTGGAATATATTACGCTCTCGATGGGCAACGTTCTTTGTCATCATCAAAATCACTTGGTTCAAGAAGATCCATCTTTTCGCATAAATGTTCACAAAAAGCCCGTTGAAAAAACTTGTGATTCTATACAATAAATGCTTTTTATTTCGTGTTTAACGAGCCCAATATGTGTGGTAGTCTTCGCGGTTACAATAGTTCTTTATCTTTTCGAAACTTGTAAGAATCTGTTTAATTATGGTTTCTGATTTGATCAAAATCGATTTCATTTCGTTGAACAAAAATTCTTTAGAATGAAAATTTTAAAAAATATGTGCATTGCATTCTGTTACACTCTTAACTTTACTAGTTGCATTTATCCTTTCTATAAGCTCTAACAAATATCTTTCTATAAAGACAATTCTGAAATAAAACTGAAATAAAAACACTATAGTTGGTGACTGTTCACTTTTAGATAACCTACACCACCCTAAATACAGCTTTATATTGGAGGTGATCGAAAACGTGGTCCGATCTAGCCCACTTTCAATAGTGCCCGTCTTTCGGTCCAAACGTGTCAGTTTACAAGCTTTAATCAGAATATCTTAAAAATTTCGGCCTATAGGTTGAACACAAGAAAACAAGGCAGACAGAAGGACAGACAAGCTTAAATCAAGTCAAAATGTAATTCTGGATCGGCCGGGTGCTTCTTGGCGTTGCACACATACGCACAAATATAATCGCAAGTGTGTACGGTGCCGGTATTATAAAGAATCGCAATCTCTTTTAGAATAGGAACCAAACTTAAGACAAAATAATGCTTAGATTACTTAGCCTGCACATGGTTAAGACATTAGAGCATTCTAATGAAAACCTTTTAAAACTCTTATGAGCTGAAATAATATAAAATACTTTCTTGCCAACTTAATTTTAAATACTTATATAAAACTAAGTTAAACATTGTGTGCCTTTGTCTTTACTTCTGTAAAGTATTGATATTTAAACATTGATTAAATCATAAATATCTGTTGAAAGATATTAAGGTAAAATGTTATAAGAATTACGTATTTATTGCACGTACACCTTTAAAAATAAAATACGCATAACAAGCAATTGTTTCCTTTGCTTTCATTTATTTCTACAATTCGTTACATACAATAGCTTCTGCTATGGAACTTTACAAAGCTACATTTATTTCCACGCTTCTCGTGTTAAAAGTTTAATTAAAAATGTACGATTTATGGAACTAATGCCAAAAAAAAGGTACGAAGAGCTTTATACAATAATCGATTACCTAAACGTGAAAATTAATATGTAAAAGAAAGTGCTGCCATTTTCCCAGCGATGCCCTTATGCCGCTTTGTTTTTAGGAACTAATTTAATAATCGGCAAGCACCTAAAAGTAACAGCAATCTGGCAATGGCCAGCTCTGCTAATTTGAAAAATGCCTTCGAGAGCTTCCAGCCAAGTTCTCCCCATGTACAACAAATTGTTCAAGATGTTTGCAGTATGCCAGTGTCGGCAAACATTTCTTGTTACCTTACTAGCCTAAACCACTTGTGTTTATGTAGATGTACACAACACTCAGAAGAACTTAAGGGGTAACGATTGGCTCCAAATGGCTTTCTAAATTGATCTATCGTTGCCTATCAGTCTTCTTTCTTTGTTTCTTCTTCTTGTCTTTTGTTTAAGCTACAAGAACCAATTTTTAAAATGGAACCTTTTGTTTAAATAAAAACAACACAACATTAATAAATATTTTATACATGGTATGTTAAGTTCGTTGGCATGTGTAGACACACACCGAGAAGGATTTGGGATAGACGCATCTTTTATTATAACGATTTATTATTCCAAATCAATTTCCATCAGATATCTGTCCAAGTATTCTTGTGTTCAACCTATGGACTGCAATTTTTAAGATATTTTCATCAAGTTAGATGCAACGATGTATTTTGGCCTAAAAAAGCCTTATTTTGAAAAGTAGATAGATAAATAACTGTATTCAATGACCTGGTGGTGAGCCTTGGTCTAGTGATTTCTTCTAACAGTTTCCAACAGTACAGTGTGAAATGAACTTTCCCTCATGGTGGTAAAAGACCAAAGCGGATCACAATAAAATAACAACAGCTTTGGAAAATTACCTAAAAAGCTTTGTGTACGTGTGCTAATAAATTCTCTAAAAAACGCTTCGCAGCTTATGGAAGTTGACATTTTTAAAAAGAAAGCGAATAATCAAAACTCAAAAGACGAAGAAGTAAGAAAATTATATTCGGCCGCACATGGCTGCATCTTTTATACGCACATTACATTAAATAAAATTATGCAAATGTTCTTGCTGCAGCTTATGGGTAAAGAGCAGAATACATTAACATTTTTCTTTCTGGAAATAAAAGTATTCTCACTTTTTCTTGTACTGGGGACGATTTCTTTCAACGATGTGGACCATTTTCAATATCAACTTGCATGTGCAATGCTTTTGCTGAAGTTGAAGCCGATATATTCATTTTTGCCACCAAGAGGATATATATCATAGATATTACACAATTGACAGATGGACAGGTGGAAGTGCTTACGCTTCTGGGTGTTGCAAATGCTTTGAGAAAATAAATATATCACCAGACTACGATGGTGGGCATAAAGAACATTTAAGCATTAAAAGAAGTAAAGGGATTCCTTAACAGTTTAAGTATTAATTGTTGATAAAATTTTTATTTTTTACTATTGAGAGTTTTATTTACTGATTGCAAGAATTGCCTTTAAAAGTAGATATACAAGAGTCGATAAAAAACGAAGAAGAAAACGAAATGGTTAACATGAGAGAAGGTAAATAAAGCAAGTAGAAAAATTATATTCGGTTGTGAGCGAATCTTTTATACCCATCATCGTTATCTTAAAGAATTTTTATAAAATAAAAGTGAAAATATTATTTGTGTATCTGCTGTACTTTGTGAGTGATCAGCGAAAGACAAAGAAAGCAACGCCGTTCGCAGCTTATATTGCATTGTAGTAGTGTCTTTTAACCAGTCCTCAATTCCTTTTGCAAATTTGTAGGCGACATCTTCATTCTTGCGAACGAGAGAATGGTTGCCATAGAGGAACAGAGGGACAGACGAGCAGACGGACTATTCCGAATTCGACACTCGTCAAGAGTGCATATACTTTACAGAATTTTAGAAGCTTGCTTGTGCGCATTAAAAAAGGTTTGTAGGGTGGTTGTGGCCAATTTCTTCCATTTTTGTACAGATCCTAAGATCGCCGATAGAATTTTATTTCAAATTTTTTATAAATATGTCTGCTCTACTTTGTAAGCCACGAGCAAGAAACCATTTTTTTCATTTGAAAAAGCGGAGAGATTCGCGTACTTTACATAGTGCGGGTCCTTCGACAGACTTGTCTTATTTCCAATGCCAATTTGCGTGCAGGAATTTCAAACGTTTCTACCAAACTTGAGGTCGATAGCTTCATTTTTGTGACCCATAGAATATTTACAACAGACATTACACAGATGGATAGACGGATGGACAGAAAGATATGTTTGAATCGGTCCAGAATTTGCTGCTGACCAAACATATATATAGTCTATGGAGTCTTTGAAGTTTCCTCCCGCTACAAACATTTTGACAAAACGCATACACCGTTCGTCTCTCGGTGATGAGTATAAAAAGAAGTAAATTTCCTACGGCGGAATGAAAGATGAAAAAAAGAAGATAAAAAATGGAAAAACTGCATCATATGAGTAAATGAAATGCGAAAATTGTTAAAAAAAAGCTATCATTATTGCAACAACAGTTTTGCGTAACCTGCATACAAGGAGGGAACTTCGTTGAAAACTGATGAAGAAAAGAAAAGAAAATGCTTTAAGATCAAGTAAGTGAAACGTTTGGTATGCAAGAAAAACTCAACACCGTTCCACACTCCAATCATCGTCATTACTGCTGACGACAGAAAGACGATAATGTCGTCCACTAGTTGCGAATATATCCACAGTTGGCATTTATTTCTTATATTCATCGCTTTACTACACCCATCAAAGTTAATATACATTAGATTCGATAGAAGTTTGCAATGCATAGCAACACGCATCACAGACTCCACAAGCATTTTTAATTAGTGTTAATAGCAGGATGGTTTAGCTGTGTCTTTTTGTCTGTTCCTCTTTTGAAATTACGGTTATCGCAATGGCAAGCAACTTGCTATCAAGTTTTTGCTCGATTTTGGAAATCAACGAAGACTATCTAAGATCTTCAAAAAAATATGATAAATTATTTCATTCCCTTTCCTTTTTATGCTTCATTTGTTGTAGTGGGTGTATTAAATTCGTGCTGATATATTGTCTGTAATAATTAGAAGGGTTTGGCCGATTCAGAATTGTTTCCCGATTCTATTTAAACTTTTCTGCTCGTCTGTCTGATGCCGGTGCGTGTATTACTGTATTTAACCTAGAGGAAGATGATCAGGTATTCCTAGAGGAATACCTGAGGTATTTAAGTAAATTTGTTATACTGTAAGCTTTCCAGCTCACTCACCCACCTACGAAGAGAAGCCAATCGTTCTTGATTTGAAATGTATGCGATATGAATGAATGTGATATAACCTCGATTAGGTGGATCAATGATGGATGGATATTAACCAGATTGCTCTGATGCATTAGCCATACATATATAAGTTATTCTATATATGTATCTTTTAGTTTTTTAGGTTGCTATGAAATTTTACGTACAGAATATGGGAAAGAATTTCTCTTTTTATTCCTCTTGTCGGAAGATGATTTATTTTCTCAACACCTTTGCAATACCTGGCAGGAAGCGTCAGAGACTCCATCAAGTATGTATATTCTTGATCAGCATGAAATTCTACACCGATTTAAATGCGTTCGTATGTCTTTCTGTCTGTCCCTGTAATGTCGTCGCTACAAATTCTCCTGATCACAAAAATGAAGAAATCGTGTTCGAATTTGCTGCAAAATATTGAAAGTTGTTGCACGCAGGTCAGTATATAAATTGAACCAAAATGGTCGAAGAACACGACCAGAGTGCAACATAAACTGAGAGCATTTCTGTTTTCAAAAATAAGATATGGTTTTTTCCTCGTTACGAATGAACAACAACGAATACAACGATAAAAATTGACATTTATGTTATTTATTATATATATATTTATTATATATACATGAGCGGTCCTGCAGCATCTGTGCGCCTATTCAACATTGTTGGCGGCCGAAAGTAATATTTTTATTGTTTTTTTTTGTATAATTAAAATGGGGATATAATGAAAGCGTAGAATAGATAACAAACCGTGGAATCCGCCGAATCAAATGTTTACGTGTTTTTGGTTCTTTCGGTGTCTTCGGTTTGTCGGAAGAACTGATGGACTCCGGTGCTATACGTGGATCGGATGAGTTTCTTTCTTTCTCTTCGACACTACATCGTGTGATGTTTTCGAGGGTTTTCGCAAAATAATGAGATCCTATGTAAGTAATGTAGCACGTCCTACTTGCGGGGAAAGGGGCATACGATGTGAATGGAAAGATAAAATGCAAACACTTTTACAACGGATATAGAGATAAATTTTACTTGCTAAAGCTGAATGTACTTCGAACAACAACCGAGCTCAATATAAGACTTGACGGCTAATTATTTGCATGGAATTCTTATTAAAACATCTTTGCCACAGTTAATAAAAAGTTTATCTTCAAGCAGTGGATATTTAATACGCATACTAAACTTTTTCTCAATTATTTTCATTTCTTAAGCTTAAATATTGATATATGAATAGAGGTGATGATGAGAGGCATATCCATGTATGTGAATTTTCAAATGTTTTCTTATATACTCACCAGGTACTATAATTGTGTCATTTTTCATCCAATAGTTTATCGATTTAGGAAACGCTTCCGATTGACATTCTAATGTAATATTTTGCCCAATTGCTGCTCCAACTAATTGATTTTGTATCCAAATCATTGGAGGAACTACATACACAGCATATAAGCGATTGGGAAAAGAAGAAAGCAAAAAAGATTAGCACGTGTTCAGTGAATGGATTACAACATACGGATGAGTTAAGAGCAAAAGAAAGTTGACATAAATAATTTACAGAGGCCAGGATGTGTTTTTTAGTTTCTGAACTAAAAATTATTAGGAAAATTTGACTTCATTATGAGTGCTTTTTTTTTTTTCTTTTGAAAAATTTCTAATAATTTCCGGTTTCGAAATATGATTATTCCTAACGATAATTTAAATTGAAAACACGCTATAAAAGGTGAAAGATGAAAGTTATAGTCAAGTATCCGCTTTACACTTCCTTTAGCATATGCTACAACATAAGTAATATATTTTAAACTTCCCTTGCTGTCTACTGTTTACATGTTAAACTGCGGCTCCTGGAAGCATTTCCTACATATTATTTACCTTTTTCGTATTGCAAAAAGAAAAGTGTTCAGAGGAGTGAAGTACTAAGCTTTTGTACTTTATGTTGTGGCTCTCAACAGGAATGCATAAGATGTGTATGTGGCTCCGGTTAACAAACTCGTGCTCTCCCCTCGCTGGTCCTCATCCCCTTCAACAATATTTATATATATATTTGTATATAGACAGGATTTCGCTTATTGGCGAAGAGTTTCTTTAATAATGAATGCGTTTTCATGGCATTTAAATTAAAGTCACTGTTAATTACATTACACGGCCTGTTTGACAAGACGCGATTTTATGCGTTACTCGAAATATATCGCTCTTATGATTGCTATTTTTACTCTTACTTTGGTTCTTCCACGTCGTCTTTAACCAGCCTTCAGCAGCATATATTCCGTTTGAGATCTATTTGTCAATTCAAAAATGGTTGATTGCTATACAATGCAAACAGTTGTCGATCTTGCATATAAACATATTGAACACACCATTGTGATCAGTAAGTAAAGTGTGTCACAGATGTGTTTTATTCTTAATTCATTATCATTTCTTTATTAAGCGTTAAAATGTATAATGTGCTGCAAGCCCAACGGCTAGTAGAGATATTTATCCCACTAGTATTTCCGTTTGCAGTTTACTCTTAAGTGCTTATAACTCTCCACTTAAAATAAGTTACGTGATATGAATGCAATACTTTCATGAGTAATTAATTTCAATAGGAAGCTAGTGATTTTTGGTAGAATACTCTTGCGCCGATTTAATTCCAATAATGTGAATAGTGAAAATTCGTAATTGTATATTATATCTTTGGCGTGTGCTAAGAACCTTTTTTGGAGATATGAAGAAAAGTGAAAAAGCATATTTTAATGAAGTACTCATTTAGTCCCATTACTGCCAATTTTTATACAATACACCGCCTGTTGTACCTTAAAGTTTGGCGAATATATACAACATTTAAGCGGACTTGAGATAGATCCACATATTATTGACTACGCTTGTATGTAGGCTTGTAGGTCAGTCCGTCTGTCTGCCTGTCTGATTTCTGTTTATGTACATTTGTGTCCATTCTACAAGTGGCGAATTTTGACCGAAGGACGAATGTTACAGGAAACCATCTTCTCAGTACCACCAATTAGGAAAGAAGGATCTGAACAAAGGGAATCGGACTCCTTCCCTTTCTTTATTCAATAGCTGGTTTAATGTCTTCCAAGCTAGGAGTCAGCTTCAATTTGGAGCATCCCTGCCACTATCCTATGCAACGATCAATCTACGTCATACTGTTAACCTCATCCTCTTCACCGCTTTCGCATTTTGCAACCCCGCAATCCCTTAACTAATAAGCAAACTACTTAGAATGCCATGTTGGACCCATCTTTCAGTTGTTGGAGTTATGTTAACTTTGTCTCGGTAAGAGCATCTGAGTCGATTCTGTCGTTATCAAAATGGAAACCAATTACAGACCAATGAAAAAGAGAAATAAAGGAATACATTCTATTTTCGTTTTAATATTTTTTTTTTTTTTTAATTTTAATTTTACAAATAAGCAAATGTTGCTTTCGTGTTATTAAAATATTTATTATCATTTTCGCTTTACAAAAACCACCTGAGCTTTGCAATGCTTAGCCATTTATGTCTGCATTTCCTTTGCTTATAAATGTGAATGAATGTTTCGGTCTAACGCCTACGTAATTAGTTACTTTATGAATGCATGAACTATACTTACAATGCACAATCAACATGACGCGTTTGCTGACCGTTGGTGGTATACCATTCGAAGCTATGCACAGATAGGCGCCCATATTTAACCGATTCACTTTGGCGATAGTTAAAAATGAACCATTATAACTCATTACTGGGTAAAAGAGACAACAAATTTTACATTAATAGTAAATTAAATTTTTTCTTTTACATTTCACAGAGCAATTTAAATAATAAAAAAAAAAACAAACAAGTAGACAAGCAATACAGTTTTTAAATGCAAAATTTAATATCTAAAAAGTAAGTATTAACCACGCATTTTCACTTCATGACGTCACGATATGACAAATTCCATATAGAAATGATTGTAAGAGCAAGAGAATTCAAAAAATCCTATAAAATTATTCTAGTATTTGCTTGTTAACCGCATTCATTTATGAGTGTTATATGCATCTGTACATACCTTCGGTACCGTTTGGTATTGGTATCGGTTCGCCACCCTCTCTCCGCCACGTTATCGTTGGTGTGGGTGAACCTGTCGCAGCGCATTTCAATGTAACATTTGAACCCTCACGTATTACCATATCAGTGCTGGTCGGATAATCTAAAATGTCTGGGGGCACTAAAATGGAAACACAAACGAATACACATTAAAGGAACAAAGCCAATATCGTTCTCGACTGTATTATAATATATGCGACTTCATCTGACGCGTAATGCCAGCAATTTAATTGTTTTCAGTATACGGAATACAAAAATCATAAATGTTTTCATTGTATTTGTATGTTATGCTATGTCTGCTCATGGCAACAGTTGATCGTAATGGCTTATATACATAACATACACATATACATAACAGTACATTGTTGAATTGTAGCAACAGCAATAATAATCGTATATGTAATTGAGAAAAAAAAAGAAAACAAAGAAAAAAAGGATAAAAAATTGAACGGAAAAAAGAGTTAAATAAAATTTTATGCATGCAATAAAAACGTGTATGTGTGGATGAGCGGTTTTATAGCGTGTAAAGTGCAAGTCAAAGGTAGATTAAATATAATAATAAAGAAGAGATGTTTTAATTTTTTAATAATTACTACGGATTGTAAAAGAAAATTGCAAATTGAAGAAAAATATTTGTCAAAAAGACATGAAAAAGTAAGAAGAAAAAAAGAGAAAAATGTTAACTAATAAGAAAGAACAGTTTAGTCACTTTGGAGCGAACTTTGATCATTCGTTGTCTTATAGAATTTTCTCGTCATTGTTACATTATTTGAGCATAAATAGTAAGCCCCCCCGAATCTTTCGTGTTCGTTTTCATTTTAAACCTTCTTAAGATGCTTCATAATGAAGTGTTAGTTTGACATTTTCTATAGATTGTAGATTATACCAATGACCCAAAGCAGGCGTGGCGAAAACTTATATGCTGCTTAGCCTACGCACAAATGATGTATCTCGAATCCATTTGGCCGTAGAAAATATTACATAGCGGCAAAGCGATTTAAAGGTTGTGAACGTCGAGAATGATATCTGCCTGCCGCACACTTTCAACGTAAGCGGCAGGGGCGTTCGCAGGAAAATTACCTGTCGAGTTACCATCGTAGAATTAGTTATATACCCATGCCAGCCAAAAAGGAAAGAACTACTGACGAAGGAAATTAAAGAGATATCTGTAAACTAAAGTCTGTTATCAGTTAGAGCATGTTGACAGAATGGCAGCAACGATGGGAAAACGACTCGAAAGGAATATGAGTCTACACTCTCATCCCAAACATAGAACAATTTTTTGCTGGTTTCCGAAATTTTTTTTTTGCAGTTTCAGCTTACGAGCAGATAACGCATCCGACCTGTGCCTAGGCATAAACAACGACGCGCAGGACACTGTTTTTGCCCGTTCGACTTGACCATATTTCAGAAACAGGCGGTTGAGATCTCTGGTAATGGAAATTACGCCAGGTCACCCGCAATCATGTCAATGAATACCGAAAGATGAAAGAAATCCAGTGGTTTTTTGCAGGACATGGTTTGATATAAAGCCACACTAAGGCGGCATCTTCAATCTTAAGCGAGTACGAAGGGTTTATTTGAAGGTAATGCGAAGGCGATTCCGTAAAGCCGATAGTCGGCACCGTGTCGAGTTTTATCAAATTTTCATGCCTTACATCACTTGTGGCACGAGAATATAAGTCTATGCGGATGTATGTAACAAACAGAAGGACGTGAGGAATACCCAATTTTTATTATACCAATCGAGATAAAATGACTTTCAAAATCCAGCTAAGGGTCTTTGCCCGTCTGTCTGCCCGTACGTCTTGTTCCGTTACGCTTAACCTAGAGGTAGAAATTTTTGATATATTTTGATGAAACTTAGTACACTCACACAGTTTGGCCCAAAGACGAACGCCATTGAGAACGATTCGGATTGGGCCACTTTTTCGACCACTCAGTCAGCCAAAGCCATATTTCGAAAGGTTGTTATATGAATAACTACATCAAACCATGTGACGTAGGAGATTTAATGATAGGTCGCGTACGACTATAGTTCACCTGTTTTACCTATTTTGATGGATTATTATCTAGGAATAACTTATGCAACTTGTATCGACCATTAAAAGGAAAACTGCTCCAGAATTTGGCTCGATTTTCCGACTGACATTGCATTCCACTAGAAAGATCGGAAGTGCGTGTACTTTTTACAATTCTCTTAACACTTTTTTTATTAAAAAAAGAGTTTTTCTTCTTAATAAAAAAACAACAAAACAAAAACTAATAAAGACTTCCTGTGCATGCATTACTTCACTTACAATAATGGTTTTGTTTTTTGTTATTTTCATATATATTTTTCTAATTTGTAATAATTTTTATTTATTCTAAAATTGATTAAAAACCACTCTCTGAAACGTATCCTGTTTGAGTTTTACTAATTTATTTGGATATATTTTCAAACAAACCAAAGTTCAAATGGCAATTGATGCCATGATGTAGCAAATTATTGATGTAACAAAATTCCATGTTCAATGTATTGAGAAAAAACAAAAATAATTTAGTTCGGCTAAGGCGATTGTTAAGTATCCTACACATCTTCGTCTTACACGAATTCCTTATTTATTCGACTATATCTTGTCGCAATGGACAGACGTCCCATTCATAAAAGCATTTATATAGAATTAGGCCAGACTTGCTATTATACATAGAGTTTTACTATTCTCTATGTATGGCAATCTACAAAACGTGAAACCTATTCGGTTCAAATATGGAATAATTATGTCAAGTCAAGTGTTATGATTATATAAAGAAATTTTCATCAAAGAATATTAAAAATTAGATCTCTTTGCCATATAAAGCGCCGCTTCTCATAGGGATAGGTATAAAGGACACGAGTCAACAAATATGCCTATCCGATCCAAGTTCTTTAAATCTATGTCGAACTACAACGACTCAATGGTTTTTGTCGAAAAATTGTATAAATTGCAAATTTTTTTTCATAAGAATTTTGTTTTTTTTTTTTTGTTTAAATAAGGGATAATATTTTATATATGTTATACAATCACACACAATGTAAAAATTCACATTTTTTTTTTTCTTTTATTTCTAATGATATAGGATTAAGCAAATATGCAGTATTTTGAATAAATAAATAAATATGTGTAAGCATGTTTATATTAATCAACTCTTTCTATAATAAAGCTAAATTTAAAAATTTTAAAGTTGTAAGGGAAGTGATTGTAAAAGTCACCTCAGTCAAGCTATTTTCAATAGATTGAAGGATAAGACATCAATGTACTGAATTTCGAGAGAATTTCTTAAAAGCCTCTACCGATCGATTGAACATAAAACACGTAGACAGGCGGACGGACAGACAGGCCGGGGTAAGAGACAGGAATGATTAAATCGATTGAGAAAGTCATTCTAAGTCGATTTAACCAATCGGGATGGGAGACCAATAAGAGGTCTCCCTTAAGTCATTCTGAGCATTACAATACACGCTCGCCAGTTTAATGTGTCCTTTACGTCATTGGTAAGTGGGGTATAGAAATGTATTACATTGAAAGGTCCGCTGCTACTCGAAATGTATAGAAAACACAAAAAATAAGTGACGATAGTGTGGCGATTGAGTTTAATTGTTACTGTCATTTTTGGGTATGGTGCTAACAAGTTGTTAGAGCAATTTATGGCAACACATACATGACTATGTATTCCGCTAAGAATAGGGTAAACTATAAATAATTCAATCTTGGTGATTGACGATGACGATGATAACGAAATGAAAATTGTTTATGTTCTTTGTAAAATAAAATTATGGCAAAAATCGTGCGACGAGTGAATGAAAGGCAAAAAGTTTCACTTGTCAAGACATGTGTTAAACAATTTTATAAATTTTCAAATTTAATGGTCTTTTTGAATTAATGTCTAGAAATGTTGAATTCAACCATAACCTTACTTATTGTTTACTTTAATTTGTCATGTCCGTAGGCATAGAATCAGGCATTGAAAACTAAATAAAATATATAAGTAAGCGTGAATAGCGAAACCGTTTTAATGATGCTTATGTGTCCACCTATTTGTCCTTTTGGCAAAATTACGGGCGTATGCATACGATTTCAAATTTGGCCATTGTATTGTCGCCGCATAAAACTCGCTGCTGTTATCGTGGTGAGATACGAACCGTGTTGAAAACAATTTGGATGGGGACTATTTTTGCGATCGCTCCCCTTATAGGGTCATTCTTTGGCATGCATAATATTTGCAATTTTCAAAATGACTCGAAATTTGAATCGGTTTTAAACCCCCTCCCATATAATTACGTCTGTGCATGATAACATTTTATACCATTTTCAACATGTCAAAGCGAGAATTAGTCCATGATAGCAGTCTGAGATAAAAGTCAACTGTACCAAATGTGGTACACTGAACTATCGATTGGTGCTTGCCAGGATACGTCGGGAGAAAGCTCGCATTTATAGTATTTAGTGTAAAAAACTCCGTTGCAAACTATTGCATGCAATCACAATTTGAACAGGTTCAACCGATGTGTTAGACTTGACTACTTCGGTGCGGCCCTTCCGCGAATACTCATGATGGCTGTGGTATCTCCAAACGCGAAGGAATTAAATACGTAGAGGTGCTTGATACACTTCGCCCTGCCCAGAGGGGAAGCTTTCGACCATACCCAAGCTTTCCTTTATGGTACTTCAGTCTTGGAATAGGACCTCTCTCCTGCAGGATTGTCTAGCAAGGCTAAGAGTTCTCAAAATCAACCAGTTAATTGCCAATGGTTCTAAGGGGCCGGTCTGATTAAAGCTTCACGCCAGGTACAGACGTCAACAATTGATATAATCGGTATCAGATTTATACAATGTAGGCATTTTATAGATCATATCCCGGGTAGATGTGCTGGCGAAAACTAAGCCTTGTATGACGAGAATACTTTTGGTTTAATATTTTAGGATGAAAATTGCTTCCCAATAGCAACTTGACATATCACTTAACTCTATCATATTAGTACGAGGTAGAAACACTTTTCCGGCATAAGGGCGCTCATTGAAAGCAGCAAACTTCAATTTTTAGGATCATATGATGAAACCGGTGAAGAATAACAAGATCTGAAAACCCATCTTTTTATATTCCATATAAGAGCTTTCATAAAAAGTAGGCTCTTCGATGGAAACAAGGTATAATTGTTGATATATCGTCAAGAAGATGAGTAAAGAATAATCATAGTAATGTAAGTTATCTTGTAGTCCACTTTACGTGACTATTATTTTCTTACTTATTTGTGATTTTCCGTCACGTTTGGTATCTCGCAAATAAAATTGGAGCAAAATTACGCGTTATCCGCGAACACTGACTTGGTAGCGGCGGTCCTTACCGACTTGGCGACTCAGGCGGGTCGTCGCAGAAATATGTGTTACATACCTTTACGCTAATTGCTGAAACTATCTCTATGATAGTTCCGTTTCCAAATCTGCGACTATGTTTTGGGGATTTTGTAAAAATTGATTATCAAGTACCGTAACTTAAGGGTATTTTTTAGCCAAATGGAGTCTTTTTTTAGTTTTGAATACTATAGAGCAATATATAAAATAATAGCAAGATAACGACAACTTTCTTCATTTCACTGATCTCTATGAGTAAAACTATTCATCTCATGTCGAATATAACGTCTCTCTTATGATTTTTACAGATACATCTGCATTATAAACACAATTATTATAAATATTTTTTAAAAATAAATTTCGTTATTGTTCATGTTAACTGCAACATGATCACGTGCTAAGTAAAGACATGAACTTACATACTCCAATGTGCTTGGCGTATTAGTCTACTCCTTGACTTTGCAATTCTTTTCATCATTATCGTAAGAAATGACGTAAAGGTATTATTTCATAGTTAATATTCAAAGTTGAGTTTATTTAAGTCACAAGTAAACTGTTCACACTCTTTGAAAATAATACGCTTGTTTACATGCATCACGATTCTATGAATATTTGTCAATTTGCTTCCCCAACGAAGGTATTACGTTAGATGCTTTAAGCTTTTCTCAAAGATTAAGTAGAAAATAATCATCGTTTACCTAGAACAGTGGCTGCAGTCTCTATAAAATCCAAGCCATTCCAGTCATGCAATAAATTCAATTTATGTGAAAAAAGACATAACATCTCTCGTTAAAGATCGTTTAAGTTTTGTTCTTAAGTTCTTTCCGCATTCGAATCAACTCTTGCGAACTCTGTACAGTATCGTTATTTATTTATTCTCATTAAGTGATAAAAAAAAGAAAAAGAAAATAAATACATATATAATGCATCAATGCAATAAAAACTTTTAATGGCCCTCGTTATGAGTATAGAGTTTAATGTTACTGTTAACATAAATATTTTAAGAAAAGAAAGCAAAAAAAAAATAAAATAAAATAAAATAAAATAATAATAACCCGAAAGCACATATTTATTAATAATAATAAATCATTTTCACTTCATTGACTTCCACTTACCGACCACATCCAAATAACCCACTTGACTTTTCATTGGATCCGTATTGATTTGACACATATACCAGCCTTTGTCCGTTTCCTTAACGTCGCGTATCCGCAATATCCAAGCACGTTTCTCAGCGTGCGTTATGCTCATGCGATGATTTTTTGTTATGACGTGATTTTGTATTGTTAAAATCGTTTGTGTATCGACACGTAGCCACGCTATCTGCGGCATGAAAATAAAGCAGAGAGAGAGAGAGAGAGAGAAAGAAGAGAAAATCCGCACAACCATTATAAATTTGTACAATTTGTAAATTTATTGTTTGTAGATGATTGCGGATGTTGTTTTTGCACTATTCAAACAATTACGAGCAGGTGTTTATACTCGGGTTATTATTATCAACTCGTGCTCTCTATCCTTGTTTCTTATGTATTAGGATTAATGTTACGTGTGCATGTATTTTATTCATGTTCGGATGATACAAAATTAATGCGATGCTGGAGAAATTTTCAATGATAAATTTTAGTTATATAATAGAGAGATAAACAAGAAGGAGGTGTACGAAGTGCTACAAGATATTAATGATTGTAGGACTAGAGAGCTGAAATCAAAAAACAAAACTTTCCGCAAAAGTTCGGAAACGAAATTAAAAGTTGAACGGAAACAAAAACTTGCATACGATTTCGTACAGAAATTTTCATTACAATCGCAAACTTATATATATTCATGCTTACATCCTTCTACACGTATACCATATTTGACAACAAGATAGAGTGAAAATCCGTTTAAAACCGGATGGAGGTCACCATTACAGTTTTATACGAATTGCAGCTAAAGCTAAGCTATTCGACTGGCTTTCCTGGCGTTGCCATCGATCACTTGTCACCACGAAAAAACAACGTCTTTTCTCGTCGTTGTTTTTATAATTGCGCTTCACATTTGGTATCCTGCGTCATTAGTAAAAATAAAACTCCTCGACATGAATTTCGTTACAGAACAGAGCTGCTAAGCCACGAAAACCATAAAGAAACAAATGCTTTGTGATTTGTGACATCTCTGTGATCTAGCTCAGGGTATGACCGATTATGTTTCGGCTTCGCTTATATGGTTTGCCTTATATATATATGTTGTATATACAATTCCTGCTCTTTGCCCTTACGTTCAGACCCACTTGTCTCTTTGTCTCCTTATGAAAACAGATTGCTTTTGTTTAACGTGCCGTTACTTGAGAAACGCAGATTTATCGTCAGTGTTTCCTTCTTTATTAAATCAATTAATCAATAATTGGTACGATCGACATTACTACGTGAGATAAATTTCAATCTCCCGAAAGGTTTCTTTAGGAACTCTATTATCATAAAGCTTAGTCAATGTAGATATAATTACGATTCATTTTCAATCCTTTTAGAGTCCTTTGTAAATCCTCAGTTTAATCTCAATATCGGATGCTTTAAATTCTATCAGCTCAACTTTTTTAAATAATAACATTTAACTAATATTTAACTACATTTTTTTTTCTCTAATAACGGTTGCCAAGGTTTTCCATGTTTACAACAGCTGGGGGGGTTCGCCCTAAACTCGGATTTATACTGGTTGTGGATGGACTTCTGTGCTAGATGTGTACGTGCTTTTTTTTTCTTTATTTTTTCTCTCTATTTATTCATACGCCAATTTGTTCTTTCTTCTTCCGAGCAAAATTTTAAGAATGTAATCGTATATCACAACGGTGAAAGCGCTTAACTTAAAATGTCTGCAAGCGTATTATTTGATGATGTAGATGCTACAACATCAATGGTGAATAAAACGCATAAGACTTGCTGTTGCTATAAAATATTTCGGAAGAGCTCAATGGAAATATAAACTGGAATTGAGTTTCACAGTGTTGGCGCTTGCCAATTCAAGAAGAGGAAAATGAGGTTAAGGAGAAAAAACTCGCAACCTAAACATCGTGATGAAAAAATTTATGACAAAACTAATCATACACGCGCTGCTTTTTGCTTCTCTTACGCTCATGTACGCGACTTCTGCACATGTCGGTTTTCAAGGCGAGGCAACTTAACACGTAATTAAATTGGTAATGTTTAAAAGAAGGCGGGAGTTGGACTTTTGAAAATCCAGGCTATCGCTGCACCACTGTAGTAACGAATAATTCTGATATAAATAATGGCAATCCTGGACAATACATCAGCTTCAAGACTGCCTTCCGAAGATCTATTAAGAATTAAGATAAAATGTTCGATGTCTCATGATAGTGTGAAGGTCTTAATGCTTATTTGCAGAAAAAAATGGCTGAGTTATCGACCGAGTTGCAATACCGCACTGTTCTGGCCAATATTGCCGGTTATCATTGTTTTCAGTTTTAAAATTCCCATCACTTTGTCAATCTAATCATTAATCAATAGAAGTTGAATTTCTAGTTTGTGAAAAGTAGTTACTCTTTTTAAAGAGTTTATCAAAACGTAACATCAGTATATAGTCGATAAAAAGTCGATTTTTATATTTTATCAACACTATGACCTAAGTAAAGATTGCTTGTTTGGTTCGATTTTTAATGGTTATTTTCATCACATTTATGGGCGATCTCTTTATATTCACCTGTTACTATACTTTTTATGAATTATCGCAAATTATAAAAGTAAAACCTATCATAAAAGTGTTACTACTGCGAGTAACAAAAGGTAACAACACATTTGAAGTTTGGGGAGTTTAATCGGTTTGTCAATACGCTTACAAAATCCAGAAGAAAGGTTCGTAGGTTCTATAGAGTATACATACAAATACTACATCTCCCTATAGAACCTCTAATGCGTGATATTCTTTCTTCTTCTATCAGGTTTGACTGTCCCTCTGTGCGTCCAACCATCCGTGTGTAGGTATTTTTGTCACAAACTTGTCCACCAAACTTATGGTATTAGCAAAGAAATTAGAAAGTTTGGTATTGAAAATGCAACCAATTGGTTAAACGAAATGCTTCGAATACCTCTCTCTGCTCTCTAAATTTTTTGCTAAACGATCATTCCACTAAAACAGACATAAAGAGAAATATTACGCTACTGTGCAAGTGGGAATTGCTTAAGAACGTTGCTTATTGAAAGCAGAATTCGATTTAAATCAAAGACTTGTGAAAAGCATGACGAAGATATGTTGAAATATGAGAAAGTAAGTTATATTCAGGTCCCAAGGTATTTTGACTCTATTTGTTTACTCGAAAGACTCAGTTAAAATTGCTTTTAGTTACAAAGTAATCTACGACATAAAATATAAGATCTTATATTATACTTGCTTTAAACTAATTGAAGAAAGAAGAAGCACACCATAGGGCACGCCGTTAAGTATCCTACACTACCCTACAATGATTCATATAAAACGAGTTTTTAAATAACACCTTGGAAATGGTTGAAAACGGTTCGGATCAGACAGCTTTTTCGATCATTCCCCATATAACTTATGGCTTATACAGAAAAGTCGTTACATGAAAAATGCAATATTCAGATGTCCGCTTAGTTAGATGGGGCGATTGTTTGCATCTCTTGCCATATAACCATTCCTACGAATGTTTACTTTTTATATGGTGGATTTTAAGTTCAAAATCACATTCTAACCTAGTACGTCCCTCTGTCCGTCTTGTGTATTTACGTTCAACCTAAGAGGTATTATGGTAAAATTTGGTACACTGGAGCGTTTCAACCCATGGAAGGATCCTGTTGCAAAAGGCTTGGATCGGGTCACTCTTACGACCACTTCTCATATAACACTTTATTTGGAAAAGTTTCTAAATGAATAACTGTATCAAATGGGATGACGTAGGATATTTAATGGTAGAACGTTTTTGTTGTTACTGTTTTAAATATACATTTATTTTA
The DNA here is from genome assembly GCA_000688715.1 of Glossina pallidipes. Lineage (NCBI taxonomy): Eukaryota > Metazoa > Arthropoda > Insecta > Diptera > Glossinidae > Glossina > Glossina pallidipes. The sequence continues at coordinate 28,737 of KK499808.1, forward strand.
TTCGCTACTTATTTAATGTGAACACCAATTACGTACTATTTTACAGGGACAAATAGAGAAAAATGTTTAAATCTGATCGCGTATCAAAATTTTTTACGGTGTTCTTAATGAGATATTATTGGAGTTCAAGCATAAAATGAGAAAATTAATATACCCTTTTAGAGCGATTATAAGTTAGGTACCAAAACCCATTCACAATTTCCATAAACTTCTATTAACAACACAGAGAGGAGAAAAATTGCTCAAACTAAAACTATTTTCTGGTTAAAAATACAACTAGTTTTTATTTTTATACTTTCGCTGTCGAAAGTTTTAAACATTTTCTTTCTTCAATTCTCAAGTGGTCCTTTCCGCAAACTACGCTGCATGTCTTCATTTAATTGTCTTGAAAAGTAAATTTTGCCGCCTTTTTGAAATAACAAAAAGCACATAAAACATAAATTAACTTTTTTCCTTTAGAAAATTTGCCTACGAGTTGGAAAAGCGGAAAAAAAAAAGAGAACGAAAGAAAAACAATTACCTTCAAATAATAATGCGAATACACAGAAGAGTACACTGGTAGCCCAGTTAATACATTTAATTGTTATTTCTTAACCGTTCGCTTTGTTCTCACATTCTCAATAGTCTGTCGCACTCTTTGTCGTAATATCTGGTAATGGTGGCGATCAATTGAATGCAAAAATAAAGCGAGGGGATAAGTACTGAGTCCTAATTGTTAAAATAAACGAATGAAATGAGTAAGAGTAAGAGAAAGTGAAAAAAAAAAATAAAAAAAAAAAAAAAAAAAAAAAAAAAACAAAGGAGAAAAATGAAAAAACAAAAACTGAAAGAATATTAAAAGCAGCATCCCACTGCAGGTGTTTATGAAGTGATTCTACTTTCTTTTTCCTTTTGTTTCTACTTTTTCCTTTTAATAACACGTTGATGGTAATGGTAGTGGCGGTGTTGATGGCACAAGATCAAAGTTTGCACTAATTGAGTGTTAAATGACGAGATGGATGAAAATTAAAATTTACTTAAAATTATTCATATTTAAACAGCTGCCAAGCCCTGCACCAAAAATGTTGACATAATTTTTATATTATTCTTTTCTCTCTATTGTTTTCATATTATTGTACCTTATAAGTTTGTAAATTATCCACCACACACTGGAGTACTGCCTCACGGCCTACTGGCACAGTAACATTCTGCAATGGTTCACCGAATTTGGGAAGATCTGTGAAAGTGAATAAATATTTATTTATAAAAGTATTTACACAAGATGAATGAACAGCTGTTAGGCAGGCGCTTACGACAAAAGAATTAACAAAAACATATATATATATTTTAACATATTCTCTCTATATATATATACGTAGGAAATAGGGAAAAACAAAAGCATATTATTTTTTGCACAATTTCTTACCCTTCTCTGGTATGATGTTAACGCCCGTGGTATCATCTCTTATATCCTCTAGTAATTCTTCATGAGTTTGCATTTCTATATGTCGTTGTTAATATTGTTGTTGTAGTTGCAGTTTTTTTTTCAGAAACATTCATGTATACATGTACGTATTTAGTAAATGTTTACATGCGTATGTAATTTTATATGATTTTATTTAGTTTATTTAAGGTTCTCAACGGATTGTGTCAAGTGTGTTGGTTTATGTTTTACGGACAGACGGGATACCGTGCGCACAGGTGCAAATATCAAAAACGTCATGTGTTCCAGTGTGCACAAAGTAGAGATTACAACACACAATTACAATCACAGTACACCATATGCAAACATATAAACGTACAGACATGTGTACATAACATGTGTGCACGTAACAGTGGAATTAGTAGCCAGACAGAGGTTTGTTTTTGTCAGTTTTTATCCATGGATTTTGATTACATTTTATATATGAATGAATGAGAGACCGACAAGACAATTGTACGTTATTACAAAGAGGTAAAGACACAGAGAAAAAGTTAAGAGTTAAAAAAAAAAAAGAGAAAAAATATTATTATTTTTTTAATTAAAAAATAAATTTCATTTACTCTTTGGTTTTATTATTTAGATATCTTTTGCTGACTTTGCAGGTAAAATGATTTTGTTCTTTTTGGTTTTTTTTTAATATTAGAAATTTTGTTTACAAATAATAAAAACATTTTTTAAATAATATTAAATCTCTCTAATAAAGTAAAAATAAAATATGTTTCTGCATGGATTACAATTTAGATAAAAATTGACATTGGCACCCAGATGATAAGTGCCAACAATATGTAATTTGCATGCAGTTAACTAAATAATTGAAAAGTTGATATATGAGATTAATAAACAAACAAAAAAAAAATAAAAATAAATAAAAAAAGAGAAAAACTAAAAACAAAACGATTGAATATCTGGAATGCAAATTGAATTTTTTGATGCCATGTAAGCCTAACATAAATCAGCCTCGGGAATATATATATATATATATATATATATTCAGTAAGTCTTATTAATGTTCGATATTTCGCTGGAAAGAAAAATAAATCCTTTTTAAATCTAGTCCTTTGTCCGAACATAGAAATATTCATTGGTCTTCGAGTCTTAGCTTCCTATTACGTTCTTCTATCAAGGGCTTACGGCGTCCATGGCAATGGTCATGTTAGAGTTTGAGCATGAATTAGAGGCAACGGAGGCCGGAGACTGGTGCTTTTGGATGTCATTTTAAACAAGGCGGATTATTTAAAGATATTGCACAAAACTTTTAAAGAAAGTGCGCACAAACTGGTTATTTCGGAAACTTCCAAATTCTACCAAGATAACGTCCTCAAGCATAAGCCCCGCTTAATTCAAGAAGCGCTCTTATATAACTGCCCTAAAGTGGTTCACTCTCTTCCTCAATCACAAGGCACGAGCCCCATCAAAAATTTGTCGACCGTCGTGTGCGAAAACGCTCAATCTCTTGCGTCCAAGATCTGAAAAATAGACCATAAGAAGCGTGGAGCAAGATCCCTGTTTCCTATGCGAGAAAATTCATACAAAATATGTCAAAACGTTTAAATGACGTTATTAAGCAACAGAGGAAACCCCACCAAATATTAATTTTTAGTAATATGTGGTCTTTTCTCCTCGCATCCCTCCTTACATGAAAAATACCCAACATAAACGATGCTATGTTTTTTAAGTTGTTTTGTCGGTTTTTTTCTTTTAAATTTCGATGTGTACTCTCCAGTAGTACAAAATAATAAAATAGATTTGTATGTTTGGACAATGGACTGGATTTAACAAGTGTTATTTTTTTTTCTAGCATAACGACCCAATATTAATGAGACACACTGTATATAATAAATGCATAGAAAATAAAATCTATTTCATAAACTCTTTGCCACAATCACAATAACGAAATATGAAGAAAATTAAACCGGTATGCTAAAGCTCTTTCACGATAAAGATGTAATCTGGTGTACTAGTTATGTGTTAAATACACGTACTAAACTTTTACGAGCGCAAGCGAATAAGTAAATTTCACGTTAAAACAATTTAGTCGATATTGAGAACTTCTGAGAATTGAACCTACTTATGATTCCTTTCAGAAACGCTATTGAACGATATTGAAAGGATAACATAAAAATGAGAAAAACTAAACAAAAATAGAAAATGCAAACGTAAGCAAAAAAAGAAATCATACTTGATTTTATAAAAAATCACGAAAAACATTCATTATTACTACGTACCATATAGCGTACTATTGGTGAAAGGCTACGTGTTAGAAAAAATGTTAACTACTTAAGTGTAGATTTTTGATAGGTTCCAAAGGACGGTAATACCTTTCGGAAAAATCTAACTTCATTACTATCCAGGCCTATCATTGCCAAAAAATCGCTCCAAATTTAGCCCCCCCCCCCCCCATACAATTAACACAAATTAATTATAATACTGCGTATGTGTTTCTCTTGCTTTTCCGCGAATCTATTCGGCGAATAACTTTCTTCGAACCGATTGTATTTAAGTTTAAGTTGATAGCTATTTGGTGTATTATTGTTATTGTTATCTTTCCGGTTATAAACGCAAACCTTATCTCTCCACTCTTAAGTTGCCCAAGTATGTTATATTTGTTGGCAAACATTTTTTAAATATCTAAACATCTCTCAAAGCTTTAAACACGTTCCTCTTGAAGCACACAAGCTTTCAAACAACGCACAAATACTCTTCCAATTTTCATTCCTTTAGTTCGAATTATTTTCAATATCTTTAAAATTAAATTCTCTTGTGCAAGACATAGAGGATTCTCGACAAGTTAATTTAAACATTTTTTGTTAACAAGAGGTTGCTTTTTTTTTGTTCAAAGGTTGAAATTTTTCATCCGAACATTCATCTATGATAAATAAATCAAATTTTTTCCTAGATTTCAAAACCAGTTGCTTTCTTTTTTAATATTTAAATATATGCTCAATAACTTCCTCAAATATTATGATTCTATTACCTCTTCTTCCAGCCCCAATTCCCTGCCAAAATATTTTTTCTTTATATTTATTGCAAATTTTACATCAAAAAAATTCGTTGACATTTTCAAGAAAAGAAAATTGAAAAGCAATTCTTCTTTGTCTTAACTTCTTTTACCACACTATTGTTCCAAAAACGAATAAAAAATTTTCTAAAAATTTTACGCCACAACAATTTTTTGATAGTTTAACTTGAACTTAATTAAACCAAAAAAAAATTCTTCTCTATCTTTTGTTTTTACAACGAAACAATCGCTTGGACAGAATGGAAACGGATCGGATCGGAAAAGTCCCATGGCACTGTTTTGAAGCTGCAACTAGAAAAATTGCAAGAAAATTTAAAGAGTCCAACAAGTTGGCTTCGAGCTATAGTTTTAAAAGGATTGTTGTTTTACTTCTACGCTGCGACACCTGCATCACATAATTGGTAGAATGATTTCACACGCTTTCGTAGGCGTGAAAGGTTTGCTCCTAAAATTTATTCATCCCCAATTACTTTGTTAATTTACAAAGTGAATTAAAACACTTGAAGTACCTGCTTCGGGACTATGAAGTACCGAGTTTTGCCTTTGGACCGTTCGGTGAGTATCTAATGCAATGAAAATAAAACCCGAAAGAACAATCGCAGGATAATATCATCTCCTGAGGCAAAGCTTACTGCCTCTATCATGAAATCTTATTCGACTTGAAAAGATTAAACTAAAGGGAGCGCTTAAATCTTTTGAAAATCGTCTCTACAAATTTGATTCACCAAACTGAAACATAAATTGCGCACTGACGGACATCTCCCATTATACTATTAGACATTTTTTCTTACTAGGTACGCCTATTAAACTAAACGCATAGCACCCTCAGACTCACTGCCTTCTACAGACGCTGTAAGACAACCTTACGAATAATCGCTAGCTTTTTTAAATCGGCAACTTTACACCTTCAAAATTTGAAGCATCAGGTGTGATGGTTAGAGCAGTCGCATTAGTGTGTCGTATGGTAAGCAGAAAATTTTAAGAGGAATGGGTGAAAGCATTATGCAAGCCACTGAGAGAGTCGCATCGGTTAAAGAAATCGCGCTAGTGTGTTGTACGGTAAGCAGAATATTTTACGGGGAGTGGGTGGATGCACTAAGAGAGTCTCATCAGTTAAAGCAGTCGTCCTACGGTGTCCTACGGTAAGCAGACAACTCTAGGGCGGATGGGTGGAAGCACTACGAAAGCCTCATTGGTTAAAGAAGTCGCGTTAATGTGTCGTACGGTATGCAGGCCTTTTCCAGGACCAGTGGACGGAAAAGCTGAGAAGATTGCATAGCTAAGTGTTACAGAACTTAATTGATGGAAAAATCTCTTTCACGTCTGCAGAATACTTGCCCGAGTTGCATCAATACGTCAGCACTATATAAGCCCAAGTTACGCACAGAATGTATCGTAAAGACGAACTAGATTCGTCGAATGTATGAATGAATTGACATCTCGGTCGATCTGAATTCTTAATGGTTATCGATTCAGACTTCAAGGGGTCTGATAATTCTGCAAATAAACTACATAGGATCAAGGAACTTGGTATTCTTAAATGAGATTTCATTATCTCCACCTACTTTTCATTTTTCTTCCTTGATTAAATTCATTTAATTGTCAAGCCATTTGTTAAGCAACTTTCGTTAACCTTCGAAACTTTCGAAAACTAAATAAACGAAGAAAAATTTACTGCACAATAAACGATAGAAAGTTCGATTTCTGTTATTTTATTATTCTGGGATGAGTGACGTGAAACTGAAGTGAATTATTAGCGACTATAATAATAATCGCTTGCGTAAAGTTCATCGATAAGTTTATTAAGAGAAAATTGATATCAAACTGTAATCTAATTACAACGAAATATATTGCATTTCCATTATTAATTTTCATAAACTTAAGCAATCACTGATCCCTAAATAATAATTAAGCGAATTACTGACGTGCAGCCGCAATTAGTTGCAAATCTTTCTTTAAAGCAATTTTCCCCATCCAAGCACGAACCATAAATACAATTCCTTACACAACAAGATAAACGACCAAAGCGAGCAACACTTTATGTTAAACAGCTAGCAATAACAATGAAAAATGTTGGTGATAAACAATAATAAAGTAAAGAGGAAAGCGAAAGAAAAGCTATAAAGAAACAAAAAAAAAAAAAAAAAAAGGCAAGCAAAAAGAAGAAATGAAAACAGGAGCACGAAGTGGCTACGTAAGTTGCATTTAAAAGGAATGGGGAAAAGAGAAGGGAAAGAGAGCAAAAAAAAAGTTAAATGGCTTTGCACGGCAATAGAAAAACTTTTAAAGTATTAAAAGTTTATGATAAGAATGACTATGTGGCTGAAAGTTTAAGGGAACGATAGAATGTCAAAGAACACAAAGAAAAAAGAACAACAAACAACTTTTGATGACGTAACGTTAATCTCTCATAGTCTTTAACTTACCCAAATGATGGGCTATATGGTCATGTTCTGGCAATTCGTGAGGCAATAAACCACCCAAACCGCCATCAAAATCATTTATATCATCGCCGTTGTAGGTGTGACCGTTACTAATGCCACCATTTCTCATATTGTAAACCATTTGTTCCAAATGATGATTGAACATCATTTCATCGACCTCGTGTTGCTCGTGTTGATGTTGATATTGCTGTTCCTGTTGTTCCTGTTCATGTTGCTGTTGTTGCTGCAAATCACTATGATGATTAAAGTGACCATTCAACATTTCGTTTTCGTGCGGGTTAAGGTGAATCTCACGCCGACTCCTACTATTCTCTGCGCACATTGCATTGCCTATACAACTGTTAAACCAAATTGCCATAATTAGCAAAGAAATATCCGGTATTTTATGTTTCCGTTTCATTTTTATTGTCTATTGTAGAACAGCAGCTGCTTTGCGCTACTGTTGTTGTTGTTGCTGTTATTGCTGCTGTTATTGCTGCTGCGGCTGCGGTTGCTGCTTGCTTGCTTGCAGCTTTTACTTTTAATACTATAGACTAGTCTGCGTTTTGAATGTGTGTATATAAGCAATACGGACAGAGATGAATTCTCTCTACCTGCTCTTCTGCCTATTGTTGGCTAACAAGCATTATGTCTGCTTTAGCAAATTTTCGACATTACAAACATATTATTGCCATTTTGGTTAATATGTCTCATTGTCTCATTTCTAATTTATCCATATAAGCACATATATGCACTCATATAGTTACCATGATGGCGGTCGTAATCGTGGTATCGCAATAATTGCAGATAAATTTTAAACATTTTGAACAACTGAAAGTTTTTGATTTCGTTAAAATTTCTGCGGTCACTTGATGAGATTTCATTATTTGTTTATTGGATTTTTTTTAAATTTTACATACAAACTGGATGCCACACTCTACACCGCACTGTATGCTCTAAAGTTTATATATACACGGAGTGGAAAAGTTTGCTTAATAAAAACTATACTCTAAACCATATCAATAGTTGCATATTATATTACAATATATATATATATATATATATATATATATATATGTATACACATATATATGTATATATAGTGAATATTGGTTTTTTATTTATTTATTTATCTATTTTTTGGCGAAAACGTAATTTCAGGATTTCTGTGGTTTTTGGCCAAAACCGCTTTTTTTTTTAAAGCACATATATAAAAATGTACACATATATGTATGCATGTATTTATGCCTTACTACCAAAATCTCCTTCTCGCGCTCTTTATTATCATAACCTTTGTTTTCATAATAATAAATGGTTTAATTTTTTCTGCGTTTGTTTGCTTTTTTTTTTGTTCTTTTTTGTTTTAATTTTTGTTGTTTTGGTTTCTTGCCGCACTGTTTTTGTTTTGTTATTTTATTGTTTATTGTGTTTTAATTATGGCTACACATTGTTTATTATTTGGTAATTAATTTTCTATGGTTTTTACGGACAAGAACGCACACACATATGAGCTGCCCAATTTTTTATATAAAATAATAATAAAAAAAAATAAAAACAAAATAAATAAATAAAGGGCAGATATAATGAGAAACATTTTTGCTTACATTATAAATAATTAATTATGTCAATATTATCAGATTAATTAAGTATCAACACAAACGTTTACCAACAATATACCTATGTATATGTGTGTATGTGTATAAAAAACATAGCTAATCAAAAATTGAAATAAAATTAATTATGCATATGTTCTGTTAATCATCTCTTAATGAAAAAACATCCTAATATTTAAAGCAGTATCTGTTGAATCGAACAACTTAAGAACTTACTGGCGCTACACACTTCTCACCAAATTATTGTGTATTCGACCTAAGTTATCCTTTCAACAGTTAATTGTTTTTGACGAATATACTCGTCATGAAAAAAGTAGAAAATTTTGTATTACAACAAATACACGCGGCATGAGTTGTAGGCAGTGAGCAGTAAGTAGTGAAATTCTGCAGTGGAAAATGCAATTTTCAAGATGATTGAAATATTATGAGGCCAAGTCGGTCTGTAATGTTTCTACCTACTACTACTGCCTGCAGTTTAGTGCCGGAAATGAGCCCAATTGCTCAGAGCACACGTGCGCAGTGATGTACAAGCTGAATGCAACGCCGTTTTCCTAAACAAAAATTTTTGGGTTTTTGTTCGTTACTCACAAATAGTAAAAGATAGAAGGCGGAAATTTTCTATATATACTTTACGTCAAACTCTACAGTATATGTCCACAATAGGTCACAGTGCCGTCACAAAGTTACAAGTGATTAAATTTTCGTTTTTTTCTCTTTTTGATGTTTTATGCTTCGTTCCGTGATAATTCCTACTTATGTTGTGATTCAAAAAGTAGATCTATGTGATCTAAATTCCTTGCCTTTAATTTTTTTGCTGAGACGATACTACGAATTAGTTTTCATCATAAAATATTAAAAAAGAAGCATTTTTCCGAAGGGCTTACTACTTATGAGATATCTTTATAAAACAGTGAGGCCAAGAAATAGACTTCAAATTAGGTCAACAGAATGTTTTTATTTAATTACTATCATGAACATATTTTCATCACAAAAAATTAAAAATTAGGTCTTCTCGCCATATAAGGATTTACGTTTCATGAAAATTCTTATACGCGTGGTTATCAAAAAAATAGACCCACGTGGTCCGAATCCGGTAAAGGTAGATTTCTTTATCAAGTTACTATTATGAACCAATTCTCACCATGAAATATGGGAAATTCGACCTTTTTACCACATAGAGTTGGAGTTTTCGTAGCAACGGTTATATGAGGCGTTCGAATAACTGCCCTGGCCGGTGTAAAATTTTCACACCAATTTAGAATGCCCAAATACTACTACATAGCCACTTTTGATGAGAAATTTTGAAAACTTTAATTATTTTCCACATAACGACTTTTCAGAATAGGGCGTTGTATGCGGAGTGGTCGAAAAAGTAGACCGACCCGAACTATTTTCAATAGTTTTTGTTCTTGCGTCAAAGTACATCTGCAGACCAAATTTCATGAAAATGTCTCAAACATTGTGACCTGCAGCTTGAACACAAATTTACAAGGACAAACGGCAGACAGATTATAACTGTGAATGGATCGGTATAAGAAAATACATACGTCTGCACTAAATTAATATACTCTGTAACACGTATGGTTTAGGGTATAGCAACTAATAGTGCAGATGATAGTATAAACTAGAAAACAAAAAAATCGTACAGCTTCAGTTTTTTTTCTAAAATAGAGAATTGAGGTCTTCCTGCGAAAGCTTCTGCGTCTGCAAATTTCTTTTTTAAAGAATGATTTAAACTCATTTTTAGTTAGCTCGACAAACCTCTTGGTCCTTGACGTATAAATTAGGGAAAATGTTACCTGGTTTCCTGTCCACGAAAAACCGTTGCGCCTGTTGTTTGATGATGCTTCTTATTACAAACACAATTCTGGCTTCTCGTATATGTTGGCTACAAATGCTTTACATTACGGATACAACAACATCTTTGTCAACGTGTACAGTTGGGCAAAAAACAGCTGATTTAAGGTGAACCAAGTAATAGTAGTGGCTTCAGTAGTAGTAGCAGGACACTACTTCCTAAAAAGTTTCGACAGGTTGCGTCCACTGATTGGAAGTCGTTATGCCATGAGAAGATTATTTTAAATACTATTAGGAAATTGTTCTATAATCACGGAACAAAACTTGCTTTGCTACGTGTTGTTGATCCCTATGCCTGCCAATGAAGAATGGTATTCGGTCAAAACGTTTGCAACAAGGAGGCTCCAAAGACCTCGTAAAAAATTCTGAATTAATATAAGCAAGTCGGTCTGACTGTCTGTCCCCTGCTAGTAAACTGTTCTAATAGTTACTAAAATGAAGCTATTGGCAGCATACTTGGCAGACATATTGGAAGCGCCTAATATTGCAAAACGGGTGAGTTCGTCTGAAGCACACATACACAATGCAACGTCCTGAGACTAAATCTGTTTTAAGTAGAAAAACAAATGATAGATACAATGATAAAAGTATACCCGCACATTCCATGTACGATTCTGTATTAGGTGTAGAAAAATGAGAAACTTTGGTCAGAGGTACCCAAGTATCAATTTAGATAGCAGTTCAAAAACGATTCTTTAACCCATAAACATTTATGCTTTGGAAGGGTGGAAAAATGGAATCAAACTTCTATAAGCAGTAACAAGACCAGTAAGTAAGTGAAATATATCATCATAACTTAAGTAAGAGCATGCTACGTAAAGCATGACATCCCACTTTGACTCAAATATGATGCTCGAAAAACCATTTACAATATTGTTACGAGAGAAATTGCGCTGGATTGCAGTACAGTTAATTCGGCTTACTATTCAAGGCTTAGTTGACAAAAATTTTTAAATGAAATTAAAAACAGGAACATATCCTGCCTTAGTTCAATATATAGCATTGCCGTCATGTAATTTAGCAAGGATTTGAGTTCTCATGTCATTATCACATCATATTGTTGGATTATACATCTCTACATAAAACTATTTGGTTGCCATTGATGCCTGTAAAAGCAAAAATTCGTGGAACAAATTTTTCGATACTGAACTTCTACTTTGAACGCAATAATAATTAATTATGGAAAAGCACTATGAAAATTTGTTTTAACGTATACTTAATGTTTTCATTTCACAAAAGCGTAACAAAGTTTTCATCGCAAAATATTAATTTTTGTCATTTTATCTCTTAGAAAGTTGAAGTTAGTCTTCTCAAGTGTTCGCAGACGAAGTATGTTTAATATAACTTTTACTTTGAAATAATAAATTGCGCTTTGTTCGGTGTGTACTTTGACATTTTGCACTTGATAAGTATTTTGAGACACCCGTTCCCCGCGGTATGAAAATGTAGTCGTATAAAAGGGCCCCATGGCAAATTTCTTTCAAAAAAACATAAATATGATAAGTGTTAAGAAAGTAAAGATTGAAGTTTCCCGCCATCGTTTGCGGCAGCAAACTATTCGCTGTGATGTGTATTGAGATAGAGTTTGTTCACGTGTTCAATTAGCATTTATTACCGTTGGCTTATTTCAAAGTAAATCAAGTAATTTTCAAATCTCGCCTTCTACAGGTTGATGTACAGAAAGAATTTTCTTACAAGCTTAGCTATTTTAGGTCGGACTGGAGATGTTGGTGGTGAAAAAAAGACCTTAAAATGTTCCAGATCTATTCAAGTCGCGATGCATGTATAAAAAACTATTCTCTTAAAACTCATTGCAATATATTTTCATTATTGCTGTTAATTACATGCATAAGTGCTATTAACTGTTGAAAAATGTTAATTTATTTCACATATAGGGACAAGTAAATGAGAGAATGACAATAAACAGCATTCTTCGCACTGTCAACTGCGGTCATTTACAACGAGAACTCTAATAAAAAAGAAATATTTCTTTTATATATTTTTAGGCGTCACTTGTCTTTTTTTATTATATTCTTAAACTATTCAATGTTTAGCCTTATGTGAGAACAAAACAATATACATAATTTATATACAATTGACGTACGTATATATATATATATATATAAATATGTATAGATATACATACATGTATATAAATATGAATAGATGTACTCACTTACATATAAATATATATACATATACATACATATGTTTAAATATATATATATATATAGGCATATAAATATAGATATACATATATGCATATACATATATATGCATTGCATATACATATATATATATATATTAATGTATGTATGAATTTGTCGTAATGAATTTTGGTTATTATATCCATAAGACATAAGTTGCTTTATTGCTGTCCTTGGTGTTTTTAATGTGTGGATGTCATGATAAATGAAAATTGTAGCAAAAGTCAAAGTAGATCGTAAATAGGTCGGTCGGTCGCGCTTAAATCCATTTTATTTAATTTATAATGTTTAATGAGTCTGCGACATGCTATTGCGAACAGAAAAGGAAAAGAAAATGTTAACGTTAAGAAAGTAAAAGTGAAAGGCGCATAAAAGATATTAAAGGTGCTACCGTCGTCATCAAAGTATATTAAAGGCTTTGCAGAAGCATGAATAAATGAATAAAAAACAAATAAAAAGTTAAGTGTTTTCACTTAGACTGCTATAAGATGTTATAAATGCGATAAAAAAGAAGAAACGAAATAAAAACAAATAGTTTTATAAAATGGATCAAACATCATAAGTCAAACAAGAAAAAGGAAAATAGTGTGTAAAATGCGCGACTTACAACTTCCAAAAAGAATTATCGTTAACTAAACTTTCATTCTTCAACATTTGATCAGTAAGCCACAGTAGTAAACATTCGAGCGAAATATCGGATTTAAGATTTTTCGAAAGGGTACTCCAATCAAACGATGTTATGATTTTACTAATTTAAACCACGTGTGCTTATGGAAAACTACAGCGGTTTTCTTCTGAGTTTGGCGGTCTACCAGGAATATCTGTCCATAACTTTTCAACTTATTTCACAAATCGACTAAATGTATCTTTTCCTTTAGATAAAATCAAAAAGGCCTATCTCACTAATTACGTAATGGCATGGAATTTTACAGAGCGAGAGAGCGGTGAGATGTGTGATTCCAATCAGCGGGTAGGACTTAGTAGTATTAACCCTGGCAAGGCTAAGAAAAAAAAAAGCACAGTTTATAAATATAAGACATCACTGAGTAAGCTCTCGGTCTGACACATATGTAGCGACACTGTCGGCAGACTCGTATGCTTTCTAGATAGTACCTTTACGAGACGTGTTAAACTTTTATAACACTTCGGCCATTAGTTTATAAGTTTGGATTCATTTAGACGGCTTTCGCCGTTGGTTGGTGTTCTGTAGACCGACTGTCGATTTGACTCTGGTGTTTAGTGACGATCCATGTTTCAACTATTGTGAAAAGAGAGCAAAAGTGGCAACCACTTGGAACAGACCTCGTTCGAGGACATCTTTTCAGGCAAAAAATAGTAAATACAGCGCCTCTTGGTATGTTAGTTATATCACGCAACTTCACTTTGCGTTCTTTCAAAACACTTTTGTCCACATTTTTTGCGTTGTTTGCGCTACCAGACATTTCGACATCATCGGTGTCCATACGACTTTGTTTAAAATTAGCAGACCACAAGCACAAGTTTATCTTTTCAACGGGCAAGAGTCACCGTAAAGTGTCTCCAGCCAACGTTGATTTCGAGCGGTATTTGTTCTGATCAAAAAGCAAATTTTTACCCACACACGACCTTCAGCATTTTTCCTGTAGTTTTCAAAATTACAAAAGTCGCGTCACTAAAATAATTTTAACTTGTAAGTTCATAGTTATAATGTCCTAAAATTTTGGCACGTATTGTTTGAAGCTTGGTACTATCCAGAAATTATACATGTGCGTCAACAGTGATGCCATATACGTGTGTATCTGCCAGAGAGGAGACCAATGGAGTGATGTGTTAGGTTTGTTGCTCATATGCCGGGTACTAGTCCATTGAATTATCCCTGTCCTTTTTTAGTAGTGATCCTCTCTGCCACGTCAACCCACCATCATGTATCCATGTCCGTCCATTAAGCATCCAGTCTGTCCTATGACTTTGTTTAGCTACTCCATCTTCAACTTTTCCTATGCCAGGGAAACTATTTCAGTCACACTTTTGTTCAATGAAAAACTTATTCTGTTTTAATATTCGTACTAAATAGAAGGTGTCAAGAGAGTTTGCTATAGCCACTCATTTAATGGCTTCAAGGAGGATCTTCTCGTATTTCTCACTGTGATGTTAAATGGTTACAGGCGCATATGTTCCCGGAATAATTTGTACAATTGATATTTATTGATGAGTTTGTGCTGTAAGTTGAGCTGCGGCGGATTGACTATTGTTATCTTCTTGCTGAAGCTAATGTATCTGATATTAAAGGTTTGAAAGTCCTTTGTTCATAAATAAAGCATTGCTGCCACAAGCACGCTTTACAGATAGGGTTAGTATTAAATTTATTTATTCCTCGCTGAAAACTCGAACTCCATGAGTCTATTTCACGGGACATTATGTTTGAATTTTCACCAGTGTTAACAGTCGAAGCGTTGGTTGCTCTTATCACTACCTCGCCATCACGTTACTACTTTTGCTAACAGTTGAGCTGAAACTTTTCTTTATTTTTGCTAGTAATAACTTGATTGCAATCCCCATGTGCTATGATATGTACATAAAAATTTTAACAAGCATATTTATATTATTAATAAACACATTGCGTTACATTGCAATTAAACCTCGTAAAAACATAATCTTCATCCGAAAATGTAATTAAAAAAGAACACCAACTAAGTTTTTGCGGTTTACAGTAAGCAGATGGTACTAAATTTTTATTTGCTCTTCTTCTTTTTTTCTCGATTTGCATTGTCTAAGATAATCATAGTTAGAGTGTTAGATACTCAGCCATATGTTTGCCTTCATTTAAATACTATGGAGTATCTTTTCTTGAGTTGTCGTTAAAGACGTTTGCCCTTTGACCCAAATCTAACCTTCTCGTTACATTCTCTTGTTGTCGATCTGAAAAGTTCGAATTTTCCTTGTGCTGTGATTATAGTATTATTACATTTACATAGGCAGAGTCTGCTCGCGTTTTTTATTGTCGTAGGAGAACATTGAAAGTGTAATGACCGATAGAGAAAATATTCTTTAATGTAATCTCGTCAGTAGTTTTATGAAAACTAATATTTACAACTCGCTCTATCTCTCCTTTCCCGTATAAAAATAAATGCATTTCCGTTGAAAAATTTCAGTTTCAATTCGAAGCTACGTACAAACATCTCCATCGCCATGTTGAATATGTCATCGAACTCAATTTGATTGATCTTGCTAACCTGTGGTGATATAAGTGAAGCAAGACGAAACTTTGGTTATGTGAACCGTGGCAACACGAAACGACCTAATATGTTTTGTTTTCGATATCTTGAATGACTTTGACCAAACTCTCGTTTGCGCTGTTAACACCTCTTGTATATTTGGTTGGCGCGTGTTCCTGGCGATATGAAGTTACCATACAGAAGTCATCGAGACTATTCGCAGCCGTCTGCTTGGAGACTTCTTTAAAAAGCAATCAGCTACTATAGATTTATTTTTTGCACTGGATAATTGTCTATATAAAAATTCTTATAATCAGCATTCCAGCTTTGTTACAAGCCCTCTAAGTGACGCAGGATTTTTTTGCAAACCGGGGGTCACAACTTATGACTTATGATTCATAATATCGCGTACTCTCTGAAAAATGTAGAACTCTCCTGCGATGATAATACGAAAGGCGGCAGAACATCGATGAAATTCTGATTTCATTTAATCAGGTGTTTAACCAGTTCACTGCGCAATTTAGCTTTAAAAAACTCTTATACGGTGGCTAATCAAACTCATGGTACATCAGTACATAAGGGCATTGTCGAGGGAATAAGTTCCGTACGAGAGATTAGAAATAATTGCTTAATTTAGTGATTGTTTTTACGGGTACTACTGTACAGCAGTTACTGGTGATATAAAGGAAAGGCTATCACTAAATGGCCGTCTTAGTGAATTTTTGGATTCTCATACGACGCGCATACGTGTCGAGTGCACCAAAATGAAAATTTGGATTCAATTGGAAAAATATAATACCTTGAGAACCAAAGCCGCGCCTTGTTTTAGTCCTAAATTGTAGGTTAAGTGCATTTCTACGTATAGTCAAATTATATGAAATACTTTAAGATGCAACCCTGACGGAAGTGATAGGTACATTTGATATCATTCGAAGATCGAACAGATCACTTCAACTGAAATATTGGCTAGCAACGGGGAATATTTACTAGAGTTGTAATACATATTACAGATAAAGAAATATGTCGTGAATAAGAACTTTGAATAGACTGCAACGCAATTGTAACATAGATCAGAGAGCATAATTTATACGTGGTAATGTGTAAATTACTAGTCGGAGAAACACCAAGGTAGGATATAAGGAAAAAGATATTTGCCTAAGTACTTTAGTACTTATTCTTGTACTCTATATCTCGTACTACAGATTGTATAATACCTCGGGATATAGCGATCTAGTTAGGGAAATACATCTGGTGTATTCACCGAAAACTATGCTACGCGGATGGTTGTAAAGTAATTACATCCTCGCAATGCAATATCAATAATGCATCGTTGAAGCGGTTTTGTTGAGGAAGATAAAGCTGAAGATGGAGAAATGAAAAATAGACAAGCAACGGAGTGGCGTACTGCAGCCCTATGGGACGAACATACATGATTGATAACGTGTGGGTACGCTACCCAAGGGCAGCTGCCATGGTTGGGCGAACTCTCGGCGTATAACGAACAAACGTACATTTCCCAGGTTTGCTTGGTTTTTCTCATTTCTTTATTTACTTATTTATTTATTTTTTTGTTGTAATGCCAGCTGAGCTAGGATGGCGTAAACACTGGTAATTACTATCCCCTGCTATGACGGCGTGTACAAATAAATTTAAACGATTAACTCTGTTTTGAAAACAATATAATAATTTAAAGTATTGACAGAAATGGCATAAAAGCAAAAAAAGGCAATCAAAACAATTACTAAAAAAAAACCTTAAATCAATAATTACATGTAAATAATATATATATATATATATATATATATAAGGTAAACAATAATTATTGCATATTTTTGTAGAGCTTCAAAGGGAATTTAAGAAAAAAGATTACCTTTTAAAACATAGCCTACGATGGCTTATTTTGAGTATAAATTTTTAATGTTCTCTTACACATTTTTGTGTACGCACTTTAATGCAGGAGAAAGGGAACATTTTCACATTTTATAGAAAAGATTTTACAATGCAGTTTTAATCATTTTTCTGCGAATGCGGGGAAAAGTGCTGCTTAGGAATTGCAAAAAGAAACTGGCTTTTATTGGAAGTGGCAATGTTTGAAGAGTCCGCAACAATAAGTTGCTTAGCTACTAATCTACTAAACTGTTTTATTAAATTTCTATCAGCTCAGATGCTCATCAAATATGAAACATTTCAGTTCGTTAATATTTTATTATTATTATGTGTTACGCAGAGTACTTGAGTGCAAATTGATGTTCAATTTCTTGAAAATTTATTATAATTTCATGCAATTGTTGCACGACATTAATTTGCTTACAGACTATGCAGTGACTTAATGACATAGCCGTTAATGGCAATAACAGGCCCTGTCCGGTTATTATTAATGCTTTGTCTTTCTATTGATTTTTATGGTATCGTAACAATTTATAAGCACACTGCATAATTTAAAGATATTCGCATTAAATTCTATAGAAGTTTAAGTATTTCACGTAATATTGAGGATAAATTTTCTTATCCATAAAGTCGTACTAATTCCATTATTCTAGCTGGGATCTGATATAGTAAACATTTATGATCCGCATTTTTTGTCCACCATCTTTTCTGAAAGACGAAATAAGACAAGTTTGAATCATACGTCAAGAATTGGATTCGACAAAAGATCGAATGTGAAATACATTTTCGCGAATCCAAAGCAACTACTTTCGTTATTCAATTATTTTCACTGAAGATCTCTAAAATTGTCGGGCAATATTAAAATTCATATTTAAAGTGACAGCTATGTCTGTCCACACCGTAGTTGTCAATTAAAAGCTTTTTTAAGATCCCTCCTTTCCCTGTCTGCTTTAGAAATAAACGACAGAGGTAATGTGAAGTAGGATATCTATCAAGAGTCTTCGGTGTTTCCCCGCGACTATGCGATATGCGTTTATTAAAACCGCATATTCAGAACATGAAATTTTTTAATTATTTCAATTTGTTTCCTAACTAGTACACACAGTGGTCGCAAACGTGGCCACGTTTCAAATTCAAATATATGGAAAAAATTTATATTCACAATTCAGAACACTTTCACATTCGTCCCTAGCACTCTATTCACTTCGCGCATTTTTGTGAACGGTGCCACGTGTACACTTGATGATGTAATTGGCTTACCATGATTGAGTCTATGCACCTTTTATTTTCAGATATCTCTTCAATTTTCAGCTTATCACTAGCGGCGAACATATTAGATAACCGATTTGGGAATACACCAAAATAAAAGTAAAGGAAGATAGATCCGAAAGTGGGATCGTTAAAAGCAGGAAGGTGATGGTTCAAATAAAAGTAAAGTATTATTATTATTATTATTATATAAATTTAGCCAGAGAATAAATTCTAAGACTAAAGACTTAAAGCACTAGCATCTAACGCGTTCGGCTTTATTGGTTTTTTTATTAATATTAATATTATTATTATTAAAAACTCTACTGCACTTGATATTTGAACCCACGACCATTGAATTGCTAGTCGAGACTCTTGCCTACTCGGCCACTCAGGCGGATAAAAAATGTAAAGTAGGTAAGAGCATTTTGTAGATAAAATTTGAAGACTCCCATCAACGGAAAATTAAATGTAGTTATAAGCGGAGACAATGGTGATCATGCTCTTATAAGCAGTGACACTAATGTCATTGCGCTAATGCTCTTACAAGTAGGGACACTAGTGCAACTTCGACTACGCTCTTATAAGCGGAGACACTGTTGTGAATACGCTCATGCTCCTATAAGCAGAGACACTAATGCAACTTTACCCACGTTGTTATAAACAGAGATATTATAATAACTGCTGCACACATGCTATTCGATAAAAATACTTTGAGGTTGTGTTAGGTTTCTCATGCCTATTGTTATGCTTTATAAATATTTTCCATAGTTCATAAACCTTTTGCGGTGAACATGAGAATGTTTTAATTTGTAAATAAAATCTATAAAGCATGGGAAATAATACCCATAAAATTGAAATAAAATTATTAGAGACACAGATGTTGGATCATTTGTGTGTAACTTTTAAATGTTTTATTAAAACATTTCATGCTCAAATTTAAAAATCAAACTCCTGTCATTTTAATTTAAATGCAACTCATGCTGTTTCCACGAGCATATCAATAGAATTTTTAATTACATTTATTTATATTACATTGCTCGAGCTCGTACAAACTGTTGCTTAATCATTACTATGATTACAAATTTGCAAAAAAAAAAACGTATAACAAAGCTTTTACTTCATACCAATGCGTTAATTTGAAATCATATTCAACGCAGTAGTAGGGTGTATAGTTTTATATATTTATACACTTATAAATATATACATATGTATACAAATATATGTATACAAATATATATATATATATATATATATGTATATATATATATGTGCGTGTGTGTGTGTGTATGTATAAACGTGTATACATAAGCAATGTATATACATTTTCATTTACAAGCTACTCGTTAATTGCATCAGGTAATAATACACGTATTACAATTGCAAATTTCATGGAAATTTATACAACTTTCTCCTTGTTTTAGTGAAAGCACTTTGCGTAAACAGTACTGGCGTAGTGTTTGTGCTAATTTTTTTGTATTCATAAATATTAAATACAATTTTTATTAAAACGTGTCTGTAAGAGTATACGTTTTAGAATTAATATTACAGAGAGAAAAGTGAACGTGTTTATGAAAATAGGGTGAGCGTGCTCGCAAATGTCTAACAGGTCGACACTAAAGAATTAAATTAAAATAAATGAAATTGAATAAAGTGCGAGTGGCAACGCCAAATAAAACAAAATGACCTAATAAACACTATTTTATTCTCGCACCACCTCACAATCATTTTTCAATTAATATTTCAGTCAGCTTAACGAAAGGACTCGTTTTTGAATAGCGCTGTTGTTGTTATTGAAAATTTTCCATTTTCTATTGAATTTATTATGAGCATCATGGCCTACCGTTCTCATATTTGGAATGTATATATCAAACTTCATCTTCCCATTCCATACATTAAAGTATTCTTATCGCGAAAAACCTATGTCAGAGAGAAGGACGAGGGAGTATGTGCAAATTAACTAGAAATCCTTTGTAAAGATAATCCAAACGGTATACAATTCCTTTTTCTGAATTCAAGTGAAAACGAAGTATGCCGTTTTGGTTGGTGCATAAGTAAAAAAAGTAGGTGATCTAATATATTTCAATTGTGTTTTTTTTTTGTGTGATAGTTAGGTAGCACCACATATTTGCAGCAGATGTGCAGCAGTTGTTATCCCCCTGAAAGTTCCATATCCAACCAGACAAAGTACGCAAAGTATATCTGCTACGAAGAAATAATTTAAACTCGCCTTGAATTGAAATTTTTAATAGTCTGCATCAAAATATGAATACCGCACAATAATGTCTACGTTGCGTATATTTTAGAATGCGCTATTACGAAAATGCCATATTTGATGGTTTGAGTTCTCATCGGAATTAGTCGGTTTGCCAGGAAACCAAATTCTAAAGAAAAGGAAAACCAGCTGGCGACTGACGAAAAGACGAACAACAATTGGCGGTAAATTTAGCGGGTATTTCGATAGTGATAACCCGCTTGTAAGAATATTTGTGGAAGGCGAAAGTGTACCAAGTCTTCTAAAGTATCAAGTTTTAATTTTTGTTGCTTTTTTCTTCAACCGTTTTTAAGATAAAGAAAATTCACTCGAAGAATCGTGCTTTCAATACAATCAATCAATGGAAACAATCAATGGTTGTCCCTCTATAGGTATAATAGAATGAGCCGTCAGAAAAAAATAAGGTATGGAATGCCCCCAACCTAATGCGTGCTCGATCACTCAACCACTCATCATAGCTTAGATTAACTATGCTCTAACACACTGAGACTGAAACGCATGAATTCTGGGTAATAGTTAGGTTATGTCCAGTGTATCATCGTGATACCAGGGAGAAAAAAGTAGGGAAAGGTGCGTTTACAGTCTGTCATGCCCGAATGCTGGAGCCACTAAATGTCCGATCTCTACATCTTATGCCACTATTGGTTATAGATGATCACTCGCAAATAGTTTTCAAAGTAAAGCAAAATGCTAAGAATAGCATTGAAGCTTAGGGCAACTTGATATTTGCGGATTTTATCTACTACGCTATACAATATTGCCGGATAAGCTACAAAAGATGTGGCCATTGCCGAATATAATTTTGTTAGCCATTTTTCTTTGTAGTGTGGGCGGATGTGTGGATCAACTTTGCTCATTGTTGAGCCTTATCTGACGAAAGTGAAAGATACAATTTTGAAAGCGTTCCTTTCAAAGCGAGGATCGTGATTTCAACAGGTGAACAGATATGTCTAAATCGTTTCCGTTACTGTGTACATTTTCACTTATTTTGTAAAATACTTTATAAACGTCAGAACATATCGAATAAAGCCATAAATTGAAGGGAAATTAATTAACCGCTGACGCAGTCCATATTTAAATCAGTCATTCCCATGGGTGTCTTTATTTTAAAAATGATATAAATAAATAAAAAAAAATAAGTTGGTTTCAAGAGAGCTTAAAATGCCATCATATTATGAAAAGAGCTTAGTATAATGCATCGATGAATAAGTCCCAGGATTAAGTGAACAAATAAAGTCGACTGTATTCATCAATTTAGTCTAATATTTGTAGGCGTAGACTAACACGAACATGCCTACGTTTGCTGTAAAGCATCTATTAAGCTTGCACATTATCAGGCTAATGTCTCTCCATGTACTTTCATATTTAATATTTATGTGAAAATGGATTGCATCGAAACTAACTATATATCGCTCTATTTACAAAAAAAATTGTTTTATAAAGACAAAGTTAAACCTTATGGTTAGGCAAGGCCAATATCGCCAAACACCTCCTTTATTGAAAATCAAATGTTTTCAAAAACATTCGTTTTCCCTGACAACCCTTATAGGGGAAGAAGTCCGAAAAATAGGCTTAAATAGCGTGCTAAACAGTGCAAAGATGAGTTGATAGATTTTTTAACATTAATCTTCAACTTAACTTGTTAAAGATTGGAGCGTTTTTCTCACCTCTTCCGCCAAAGCGAAGCCTTTATTTAACACCAAATTCTAATCTTTAGTATTTTATGGTCGAAATTCAGGTTATTGCTATGTCATATAAATATTTATCATGGGATGTATAAATCCGTCTGAGCAGACGAGTAGGTAAGAACTGCGATAAAGTTTCCTTTGATCATAGCTATAGCGAGTGCTTAGTCAGCGAAAGCATAACACTCAGCGATTGGTTACAAACTCAATAGACTGCGGCCATCACCTCCCTACTTCTTTATCCTTCCTCTTTTCTTTCAGGGAACAACCCCTGAGTGACTGGTCATATCGAAAACAAAAAACCAAAAAATTTGAACCCCTTTAGTCTATTTTTGTATTGCCTTTCATTAGAGGCACTTTTTTATGGCAAAGATTTTCAATACTTTTACTAAACTCTTAACTGTGAACCAGGTGATGTAGCGAACTTATGCTGACTATGATTATTTGATTGCGTTAATATACAGAGACTTAAGCATTATTGACGCTACAAAAGGTTTGCAGATTTTGAAAAACAAAATCTTAAAGCGGCCAACTTCTCCCATAAATTAGAACCTGGAAGAATTTAAAGTTACTTTAAATTAAAAAATATAAATATAGTTACAGCGCATGCGTGCTAGGGGTGGTTTTCGTCTTACCTTTAAGGCAAATTATTCCATAAGTATATTATTTCGTTAACAGGCAAAATAATGTATTTAGTCAACTAAGCAGTTACGAGTCTTGAAAAAATGCTATTAAGAAAATAATATCTGTAGCATGGCTAATGACAGCCGTGACGAATATTTTAGCCAATTGCTATCGCAACTTCTGGAACAAATTTGGAGATCCGAAGCCGTGCCACATGTAATTTTAGAAAAGTTTACGCAACATTTCGCATATCTAATGAAAAGATTGAATTACTGAAAAAAAAGTTTCACAATAATGTGCGCGTCTAATGAGAAACTATTTACTGTAGGGGACATCCAAACTGAAATGTATTTCCGCTTTACAATAGCTTCACACACACTTTTCTATATTTTGGCAATCAATCATTACATTGAGCAGCACTCTATTAATTAAATCAAACCTATCGAAATGCTAACATAATCCAACACACCCAACAACAGGCAATAGAAATACATATTATAATCGATGTTGTAATGAAATGAACGAATCATTTTATATTGAATTGTATTAAAATTATGACTGAATTATATTACACTTAACCTAAGGATCAATAATTAACCAAGAACAAGCAAGCGCACAATGCATTTTGTCGATGGCTCATTGCATGCGAATTGAAAAATCTATTCAATACATATCCGAAATGTCAGTCATTAAGCTTACCAACGTTAGTTAGCTTCATTTACTATTATTTTGAGTATGCATTCAATTCCCATTTGAATCCGATGATTATAATTTATGCATATGCAAGCAATACATGTATATGTAAAAATGTAGCCCTAGGAACTGTTCTAGCAAACAATGATAGACGCTGCTTCAATTTTGTAACGAGGATGTGGTCTCACAAATTTTCATACGTTTAACATATGCGGGTATACCATCAATCCATCAACAAACTCAATTGGATGTAAAGCAAAAAAAAAAAAAATAAAGAGAAAAAAAAATGAGAAAAAATTCCAAATTTTTAAACAAATATTTAAACGAACTATTTATCGGAATCTCAAAGAAAAAACGATAGGCAAACATTTCCAAACTTTACGAACTTTAAAATATTGATCAACTTTTATAGTAGCCATCGGTTTTTTTGTTTTTTTTAAAAATATTGCAAAATTCTTTGCTAAGTATAAAACTTAGTTATATATAAGTGAAAGAAAATTAAGAAAATGCGTGAATGTGTGCGTATCTCTTAAGAGGTAACGCCACTGTAAATTTTTCAGAAAATCAGTTTTTTTCATTTATTGATTTTGTAGAAGCTTTGAATTTTTTAGAATATTTGGAAAAAAAATTCATTATATGAAAAAAATGTTTGCCTTGAAATTTCGAGGTTTTTTCTAAGCGCTCGTCAAATGAATGCATGCTGAGAGGCTACAGGCTAATGCTTGAGTTGTAGGTTACTAACTCTTTTCATGCCTTAACAGAAGAAAAAATATTTATATTCATTTACAACCCTCTAAAAAGCAAAATTATTTCGCTTCATGAGTGGATATGAGGCTCAGAGTGTTTCGAAAATTTTCAATGCCTTTGGTAGGAAATTAAAAGTTTAGAATGAGGTTTTTCGGAGTTGGTTCTGAGTACAATTATAAAATTATTACGATTAACCTTATGAATCACGATTTTTGAGAAAATTTGATGAAATTTGGTGCACTGACATGTTTTATCCCAATAACGAACGATTGGGATTGAATTACTCTCTCGACCACTTCTCACGTAGCAGCTTATTTTGAAAAGTCGCGATATGAATAACTGTATTCAGCAATGTAGCGCAGGGTATCTTATCGTGGGCCGCGACCCGCTAATATGCTTTTGCTTGTGTTTTTCTAAATAATACGTTGGACCAGATCCATTTGCCTTTGTCGATGTATATGTAGCCAGAGAACGGCTCTGCTGTTGATTGTTCTTATTGGCGCGTTTTAAATGATGATAAATAGTTAACCGTTTCGATCTCTTTAGCGACATAACCCTATACGCGTCAAACATACAGTGCGTGTAATACGAAACTAAGTTGTAATGAAACGACGACAAAATAACAAAATCATGATCATAGAAGTTTTGTGAGAAACCCCGGCAAGGACAAATGGACGGATGATGGCGTGCATATACCTCATACACATTTATCTGGTTAGTAGCCAAAATCGATAAAACATGTTTATATTCTACCCGACTTCCGGTACAAGGGTTTACTAAATTTGTTCGGATGTATGCAACACACAGAAGAGAATGAGACAAATCCACCTTTTATTATATCGATTGATTCAATTAGTTGATTGAATTACTTTCTGATTTGATTTAAGCTTGTCTGTCCGTGTGTCTGTGTTGTTTTCTAAAGGCCACAATTTTTAAGATATTCTGATGAAATTTGGTGCATCGACATGTTTTAGCCCAAAAACAAACGTTATTGAAAATGATTCGGATCGATCCGATTTTTCGAACGCTTTCCATATAAAACCTTATTTCAAAAGGTCGTTACATAAATAATTATATTAAATTAAAGGGTATAGGGTATTTAATGTTGCGCCGTGAGCCTTCTATAGTGTTTTTACTTTTTTAAAGGAATGTTTTGAAAAAATCAACGAAATTCAGTAGATTTTGAATAATATTTGAAAAATTTTTCTTTTTACTTCTGTAAGCACGATTATGACTTGTATGTATGCGATAAAAGAGGTTCTCTGAAGAAGTAGGTCGAGATTTATTCTGCTGTCAGATGTGTTTTTTCGTTTTTTTAATTAATAACTTACTAAAAACATTCTCTAAGTACATCAACAAACTGCCAAATGTGTCTAAAGAACTTGGTTGAAGACATTGATTACAATTTCGTAAATAAATTCAAAAGATATGATCAATAATTTTACACCAAGAAGGTGGCTTTGCTCCTTTCAATATTCGCTGTTTTATAGAGATTTTGTTTTATTTCATTCGCTTACCATCGCGTAAATGAAATTTATTTCTTAACTCTAACGTCTTCGCGCTATTATGCATTCCAGTTATTATTCAATGCCGAAATTTGGCGGTAAACTGCATTTGTTATTCCGTTTGCAAAACCCGGATATGGAGGTACATACGTGTACGTATCTAAAATTTTTTTGCACAAATTTGCCCGAAATGAACAGAAATCTTTAACTGCAGTACAACATTTCTTAAAGTCTTTTAATTAATTAAAATGATTTAAAAATTAACTAAGTAACACACAAACAGGAAAGCTGACAATGGAAAAATTCGTTGCAATATTAAGCGAACTCCTATTTTGAAGTTTTTTTTTCTATTTTAATTTCTTTTTGTTTTTTGCTTTTTTCCAAATTTCAACAACACTGATAAAGATGAAGTTCTAAAAAACTTCCTCTCAGTCTTAAATTGCACCTGGAAGACACAAATTATATTTATACGTTATTACAAAGCTATAGACGAACGCAGATACATGTGCACTACGATAATATCAATATTCTAGTTAAGGCAAAAAAGAAACTTTTAACGCCATCAAGTCATTCTAAATGGTGCAAGCGCTTCGCAACACCTGCATTGAAGAACTTCTAAAGTAAAGAGATTTTTTAGAAATTTTATTTAATCGCCGTTTACGCCCTGACACTCGTAGAAACGAAAGATAAAATATTAAAGGGTAATAAAAAACCTGTCAAAAATTTCACTTTAGCTTTAGCTGCGGTTTGATTACCGTAAGTCATTTACAGCCTCACTTGATACTAATCTTATTCAATTTCTTTTGCCTTTTAAAAGCAAATAAAGAGTTTTCTAGATCGTAAAAAGAAAGAAAGAAATGTAAGAACAAGAGTAAGTTATTATAATTTCTCTTCCAAATATTCTTTATTCGATGATTTAAAAGATATCGGCCTAAGCAAACAAGAACGTTACACATATCATCGTTAGAATATTAAACTATTCGTGGTATGACATGCCCACAACATAGGAGAGTTGTGGTATAAGAGTTTTACAAGGCTAAACTTAGAGTTAGAAATAGAGTTAGATTTGCAATTAGAGTTTCAAGTCTACTTGAACCTAGATTTATAATTCGAGTTAGACTTATTTTTTGGATTAGACTTGGACCTTAAACTACGGATGAGATAAACAGAATGGATGAATATAAACAGAATTAATAGAATTTTGAGTTTCAAAGAATACAATATTTAATAAACAATTTGCTGCTAAAATCCGAGCATTGCTTAAGATCATAAATAGCTTAGGCGAAAAGGCATTGAAATTATTGTAGTGTTCCTGACATATTAAGTGGTCTTTTTGAGCGAATTAACTCTAAATATAAAACTTGATTGAGATCCGAATACGTGAATTATCCATTTATTGGTTTTGTTGTGGAAACCCTCTTCATCGCGTGTTTAGTGCAATGTGTAACAACCGCTGAACCTGTTGAAATAATAAAAATTTTCTACACAAATGCTGTGAGTTTTTTTGCATTACGAGCAGATTTTGATCAACATAACCGCCCATCTGAGGGCACTGACTGCAAGGAAATTGGAAAAAACTAGATCTGTAAAAGATTTGTTAAGATCCATACATCATCGAAACGCGGGCTCGAGCCAAGGTATTGGTGCCGAAGAAGATCCAAATGTATCCATTACCTTATCCGCTGGATAATCCTGTGTATTTAGTTTCACGTTTTTCTCATCAACAACAGATGGACGGATGTACACATAGAAATGAGTGAATTGGTTTCTCGTGTTTAGCTTCTAATGTCACCAACGAAACGACAGCATTAGAATGTCCTCGTATTACGATAGTGGATCGACGTAAAAAAAATAAAAAAATAAAAAAATAAAAAAATAAAAATTGAGAAAGTTTTTCTCTCTATTGTAAGCAACAATATAATAAAAGTTTTTGAATAGAGCCCGCCAGCAAAGTTTAGTTTATGATGATGTATAGTAAATGAAGAAAACGAAGCATGCCATCCATATATTCATACATGTAAACACATTTATATTCATATCTACGTATATGTCTTTAGTTTCTAAAGAATTTTGTTTTTAAACACTGAGCGCAAAAAGAAAAAGAAAATTCATTTTAAGTAATCACTAAAACATGACAAAGCCACTTACACCCACCCACCTACATACTTTTATTTAACTAGTTACAGGTATCTTAAGAGAGCTTGAAACCCTTAGCACACGTAAGTAAAGAAAACTTTCAACATCAAACGTAAGTAAAGCGAAGGAGGTGTTTTCCTGTTATTTTCCTCTTTTTTTTTTTCTCTCAACTTTATGCATTCTTTCAGCTAGTTATACGCAAAAAAAATAAAATAAAAATAAATAAAAATAAAACAGTTGCGATGGGGCACCAGGAGAAGGGAGGAGAAAAATTAAAATAAAAGTAAATTAAAAGAAGAAAAACGGTTTACTTGCAGAATATTTCGATCTAGTTGATATAATAAATTTTAGCTTATAAAACGATAAGATGTCAGAAAATGTTACTGGCAATAACTAAAGTGCAACACAAAGCCAATTTAATAGTAAACGCAATGGTTGCTGTAGTAGCAATGCGAACGTTATGCATGAAATTGTTTTGTGTGTGTGTTTTAAGCCAGAAAATGACTACGATGATTATGACTTTCATTCATGGTATGTGTAGATGTGTATATATGTGTACATATATTAGTAACTTAATTTAAGGAAAATTTAGTTATGTGTGCAAAAACCGGGATGTAAAACAGCGCAACCAAGTAATGCAACAAATCAACAACAACAAAAGCGGATAATAAAGTTCACTTGAATGCTCTGTGTGTGTCACTTGTAAAGAAAGCAAAAACAAAAAAAAAAAATAGAAGAAGAAGAACAGACGAGGAAGACACTGTTACTGTTACTGTTGTTGTTGCAGTTGCTGTTGCTGTTGCCGTTGTTGTCATCGTCATCATTGCTGTGCTGTACATTATTGTGGTTGTTGTTACTGTTTTCGTCTGTCTGTATGTGTGGCTCATACGTCAGCATTTAGCTTAGTAAACGCATTTTTGCAACGGGCAGTAAAATTGAATTAAATTAAATTAAAAAAATAAAAAAAATTCATATATAAAATATTTATACAAAACAAAAAAAAAATGACAGCTAATTGAATTATCCTCTTGAGCAAAGGTGAGCTATTTCAGTTATGTTATGAAATGCATTTAAACGATTCTTTTTTTTTATTTTTAATTTCTTTTTTAATAAAATTCTTTAAAATATTTTTAGTACTTTTTCAGTCGTTAATTTTTCAACTTTTAGAAAAAATTTTTTATTGAAATAATTTGAATTTCCTTTTTCTCTTCAAATTAAAATATTAATTTCTTTTACATTTTTAATTTTAATTTTAACTTAATTTTTTTTTTTTTTTCAAAATTTTAATTTCTTCTTTTCAAATATATTTTAAAATATATCACTTTTTCGTTTCGATTCCAGGATTTCGTCCGTGCTAAACAACCGTTACCGACTATTGCCAACAGCAAACTGAATCTTTTATTTATCTATGAAAACTTACGTACACAGGATATGTGTGTTGTTTGCACTGTATTCTATACGACTACCATTCATTCTGGTGTGTAATACACGCTATTTGCCTCTATTATGTACAAAAAAAAATACGATTTCCTTTAATTCAATGTTAAGGGAGTTTAATACACAAAGTTATCGCTTTTCATGTAAGAGCACTTCGTGTGAAGAGATATTAAGTGTGATGTTAAGAGAGTAAAATTACTTGCAAAATGAAATTTAAGAGCATTTTTATGTCATGCCTTATCATGCAACTGTTATTCCTTCAAAAGGATTTTGTTAACTAATTTATGCTTTTAAGTTTATATATGATTATGTTGGCTCGTTTAATTTAATTGCTGAGTATTATATAATACTTTATTAGCATTTAACTTTAACTTTCCCTTTTTCTCGATCGTGACATATGCACAAAGTGCTTCTATAACATTATGTTGGATATAAGGTATTTTTGAATCTGTATTTATGCATCAAAGTGTAACATTTTTAAAGAAATATTATATAAATTCCGTTTTTAAATTTTGGTTAGAAAAAACCGCAAAATCTAAAACCAAAACTAAAATATTTTAAATTATTTCATCTTTGCTTCTGTTGCACTTTTACAGCTGCTGTCGAATTTGATTTTTGCAAATTATATTCCAATCTTATTCCAATCTTTAACAAGAGGGCGACTAAAAGGCAAGCTTACAGAGATACAAAGCAAGAGATGAAAAAACGCAGTATTAGCAAAACAAACTATATGTTCTTTCTTTATAAATAATTGTTATTTTGTATATTTTTAAAAGATTGATACGATTTGTCGAAAACAAAGGGGCAAAGTAAGAAAAAAGCTTCTCTTTTTTAAACTCTAGACTCTATTCCTCTGCATAGTTCCTTACAAGAGTGATATAATCAGCCTAACTTTCCGAAAACATTTCAATGCCTTTTACATAGAAGACCTTGTCAAAATCCTCGAAATATTTCAGTTCAATCTTGATCCAATTCTCTTTCTCTAAACCATCCATCCCTAAACCCTAAACAATCTTAACATTATCAAATTTTTTCATAAAAGCCATTATCAAAATCCTCGAAATATGGCAGTGAAGTCATGACCTTATCGCCATCCATCCCTAAACCTTAAACAATCCCAAACCATCCCATCCATTGTAATTCCTATTCCATAGAAGCCTTTATCAAAAGCCTCGAAATACTTCAGTTAAGTCATGATCTCATCGCGATTCCATTACTTCAGCGAAAACTTTATGGTTATGATGACAAAAATAATCCGAGAACAAGGTTCCTTTGTTGCGGTCACCTGTATTGACTAGTTTCGATAGTGCTAAACAAGTCTATACAACTTGGCAAAAGGTGAAGTTAAAGTTAAAAAGCTTCCCAGTTTAAACCATCTTTAGAATAATTCACAAACTTTATAAACTATGTAGGGGTAAATGTCATTTGCTTTATTTATAACAGCCAATAATATTTCCAACTTGATCAAGTGAATTGAGTTGACATACTCTAAACAATCATGAAACGTTCCTGTTTAGCCTGCAGTGTATGTGAAGATGCGGAAAAGCTATCACTTTTTTCCGTTGCGATCTTGGCATTAACTCAAATAATGATGATTCAGACACAAATTATACGTCTTGATTGACTTTTTTGCTTTAGTATATCACATTAACCACCCATAACCTCTACCATAAGAAAAAAAATATAATTTAAAAAACGTTTAGTTGACAACATACGTTCAGATACTTACAACCTTATTAACTTGCGTGAAGAAACAATTGCAACACGAAATTTTGCAAAATGAAATGTGATAGCTCTGCAGATGTTGTTTCGTTGGCTTCTCTTTTCAATTACTTTTGTCTAACGCAGTAATACGGGGATGCGAATAATGCTTTGTACTTTGACGACACACTGTGCTGCGTCAAATCTCTTCCCAATATTCCCACATATAACATTAAGATTTCGGATGGTCCCCCCTATAAGGATAATTATGCATAGTAAAGACTAAAGACTAAAAAAGTTTAATTTTTAGAGCTTTATAGCGAATAATGATAAAGCGTTTCAGAGGAATTTCAATTTTCTTAAATTTAATTCACGTTAATTTACCTGGGCTTCTTGGGTCCCTCTTCCGTGTAAGGATCTCATTAAAAGATGGCAACAAGACATAATTGTTGGTATTTTATCGCGAAAGAATTGTACTAAGAGAAGTAATGTAACGTATCGGCTTCGGCCTACTCTTGTTTAATTTGTTATTCTTCGCGTAAAAAAGTAGCCCTTATCTCATCAAAAGCGAAAATAAAGTAAAATAAGAAAATCATTGAAACTTGAGAAAGATAATTCCCCGTAAAATGATCATAGGTACGTGGCGGAGGTGATAACCCTCGAACATATGTATGTGTATGTAAGTATATATTAAGGAGCAAACAAAAGACTTCATGTCCACAATCAATCTTTTTTATTCGACACAGTGCATCATCTGTTGTCGGTTTGATGAATTGCAGAAGAAGAGGACATTTACAAAAAACAAAAAAAAACTCATCGAAGTGATTGTGTCTTCTCTTTCAGTTTCGAGAATAGGCAAAGACCAAGACGGAGCTAGACAAAGCGGATAATGCATATGGGAAACGACGTCTATGGAAAAATTGCCAAGAAATGTGATGCAGTCTGAGAAGGCTGAAAACCAAGAGTCGCCTGTCCATTATTCAGGCCAATTCATGCATATGCAGATTTGACCCAAAGAGAAGATTTTACATTATATCACATCATGATAAGAATATCTACTCTCAGGAATTTTTGATTACAATACAATATAATTTCTCCTAGCAAAATGTATGATCGAGAAAAGGACAGAGGAGAAGTTCATTCATCTTATAAGAAAAATTAATAATAGAACGGCCCGGAATCCGCTTTCTATACCTGTAAAGTGTATGTCATTCTCAAAAACTGTTGGCGTAGGTTCGGAACGTAGTGAAATTGCTTTGAATAACATTAAAACAAATCACTTACAGTTTATGATTTATGTGTGGTGCCGAAGAGCCGAAGAGAGAAATTTAGGAATCATTTTCACCTACACTTTTTTAATAAACATTATTAGGTAGGTCGCTGCAGTGATAATTTTCGTGTTCTACGATTATTTTACATGCGATTGCGATGATGGTGCTATTGACTTACTGTTGTTAATCTAGAAAAATTGTTCACTAATGGGCACTTTTTCTTTTCTTTACACTTTACGATTGTATTTCTTATTTTTGGTTTTGTTTTTTATTTGCAAGGTCGTCAAGCTTATAGCTAATGTTTGCAAAGCAACTTTTTTATTGGCCTCTGAAAATTCTTTAAAGCCTAAAGCAATTAGTTTGAAGTTATAAAACACTTGTGTTTTAAGCGTTCATCGAGCATTTTAATTTTCATTCTTAGATTTAGTTGTTTCTGTTTTCTTTAACTTTTACTTTAAAGCCTTCTTCATATTTACACGCTTTAAGTTGTTTTACATGACATCTCTAGCGAAAAGTTTAACCTTTATTTTTTTGTTTTGGTGGATTTTTTTTTTTTTCATTCTTTCCTCCTGCGACACTAACAAAATTATTAGTTTGACTTTCATTTGGTACCCTTTTTCCGCTCTATCGGAAACGTGAGCATTTTAACTGAAATGTTAGAAAGATTTTTGCATAAATGCCAAACCAACATCTAGCAGGTCTTTTCCATATATTTTTAGCTTTTTAGTGCTTTGCTTGCTTTAATGGCTGCCTTGCATTTTCAATATAAAATTTTATTAAAATTTAATGCATTTTACGTGCAACATAGAGATAACACTTTTCCTCTCTTCTTTTTATTTTTAATATATTAAATTCGAATAGACCGTCAGGGTTAGACGAATGAAAAATTAAACAAATTTTTAAAAAAATCTATTTTAAAAACTAATGAAAATTTAGTTTTATTTTTTTTCCCCTTTGCGGCTGACTTTATTGTTTAGGGGTCGGCTTACATGGGACATGTGTTTGCTGTTTCTGCTTTATTGAAAATTTATTTCCAATTTTATGTATGTACATAAATTCAAATAAGTTTTTTTTTTAATTTTTATTTTTATTTTTATTTTTTTTTTTTTTTTGAAACCTATATTGACACTTTGTGCATAAACCGTTAAAATTGTTAAATTTTTTTGTTTATTACCACCAACAGAGAATATAGATTATTGGGTTTATGATGCTATTGGGAGCATGCTTCTAATTTGATAGGTCAAGTGTTTTTTCAGTCTTTGTTAGTTGGTATAAAGCAGTCTAATGTATGTACACTAAAGCATGACGACTAACAACTCAATGGTCGTGAGTTCAGATCTCAAGGTTGACTAGGTCTCGAGTGCCACATGGAGATATATATGTGAAGACCCCATCTCTCGTGAGAGCGAAACCTATCTAAAATTTGTACTTTTCTTTGGGTAAGATACCAGTTTACAACGAACAACTGAAGCTCCAATAAAATCTACCGCAATACACCAACAGTTTGTGCAAAGAAGGGATTGAGTTTTGGCCATTAAGACCGGCATAAAGTCATCCACTCACATCCATAGTTTACTGGTGATTGAATTTGGGACCGAATTGCTTATTGTATTGCAAACAATGCCGTTATATCATCTAGAAGGAAATTTGGACATCGATGTAGCTACCACCAATTTAATATGATGTGAACATTTGACAATGAAAAATTTGTGAACGTGTTGTTTTGGATATAGATTAACAATTGACTCGATGGTCAAGCTGTTCTCTTATAACATTTTCAAAATCGATGAAATTTTAGTTCTTCACAACCACGAAAATAAATAGATTATTTATATGTGGTCTCCAAGGTGTATCAAATCCCGCAAAGTTTTTGAGTTACGCATGGCTGAGCAGTAAATCGTCCTATTCTTTTTACCAGAAAAATCGGACATAGCGCAACCAGGCCTTACAAAGAGCGTAAAACAAGTGAATCTGATTTATTTGCTATAAGTACTTAGTTTGCGTAAAGTCCTGAGAGAGAAGGAAAAAAGCCTCGTCTCCGTATCTTTCAAAGATATCAATGAAGGCGGAGCCAGCATAGATATTTCTCTGGTCGTCCACCCATCTATTTTATTACCTACTTTTACTGCCGCATGTGATAGCAGAAGCCGTGATTAGCACTTTCAAAATCTTCAATTTGGTATTCAATTCGCTATAGCTGAAGGAAAAGTGATTTCAAGATCAGTGAGACTTTTGAACATCAATAAAACTCATTTGAATACCGATAAAAATTTTATTCACATTAAATACATTTTTTTTTTTTTTTGTTAACCTCATAAAGGGATTGAAAAGATGCAAAATATATATATGTAAAAATGTATATAAATACATATATGTAAAATTACACATCCCCTTGAGCAGAAAGAAATGCTGATTCAACGTAGCCTACTCTGCCAACTCGTTTGTCGTCATGTTTTTGAAAATCTTAACACTGATATGAAAACTCATTTAACTTTATATTTTCTTATTCGAATTTCATAGCTCAAATTTTAGAATCACTTACGCTAAAATAAAGAAAGATATTAGCAGATTTCCATTAAAGTCCATCTAAGCTTGTATGCTTGACTCTCCATCTGTTCCTCTTTTATCATTATGTTCAACCTACAAATCGCATTTTTTGTCCTAAGGATGAACGCTATTGAAAATGATTCGGATCAGATCACTTTATCGGTCATTACCCACGCCCCATTTTGAAATTTCGTTGTTTGCATAACTGCATTAAAATAATAGAGTATTTAAAGACCGGCCATGGTCCCCTATTATGTTTTTATTATTCTATTCTTATTTTGATTTCGGATATGCTTTCTATTTACTATTTTAGAGTCAATAGCGTTTCAAGTAAAAATTACACAATAAATTAATTTAATCATAACTAAAATAAACAGAAATTTTTGTTGCTGAATTATATACAAACGCATAGACATATAATTATCTGAGATTATGGGTAATGAAGGCTCACTCCAATAAGAAAAGTTGAATATAACTTCGTTACATTATAAACGCAGATCCGAAGTATGTATAATAGACTTGTTACTCTTCTTATAACATTCCGTAAAAACATGTATTTGACTGCCTACAGAGCATGTGCTTTTAAGCAATAAAGGCGCACATTTCAACAGCTAAAATTAAGATTTCTAACTTTGCTTTACGTTGTAAACAAAGACTTAAAAATATGACCGATATCATCCATAGATCTGTTACAATAGTTTCTGTACAAATTTTCTAAATAAAATATGACGGACGACCCAAATTAAGAGCAGACCCAGAAAGTGCGGTCCGTTGTTTCCTGTTCGAACTTCTATTATAGCATTGATTGAAATAAAAAGTTTATTTTAAGTTGTGGCTTCGAATAAAGTTTGTGGACCACAAGCGTAGTCTTCGTGTAGTTTCTGTTGTGTTCAAATAAGTTCCTGTAAATAATTTTCTTTATTGCAAATAAATTTTCTAAATTTTTAAATAAAAACTTCGCCTTTGCAAATTCGCAATCCAGTGGTATGAACCTAATGTGAGGAATTTAAAAAAAAAAACAACAACAAAAGAGAGGAACTTAATGCAAGAGTGAAAACGAATACTTTCGTTAGTAACCGAGATCCTATAACAAGCATTGGTCTAACATTTTCACTTGAACGACTCCACAAATATTATTGTTATGAATGGAAAAAGACGAATTGCTTTCCTATTTTTTCTTTCACTTGTGTCCGTATATGTGTCTTCGAGCAAATTCGAACGTAACAGTGAAACTTTGTTCGCATACTTTTATTTATGTGATTGTTCCCGGTGTCTAGGTGTCATCGTCAAAAGCTGCAATCTTATATACACCTTTTTTATAGCAGATTAAGGTGACAAATATCCAAACTTTATCCCAAGGCGAATTTAAGCTTCTTCATTCTTTTTTATTCACTAGTGATAATTATCGAAAATTTGTTCAAAAATAAATTTTATTTTTCTTGTTTGTCATCCGTATCCGATGTTTAGAAGAACCATAATGTTCGCGCTGCATAAAGTTCAGCTTTGCGTCAGTCAGTTTGGCGGGTGTCGGAAATTCGTTGCAAGGCGAATATCGCTTTTTCGCTGCACTAAATTTACTTGAGTTAAATTTTCATTTTATTGAATTTTTCATATATTTATTATATGGAACGTTCGATGATAACGATCTGCACAAGTTCAGCTACAGGTATTTTTAGCCAAACCTTTCCAACGAATTAAATGTAGTTTATATGTTAGATAAGAGATGTAAAGGTTATATTAAAAAGTATGGTCGAAAATACTATTTTTCTTTTTTATTTTTCGAAAATAAAAGTAAAGCAAAAGTTGAAAGGAATTTGCAAAGAAAGTAAATTTATCTTACTTAACTGAAAACTTTACTTTACGCAACTATAAATTTGTCGTCCAATTAAAATATCTTTCTTTATTTTGCTTCAATTTCTTTATTCCCGGATTTAATTTATTAATTAATTTCTTACCAATTTTCTTTCACTTCTCTCCAAAAGTCTCAACCAGTCTCGCTTCTATCTCGCTTCTATCTATCGAAAAGTTAAACCAGAAAAACTTTAAAAAAATGTTTCTAGCTTTGATATCACGTTTCTTTGGGTTTATATATCTTAGCTGTGTATACAGTTGATTAACTAGAAATTCGATACAGACAACAAGTAGAACGAAACTAAGAAAAAAAATAAAAATAAAAAATAAAGCAACAACAACATCAAACTATGTAAAACAACAACAACAAAATTTATATAAAAGTATCATCATCAGCAGTGTCAGGGCAGTAATGGTGATGCCGGTGGTAGTGGTGGCTGCTGTACTGGTTAGCTATACATACTTCTGATAGTAGCACTAAAACTAAATACTTACCAATAGTTACACTATTAGTTTCCTTCCTGTCGGATAACCTAAACTATATACAGTTTAGTAGTTAGTGGTTTTCATTTTAACTCATATGAGAACATAGCGCAACTTATAGATGATGGTTGTGCATACACACGGAAGAAGAGACGGGAAAAGTTAGTTAGTTAGTTGGTTAAAGTAACCGAGAGATTTTCATAGAGAATAGCTTTTGTGGTTTACTGTAAGTAGAGTATTTATTTTATTTTTTTTTCCTTTTTACCGCTCTTTTACGGGATATATTTCTCATACTTTTGCGCAACTGGAGGCAATGTTATTTCGTTTCCGTTGTGGAAAATGCATTAAACAAAACTGTTACGTATATCTATATATCTATAGATACACATTCATACATGTATGTACAAAGCTGCTATATACATATACATATGTAAAGATTTATTATATATTTCAAAATTTCTGTCAAGTATTTAAGATTATTACCGCAGAAAAATATTAATTCCGATGGAATGATTATCTTGCGCATCTCTTTTTTTCATGGTTGAGTATTCTGCACTGATTTTCGGCAACGAAACCGAAAACGAAGTAAACAAGTCTATTCATTTTAAAATCGTGATATTTATAATTTATGAGTTGATGGTAAAGATCCTTTACAAAATTTGTAGTTAACAAGGAATTTTGAGATGCTCGATAGTTTTTTCCGAAGCTTCGTAGAACACATCTTTCCTCTCGTAAGTTTATGTTCTGTTATGTTCGAGATTGTTTAGAAACTTTATCGCTAAGCCGGGGCTTTTCTGATCGGAGCTTCACTTCCAAAAGGCTCCAAAACTCTACACGAATTAAGTGCAAAATCGCTTTTTTAGGAGCAACTTAGACCGCTTTTGTAAAAAACAACGCAATGCTAAGTGAACGATGTAGGCGATTTGATCAAAAATTAACGAGACCTCTTGCTTTCCCTGCCATATATCTAAAGTAAATCCTTTTCATTGATGCCGATATAAGCGTCATGTGTAACCGTACACAAGGAGTGTCAATGCTTCATTCCCACTTAATTACCCAACGAGTAAATGCTTTTAAGTATTTCTTAAAAGCTTTCGAAGGGTAGAATAAACTTATTTTCTCCCATTTTTTCTGGATATAATAAAAGAAATATTTTATAGAAACTTTCAAGCATTTACAAGAGTAACATTTCAAAAATATTTTATAAATTTTCCATATAAAAGTTTTGAAGGTGAAAGGGTGATATTTTGGGAAAAGTCTTCTTTGTGCGGATAACTCCAGTACCAGTTGCATTTGAAATCAAAAAATCTGATATCGAGTATATCTCGTGATCGCGGAGATCTCTTACAAAAAAGCATTGTTATGATGAAAGGGATAATCCGTAATAGTTAGATAGGACGTACGTACGTACATATATATATGTACATATATATTAATTGATTTGGAAAGAAATTTTCTCTTTTCGACGAAAACAAAAGTCGATTCCTTCATAGTGTATAAATATTTCAGCAAGAACGGTGGAACGGCCTAAACTCTCAGTGATGTCACGATTGACGCTTTGCTTCAATTAATGTCGTCACTTTGTCTTTGTGTTGCAAAAATGCTGAAACGAAATTTTAGCGCTGGCGTTCTGTTAATCCGTCGCCTCCATACGGATCCAATACCTATTTTTTGCTTAAACATTGCATAAAGTACGCCGAAAATGCTGCTTTCGAATTTCCATATTTACTAAGGCGCCAAGCGAAAACTTTTTACGCAGAATAAAAAAAAAAAATCGAACCGCACAGCCATTGCGAAATCATCTATCAAATATATAGATAAAAGCAAACGTTATTAGGATATACACAAAAATGGTTTAGCCTGTGAACATCGAAAGTAAGTGCAAGAAATTATACAAAGTGTATACTGAATAAATTTATCTAATGCATCGACAGTTTTGGCACCCTACGCCACTGGCGGCGCAAGAATAAATTAATTAGCGCGGATGTATGCAGCACCCATAAGGAGATCTATCGTTTATTATACCGATTTAGGCTTGTCTTTCCGTCGGTCGGCCTATTCGTCTCTTGTTCAACCTGAAGGCAGCAATTTTAGATATTCTTTAATGGAATTGAGTGCAATGACCTGCTTTGGCCCATCGACGTATGCTGCTAAATACGTTTCGGATCAGACCCCGGGCCACAATAATTTTTTTAACTTGTTAAGCGAAAAACCACTTATAAAATTCAAAAAAAATGAAAATAACATTGAAATATATTCATTCATGAGCGAAATGCATTTTTATCAACTCCCTGTTTAAGTTAATCTTAATGAAAAATGATTGTTCAAATGATAGCAAACGAAAAAAAGAACAAGAGGTAGATAAAAGAGGACTCAACTTTATTCCAAATTTCCTCATTTACTTTTCTATGCACGCCAAAAAGATGTACAATATAAATTTAACACCTCGCAGTTCCTCGCATAAATTTACACCTAAAGAATAAATTTTAATTAATAAAATTTAAAAAAATTTTATTTTTCACTGATTTTCCATGAGGTGCCAGTGTCTCAATTTGAATGGATTTCAATGCACTTGTTTTCAGCTTATTATAAACAAATACCGATATCGATCACTATGTCATTTTATATGCGATAATAGCCAGCTATTCATTTATACATTCATACTTGTGCATGATATGTATCATAAAACAACTCTTTTCATTACTGTTCGCCGCATGCCTATTAAAATTCATTTAAAAATATAAATAATAAAATCAAAAAACACAAAAAAAAAACTCTTTTTTTCATGATAACCATTAAATTTATGTTAATTGAAAATTTCCTATAGCTTGGCAGGAATAAAATTCATAATAATTTCATGTTTTATATACACACACACATATATATATATATATATATACAGATATATACAGATTCGTTTTATTACTAAAGTAATTTTGTGCAAGTATATGAAAAAATTTATTTTTATTAACATTTCATTTGTGTACATTACGAGATAAGTGCCACGTGTACAGCATTTATTTTAATAACAAGGAAAAGAGATTCATATTCGGTTTAATACGAATCTGTGATATCGACCAAGTGCAGCTGTTTGCAGATTGTATCAGTATCAGGGCGAGTAGTCCATGTAAGGAATTTTTTGCATACCACACTACACTACTATTAAAAACGAATTCGCCCAAGAAAAGTTATTGCTAAGTTATCGCTATAAGTGAAGAGAATCAACATGCAGCCGCACGCAAAAATGAAACGACTGCTCCATCTTATAGTGATCTCTGTAAAAGTTTTCGGGAAAACGAGCTGCGAATGCTGTTAAACAATCTGTCTCTTGCTTTCCCCTTTTATGGAACAAACCCCTGCTGTTTACAAAGAAAATGTAGAAAACTCTTTTCTTCTCTCTCGCCCTAAGTCGAGCAATTTAACTGCCAGTTTGAATGCAGTGAGCTGTCTGCGTCCTCCAACTTGAGACCAAAAGTCTCATTGAAGAGTTGTATAGAGTGGGCGGA
The DNA here is from genome assembly GCA_000688715.1 of Glossina pallidipes. Classification (NCBI taxonomy): domain Eukaryota; kingdom Metazoa; phylum Arthropoda; class Insecta; order Diptera; family Glossinidae; genus Glossina; species Glossina pallidipes. The sequence goes on from KK499808.1 coordinate 70,108, forward strand.
TCACATCCATTACAAAGCTATATTACGAACATATACATATATATATATATATAGATTTCTTTTTCAATAATAACTTGCACGAAAATATCAAAATGTTAGATTAGTTGTTCTTTGGCTTTGGTCCCCCTGTTACAAAATGTATGGAAACTTTAGTATGTCTCTTCGAATTTTATCCACAGGCATAAGCATTTAAGTGTGTTTGCATTTTTAAAGCAAGTTGCTGGCTGTCACTGCTGTGGCCAAATTATTATCGTTATCGTATGAATGAATTACGAAATATATTGATTCTCTGCATTTTATTTACAGCACGCATACGGCGGATAGAAAAGGTGAATGAAAATTATTTTAAATTTTCATTTTATTTATTATTCAATTATTTTTTATGCGTGGGCTCAGTTTAGCTAATTATTAAATAAACAATAATATTGGGTGTAATCAAAATAAATTTATTTTAATTTAAATAAATTAAAGCAAGTAACGATAGCTGGGTTTTGTAAATTCTTTATTGCTTTTTAAAATTGTCATTTTTAATTTTTTTTATTCAGTTATTTATTTATTTTTTTTATTTTTTCCATATATAAATCAGATGCACTCGTGAAAAGCTAATAAAATTCAATATCGATTTGTTTGTTCAACTTTATTGAAATTTTTAATTGTTTAAATATTAAATTTCGACTAAGAGAGTGGACGTGGGAGCAATTGGATGGGCTCCTATACTCACATAGGATTGCTAGATAATGTGGTTGGCCGGCTAATTAAACAACGCTTTATTTTTCCACTTACTTTCAGGGCTTTTGTATTATTCTAATCAGAGCGGAGTATGGGGCATGAAATTATATTGCAAGGTTTAAGGAGGTAGAAATGTCACCTAATGTCAGCCTGCAAGGATTCTGGAATTTTTAAGCATCTTCAGAACTTCTCTCTTTGAAAAATGCTTAAGAGGACGTGAAAAGAGGAAGATTTTTTTTTGCTCTTCTAAAACACTGTGGATAAGGGGTCGAAGATTTTGGATAGTTTTATAACTAGTCAAGGCAGGATGATCACTGGAGAACGGTAAGAATGCCTATGTCACGGTTTATCTCATTAATTTTCGAATTATTTTGCATAAAATTCCTGAACACATTTCTCTAAATATAAATCTAATTAAAACACAAATAACATAAGCCTCAAACCGGGTCCACTGCTTAAATCTATGACGCCATACACAGTGACACTATGAACTGAATACACGAATTGGAATTTCGTAAGCGAATTAAATTTTACTTTTTGACGGGAAAAATACCATTGAAATTTGTAGTTTTATTGCAACTCTTCTCCAGCGACCACAATAATTTTTGGTGATATTCTGATTTCAAACAAAAATGTATAGAATTCGGTGATATTGAAATGATTGAATGCCAAAAAGTGGTGGTTATAAAGGAAAACATTAAAAAATCCCAAAATTTATTCCCGATAATCGCATGAGAAGCCTGTTATACAAAAGGATACCATATTTTCTCACAGCAATGACCAAAACATGTGTCGCAAAGCGATGGCACAAATTGTGTAAATTAAACTTTGAACTTCTAGGTACCACGTCCAACGTATTGGCAAGGTCTGGCCCCGGAGACTATTAACTACGTGCAAATCCCAAAAGGTTGCTTTCGCGAGTAATATTTGAAGAAATCACAAATTCGTACGAAGACTGCCGCAAAGCGGAATGGACAATAGCCGCGACTTCGAGGACTTTAACTCTCGTTGCGATAGAAATTATTGTGGCCGTATCGCGCTATTGTGCTCTATCGAACACATCTTGGGGACACTTCCCATCTCTTTCTCTTTTCCCTCACTGTAGTCTGCTCATCACACCTATATGTGGCATCCCCCGAATATTTGATCATATCAAAAAGAAATAAATAAATAAAAAAGTATAAGGCGAAAATTGAAGCATATTTTAAGATCTTTGACAGATCGGTCTATAAAAGAAAGTTAGAAATGTTAGACAAACCTTGAATTGATTGTATCACTCTTGAAGTAGACTGTGTTCATGTACGACCCTGGCTTTTACAATAATGAATGTTTCCTACCTAATCCCAGGAATTATTGATCTAGGCCTTTAGAAGTCTTTATACCCAATATATTAATTTTGAGACCATGTTCAACGAGGCTATATGATATGATCTTGGTGAACCGGTACATCACGAAGTTATGCGATTCTTGAATCTTTTTCTTAATAAATCAGTTGTGCCATCAATTGCGTGACGTGTCACTACGTCCTATTGGAGTCACATCTCGTGCAAATCGAAATCATTTATTTCATGCCAGAAAACGTTAGTAATTATGTTTATCTATGCTCCCTAATAGCATTGCTATTCTCCAAGATCCAAAGAAACAAAAAATGCTGCCAAATTTCATAAACCACAACTAAGTGATAGTTGTTAAGAATGTAAAAATTTTTCAAGAGCAGAACGTGATTTCTCCTTATTCCAAATGCGACAAGTGTGCCTATTTACGAAGCCGTTTAGCCAAAAAATTTCTTTCTTTCCAAAAGAGGAGGACATAGGCGGAATAGATTCATTATTTTTATAATAAACTGCAACAAATTCTGTGTCGCTGTGCAAGTGCGCATAATTTCCTATGACGATCTGCCAAACAATACTGACCGTAATATCAATTTTGTTGGGAAGAAACCAAAAAATAAATTAAGAATGTTATATTCGGCTAAGACCGAATACCGTATGCCACACCCATTGATTTTATCATACCATGATGGTTTATTTGCATTTCTGCGATAAAATGTTTATACAGTGGACAATAAAAAACTAAACCAACTAATTTTGAATATTTCAAAATAATAAATGGGCATGGTCCAATCTTTCCAATTGAAGACGATATGTTTTCACATACAGAATGTGCAGAATAATTTTAAACATTCTGAGCTGTTTCTGTTAAAAGTAACAAGTAGGAGACCTCAAAAAAAAGCAATGAGCAATGAAACTCCTTTTTGGGCGTGGTCGAGTGCTTCTCATTTTTAACCTGAAGAGTAGAGTCATCCGAAAAATTAGAAATGCTTAGAAAACCATAACTTCTTTCAGTTTACACCTTACTATCGGGATGTATTCTGATCGATTTGACACATTTTCAGTAAATTGAGTTTAATTTTCACGACCAGAAGAATGTCAACAATTCATACTCATACAGTTACATAGACGAAGAACCCACAGGAACGAGGGAGAACGGCGTAGGGACATACAGATGGACCGACATGGCTAGATCGAGTCAATGTTTGACGCTGATCAGAGCAATATGCATACTTTGTAGGGTCTCTGAACTTTATTTTCGGGTGTTGCAAACATTATGACAAAGTGAATAACAGGTCGCTATGACGTTTTAATAGTTAATTGCCTAACTTGATAGCCCTACACTTTTCCTCGTTTGCTTTTAATTTTATAATATTTTTCTTGCTTTTTGCCCTTTAAAGTACTAAAGTATTTCTAGAGCAAGTAATAAAAAGAATGGAATTTTTTAGGGAAAACGGAAAATTTTCTTTCGTATATTTTATTAACATTCATGTTCTTAAATAAATTCCCGGAAACTTATTTGATTTATCAGTTCAATAAGAATTGGTATACTCTCTGTAGAAATAAAAATAAAAAGCTAAAAATAAATGTAAAAAAGACGAAAATAAAATAAAATCGAATACAAGAAATGAAGCTTTCCAAGGGTATGCAATAAATTCATTTTTCAACATGTTGCACGTTACATACATATACGCCGCATGCCAGAAACCGAGACACTGAAAGCGTGTTGAGAGATTTAAATGCATTGACACACATACAAACGCTTTCACAAGCATTGTCAATGCATGAATTACATGAATTGTTATATACAGCATCAGCAGCAGCGATATTATATTCTTGCAACACGTACGTTGTAAGGCGTATTTGCGGTAAAAGAATTTACTGCATATGTGTCAATGCGTTTGTATGCGGTGCGTAAACAGAATGATAAGAAATTGTCACCACACTTTTTAGTTTCTATTTATTTATTTATTTATTTTTGCTTAATAGTCTTCTTATTTAAGTTTGTTGGTAAAAAAAAACAATTTTTATTGCGGAAAATTTTAGTTATAATGAATATGTTATGTTGATCTATGAATTTAGATTAAAAATGTTTACGCAAACCTCTCATTTTCCAAGTCAACACAAGCGATAATCAAGGCACGAGCAAAACGACGTATGAATGCGAAATGCGTAAGAACTTAATTTGTGGCGTCATCCCCGGGAATCGGAGTTTAATAAAGCTAGGGCAGATCCTAACTTCTGGGCTGAGAAGTTTGACGATTCTTATGTCACAATAAGCTTACTGCTGTGTCTGTAAAATAAAGTGGGTTTGTCTATCACACCAAAAACCTTTATTCATTCTTATAAATCAATTTCATCTCCTGAATAATTCTGAAAAAATTTGTCTTATTAATAGTTTTGCCCGATGGAAAGAATTCATAATGCAAAACACTGCGATAAATGAAAAAAAACTGCTAACATCACCTCGATTTTTGAGCGAATTTCGCGCTGTTTTTTCGGCCTTAGCTTGGTATGCTCTCGTGATTGATCGGCTGCTTCCGGTTTGTAAGCGTGGATTCAAGCCTCATCTCCCATAATAATCGTAAACAAACTCACGCATAGCAAAAATTGGAAAAAAAACGTTTTGTGCCGTATAAAACTAGACGAAGGCGAAACACTAATGACGTTTATGATTTATAATTTGTTGTAGATGTCTGTTACAGCCACCGCTCTCTACAGAAGAGAAAGTTGACTGTGGCTGTGGTAAAGTAGAGCCATAGTACCTGCTAAATGATCTTTGCTTTGCTCTCCCGCACAAAGCCTTTGGTTTCTCCTGTGTCTACCGCGATGTAGGTATGAACTGCATTCGCCTAAACGAATCCTCACTAAACACTTTAATGAAAATTATCACTTAATCCCCGTTTCGGATAAAAGTGAATATGTAAAACCTGTGTTATCTAATCGACAACGTTATTGATATTTGCTATGCATTAGTGTCGTCGTCATTTCTCCTTTATCTTCCTTTTTCCTATATAAGGCTAGGTGTAAGTGTTTTAAGACATAGGCTAAGTTACTCACAAACTTGTTTTATATATGTTTGTTAGGAGTCATAATGATATTTGGTAAACGAATAATACTCAATACATGTAACTGATCTACAATAAGTAAATCTGCCTTATAGCTTTCCAAAGTTAAAGCTGCTTTCCCAACCAGCTTCAGTTGGTTAAGATAGAGCAGATATTCAAAGTTCACTTCAATTCAAAAATATATTCCTTTCATATTAGCCAGACAGCTTATATGAGCTCGACTGGATGTGAAAACCAAAAAAAAAAGAAAAAAAAGATTTAATTTAGTGATTTTAAATATATTAAATGTTTTCTTCATTTGACTTTCTAATAATAGTAAGAGTTTTTTTGAATGTTGCCTTTAAACAGCAGCAACAAATATCACAACAATTAGCATAAAATGAATTGATTTTTAAAATACCCTAAAGTGTTAAAGTGTGCGCATGATATCAATTTAACACTCAGTACATTAAAGTTAAGCATTTTAAAGCCATAGAGACTCAATAAAATCCAATAATCATTTAGTAAATTGAAAAACGAAAATTTCCCATCGACGTATTCACATATTCACCACAGTTTGCGCAAATGTGTTGGTTAATATTTTTGAGGCTTTCAATGCATAAAGAATCCTTTATAGAATTTACACAAAAAAAAAAGCAGAAAAAAAAAGCAGAAAAAGCAGAAAAACCATTTTACTCTTTACACACAATTTACTTAATTTCGTAGATCACGTTTATTTACTTTTGAAAAAGTGAAATTTCTTCCTTTATATACATATATATATATATAAATCTACATACATATACATATATATATATATTTTTTCTGACAATTGATTTTTCTTTACTTCAGTTTAATTTAGTGTTAACACATCGAAAGCAAATATTTGCCATAAAAAATTACTCAAATCGAAGGTAAATTCTTTGAAAAGATCTGAGCGAATTCCTACATATGTGCGTATGCAATGATAAGCAGATTAAGGTATTAAATCAATTCTTTTTGGAATGTAAAGCGTATAGAATATGCTTGAAAAAAATATGATCGATTCTTTTGTCTTTCTGACAATTTAAGCCTTATGTTGTCTAGGAATTTAGTGTACGAAGTCATCTGTCTTTATAGATGTACAGGTAACAGGAAAATGAAACTTGAATTAGAAAAAGTCAGTCTAAATGTAAACAAATAAGAAAATCATATTCGGCGCTGACCGCCTTTCCTTAAACGAGAAAGAGAAAAGAAATTAAATTTTGATATTTTAAAACATTGAATGGGTCTGACCCACTTGCACTTGTGTGCAGCTGCTATATAGATTAACTATGAAATCCACGTGCAAATTTTTATTGTCAAACTTATTCTCGTTAGAGCAAAAAACCCAATTTTGTTATTTTTGAATTTTTATTTGTGGGCAAATACTTGGACCAATTTGTCTCTTTTTAATTTTACCTCACCTATGTGCAAGAACTTCCAACATTTTAGCCACATTTGAAGCCGATATCTATATTTTTACGACGTTTACCAAAGACTATACACAAGTGGACGATATACAGATTCAGAATTTTACACTGATCAAGAATTTATATAGTTTGTATGGCTTCTAAAACTCTCTTCCTTATGTTGCAAGCAATCTTACAAAATAAACATCCCGTATGCCCAAGAACAGAGATAATCAGCCAGACCTAACTAATTTTATAGGCATAAACCAGTGAGATGAGATGAAGGATTGGACTACGGTGAAGCATAACTTTTTTACTTATTATTTTCTATGAAAAATGAAATTTGGCTCTGACATATGTAGAATTAAAGCGCCGCAGTAGCACGATTTTGTTTTAACATGGACTTAATAAGAACCGCTACGCACACTGTTAGTCAAACTGTTATCGGAGAGAAAAGTTCTGATCAGGATTATGTTGTAACGGAAAAATCTTGCCCCTAGTAAAAGTCTTGCATTATTTTCCTTGGCTGAAGGCCGTGATGCTGAAAGAAACCAAAGATTTACCGCGAAACTTACTGCTAAATTGCCTATCTCTATATAATAAGATTTATTATGAACATTAGAGAGTCAATAAACAGACTTGACTAATAGAGGAGAGCCGAATATGCAAGACATAGATAATGAAGAAATGGTCTCAGAAAATTCATTCGCCCTAAATCGCAGTCTCTCGTGCGCTAAGCAATGACAAAGAAATTTAATTGACGTATTACCATTCAATGTATGTGGAGTGTGTTCACAACTTTGGTAGCATAGGCGTGTAGGCATGTCTTTTGAATAGCTTTAGCCATTTACCAATATTTTGTACGTTGGAAGACGAGGGGAAGGAAAATGACCATTCGACAGACGGACAGATGGGCAGACAAACAAACGGACATCCTTAGGTGCATTCCTAATTTGAATTTGGCCAAGTATTTATATAAGTTATAGTGCCTTTGAAGCTTGCTTTTGCGCGTTATACAGGTGCTACGCAAAAATTTTAATTTTGATACATTCTAATATTGGATAGGCATGGTCCATTGTTTCCAGTTTTGCGCAGGTACAGCATTGCTCATAGAATACACGTTAAAGTTTTTGTGAATTTGTCTGCTGTACAAGCATCCAAGGACGAAGACTTAAAGATGCTTTTTTTTAACAATCAAACGTATTCTGCTCTTCGTGGAAAGCAATGTAGCATCTGAAGGAGATTTAATAATGATATATTGATGCGCATGTAAACTTTTCAAGCATTTGTACATACTGTCCATGTCAAAAATCTTTATTTGTGTTCAAGATGGGAGTTGTCCCAGGCAATTTCGATGCGCTTGGCTATAATCATATTTTTGTGCAAGTGAACATGCACAGAAGGTAGGAATAATAACTCTACCTGTCTTACCCCACACTACTTGCACAGGATATATTAAGGTGGTGCAAATATATGCACAATTCAAGAGAACTTGAAATAGACCCACATTTCATTATACCTATCGATTCATTATAACAAAGCGATCACAACGTAATTCTGACCCAAATCCCCAAGTTTGTCAGTTCGTCTGTCCCTCTTGTTTCCTTACGACCAACCTAAAGGCCGCAATTCCTGAGATATTTTGTTAAAATGTGGTACACTGATATGTTTTGGGCTCAAGGACGATGCCTACTGCAAATGGTTTGGATTGGGACGCCATTTCGACTACTTTCCATATAAACGATTTTAAATGGTCGTCATATTTAGGACAGTGCCGGTCCCTAATGCACTATAATGTTTTTGTTGCTTTAAGTTAACTGCATTTCATCGGGCCTTGGCTGATTTAGTCAACTAAATATCTAGAAATCAATTTGTAAAGCGAAAAATCATAAGCAAGCAAACTTAAATTAGTAGGTGTGTTATGTGCTGGGTTTACTTTCGCTTCCTTAATGATTCTCAATCGTTGCGTCTATGTTTTCGAGTACTTTTGAGAGCTTATCGTTTGTATTATTTTCTTGCATTTCTTCAATGATTTTGGGATTTTTTTTGGAACCGGTTTGATTCCTCTCCAGAGCAATATTGAAAATTAAGCATAAATTTCATATAATTGCTTGAGGTCATTTTCATTTATATCCTTTTCTTAATTAAACTGATTCGAGTTCATAGTCAAAATAATTTATCTCCATAAAAAATCTAATTAAATAAATCCTTCTGTTGCATATAATGTTTCCAATTAAAAAATAAAAAAAATAAAAAAAAGCTTAAATCAATTTTTCCGCAATTATATCATTTATTTTAAAATTCCTCTTTTTTGTTTTGTTATTTGTTGTTTTACAATAAAACGAATCGTCAACAAACACTTTTACTCAACATTCACTCGGTATTAAAAAAAAAAAGAGATGTACGTGAACGTAACCATTCCGTACATAGTATGCAACACACGAATAAAAGCAACAAAATTAAAATGAATAACGAATATGTTATAGGCTTAAGTCGACAACTACATACGCTGTCTCTTGCAATATTCCTATAACTCTTTGCACGGTTTTATGAAAACACACTAGAGCTACGAAAAAGAAATGGGATTAAAATTTTACAGAGCACAATATTCCTTGTTAGATACATCAAACAAAAAAAAAATTGTTTTTTTTTTATTTTTTTTTTTTTTTTTGGAAAATTCATTCGATAGCGCAATAACTGTAATATGCTTTCATTAAGCTTCTAAGTTTTGAAGTGCGCTCTACCCTTGTATGTGTATATATATATATATATAGGTAGATTATAACAAAATATGAATTTCTCTGCTGATGTGCAGACACTGTTGTTGACACCATCAATGTCATATTGAATATAAGCTTTGCATAACTCTGAACGTACGTACAGACAAACAAACAGAGAGCGTATATATAAACTTTATGTTCAATTTAAATATGAGTATGTGTATACATGTTTGTGTAAATATATATATATATGTTACAATGTTGTACTATCAACATCTGTAGTGAATTATTAAAATGCAATGCCAATAAGACATTAACAGTTTGTGTGATTGCTACAGCTACTATTAATATTGTTTTTGTTATCGTTAGTGTATGCATAATAATGTTGTGTTATGTTGTACTTATTGTAAACTAGCATAGTGAGATTTTCCATGGATTTATGGATGTGTGTTTTTGAATCTTGTATAATATAGTTTTCTATGTAAATGTTATATTGTAATGATAATACTCTATACGTATTGTTATCGTTTTTATGATAGCAATAGTAGCGAAGAGAAAGAAAAAGAAGTAAACAAAAACTTAATATAACGACTTTTTGTTTTCTTGTTTTTTTTTTTATCACACTGACTGACTGTGGCTGCCATGGCCACAATAAATTCATAAATTTATTGTATTCCTACCACACGCAGTGGCGGTAAATTTCGTGGCATTTCCAATCATTGACTATTTGTTTTACACATATCAATATTTTATACGTAAACTATTCCAAGCGACAGTTTTAATGGATTTTCCTTTTCTTAAATTCTCTTAACTGACGCACTTTCACAATCACATGACTTGTTGGCATAATTCTTTCTCTTTTTTAATGTGACGAATAATTCAGGGCATGCCCTCCATTCGTGCAATAAAGTGACGAGCAGAAAGATGAAAGAGGGAGAAATAGGGCGGTAGTGGCCACAGCTTAGCGGATGTTTGCCTTAATCGGCAAGATTCTCATCCAGTCGGCTACTAAGCTCGAAATCACGTAAAAAGATTGTTGACTACGCTTTGTATCCTTGGGGTTACTAATGCTAACACTCTACGAGTATAAAGCTTCAGTTCTCAAAGCTAACAGTTCAGGATGATTTCTGTTACGATTCCAGGTCAAGCAAGATTTGGCAAGTACTAGCAGGCTATCTAGAAGTTTTGAAAAATGAACAGCTCATCCAAAGATACATAAACTCATTTCCATTTAAATTTGAAATCCTGTAAATGCGTCTAGTATCTGTTAAGCATCCTTCGCAGGAATTTTTAAGCTAAGGAATAGCGTAAAACAAAAAAATATCATCCATAGTGGAATAAGTGGAACCTTTTTTCCCCCATTCATTCCTATTGTTGCTGCTCGACTATGCTGTTGTTACGTTGAAGTTGTTTCACTATCGCGCTTCATGTAACCTAATCCTACCGTTCACGATGTCTTTCATAATTTCTTGTTTAATGTGATCCCCGAAACAACAGTCGGTAGATTAACTGTTCTGTTCTTTTGAATGCGAAGTAGTCAAAAATCTCGATGAAGTTGTTGTACAAATTTGTCAGTCATGCTAGAACTTTGCTTTTGCCGATGTATGCAAACTTTTGACTCACAATTTTATGATGATGATGTCTGCGATAGAATAAAGTCAACATGTGTTCAGATGAAAAGCTCAAAGGTTTATTCCACAAGTTTCATTATGTGTTTTAGATTTCTTAAGTTTACAAAGTCAGATCAGGACTGCAGTTTATCATACGTTCTTCCAAGGTAGCAACTACCAAAGTTTTATGAAAGAAAACGCATTTAATAATTGGCGTTAAAAGTAACCAATCTGGCGAATAGTGTTTTCCTTGGATATCAGTGCCTGCGAGATATAAGTTTCAGATGTTTGCAAGCTGCCGTGCAATGTAAATTAAAGTGTAAAGAGACGGATATTATTTGCGGCACTGCGTTGTTTTGCTGTTTTAATGACATTGGGAATCTAAATTTCCCACGACGGTGTAATTATATTGGGTTGTGGTGGTTATGTTGGCCAGGGAAGTTGTTTGATGATATTTCGATGTGACTCACGCCAAGGTTGAACTTTTGTGGTGCCTTATAATCTTGAAGTAAGGAAACTTCTACTCATAGTAAGAACTTCACCATCGAGAATGTCGAGATATTTATTCGTATTAATCCCGCGAATTCTTTGACGTCGTTTTGGCTAAAAGTGCGTTTGATTTTTATGGACTCGAAATTTGCATTAACCCTTGAAAGATTTTTAGCAAATCTACGGTTTAATTACTTTTCTTAATTACATAATTTTTCGGTTGCTATGAATCATTTACATATTAATTTATTTGGACAAAATTCTTCTATTTTCTGCAATCTTAATGAACATGCGGTGCACATTTATGTACACATCAACTAAAAGAGGATTGTAAGGATATTCTAATTTTGCTCAAAAGTATCCAACGAATTCGTGAATACATTTCTTAGTAGGGAAAAAACATTTTTAAGAAAATTCATGTATACTCTGTTGACATGCACTTTTTTCAATAATCTCATCGTTAAAAACCTTGTATTGCATTTGACAAACCTATATGCTGGCTTATTTTAAGCTAACTCAACCACCTTTTAAAAATTTTTGCAAAAAATGAAAAAACTTCTTCTTTGTTTGCTTATATCCTCAAGGGATGTGTCCTATGCATTTCAACGACGCTGTTTGAAAAAAAGAAAAAAACAACGATAACATGGTTTCCTGTGAAATTGTTCGTATACGCTGTACGCAACAAGCGCGGGATGCGGGGGACGTTGTTTCTTATAAACTTTGCTCTAATTGTCAACAATTGATCGATGTTCTCTCGACGACGTGACTTTATGCATTTTATAGAACATTTAAAGCGACAAGTCAAATACTCACTTCTTACGCCTTTCTTCCAGTCGATTTGACAAAACAAAATTATCCATCTTTTGCCGGTAATCAAAATCTTACACTTATTTGTTTTGTAATAATTTTAAGAAACTTAAAAAAGTCACTTTGCTCACTTTCTTTTCTTTTTTTTTCTTTGGCAATCATTTATCTTTTCACATACACTCTTCTGTTTTACTGTTTGACTTAAATGCTTGTCATAATTCCTATATACATGGACATGCGTTAAATACGGCCTTTTGTGCATTTCAATTGTAAAGCAAAACATTTATTTCTTAATGTTGTTTTTTTTTATTCTCAACATTTCCTAAATCCATAAATTCCTGGCAATTTTATGAACCTCTCTTTTATTTGCATTTTCCGAATAATTTAACATTATTAGCTGTGAAAATAATAAATAATTGTATGCTTAAGTTTAGATACTTAAACTTGTATTCGCTATTTGACTTTAACCACCGACACCGTCAACATTACCGGCATAGTTTTTAATGTTATCGCCACCAATTAACAAAATAGTCAGCGAAGTTTTTTTCTGCTCTCTTTTACAAGCAAAGGATTTCTGATCCGTTGATGTAATGCATAAACAGTATCTCCAACATTTGCGACAACATTGCTATGACCGTTGAAATCTTAGGGAGATTCTTTAATTATGCTAATTAGTTAGAAATTTTCAAAGCTTTGCCAAGAATGCTAAGACGAAGCAAGTAGAAAAGTTATAGTCAAGCAAAAGTTGATCATTTGACGCCCTACACCTTGACATTTGCCCATTTATCTGTGTCTTAAAATGCCAAAAAAGGCAATGAGCTTAAAGGCTTACTTTCCCCGAAGAGAAGATAATGCAAAGCGTGAACACTGACACACGTCTGCTTAGTAAATGTAATTTTTTTTTGTTGAATTTGTTAATACAACTCATAGAATTTGTTTGGTAATCGAAGTGTGTCTTTTATTTTTATCTGGATTACTTACAAAACAAGAGAACAAATCATATCAGTCGCAGAAACGAACCTTTGCTTAAAGGGCTTATAAGTAGAGGCCTAGGAACTATAGACATTTTTTTCTTCTTTTCAATATGCCCGGTTTCTCCGGATGTCTCCTTCTCGGGTAACATAGTGGCGGAAACTACTGAGATAGGAAGATCGCAGCAGCTGTGTACCCAGTTAGTCTGCAAATGTTACGCCTTTACTGACCGTGCTGTATGGTCCACGGCACTGAGGTTTGAACAAGCGAATGCTATGTTGTTTCTGTGACAGTGTATCCAATTTTACTGAAATATCTCGAAAAATGTTATCTGTTTGGTGAAGACAAAAACACATCAGCAGGCGTTACATGGACAGATGGACAGACAAATTTGCTTAAATCGATTCATAAAAGGCCTCTGAATCGATCGGTCCGAAAGAAGGTGAATTTAACTCAAGCCCTTTTGTATGTTGCATACATTCGCTTAAGCTTATTAGACCCTTACCGTAAATGCTGTAGGGCATAAAGGAAGTAAAAAATTACAAAATAATATTTACGTTGGTTTGTTTGGGACAAATGGCAAATTATGAAAGGGTTGGTTTTCTTAATGCTTTCATTGCAAATATTCGTCACTGAGACCGACAATAATTTATGTGAGTTGTCTCATCAAAGGCAGAAAAATTAACATATAATATATAATATTACCGTTCACTTTACGTCTAATTGATTTATGTAATACTGCTGTGTTTTTCGTGTGTCCCATGGCGTATGATTGTCAAAAGTATTTAATTAATTATAAGACAAATTCATCGAGTTGCGTTAATTAATTCTTAACCCTAAAGTCAATTGAACGAAGTGATGAGCACGCCTGAAAGGTTTTTCGCTTGAAAGGTGATTAAAGTGATGATAAAAACATTTTTGTTTACTTAACTTTTTTAAGCTTTGTGTATTTATTTAATGCGTTTTTATTATCTGCGCTTTTAAAACTAAATATATATTGATTTTTAGGTCTTTAGAGTAAATTCGTGCTAAACGTGTACATATCACGTAAGTCTGTTTAACATTGTTTAACGTACAAAAATAAATCATTTAAGAAATTTATTAAGCGTGATAACGCGACATTGTGTATCTTGTTAGGTTGTTTTTAGCGCTAATTGCTTGTTTTTTTTTTTTTTTTGTACACAAAAGATTAAATAATATTTTAATTATTTTTATGTAATTTTATGTAAAACAGGGTAAACACAATTGCTAAATAGCGTGCTTGTAAGTCTTAAAGGTAAATAGAATAGGGGAGAAATTAAAGAAAATGAGGAAATAATTATTAACTGGTTTTCTATAATTAGGGCCAGAAGATGACAATGCAAACGGTTGCTTATCGAAATGTGCGGAAGACAAGTCATAACTTACGTATGTTCTTAAGTATTTCGTTCGTTTATATGCTTTGGCAATTTTAACGTAACAAAATATAAAATTGAAACCTACAACTTGCTACTACAAGATGCTGATGATGGAGAACCACCCGTAATTCACGTAAAAATTCAAGTAAGTCACGGCCCACCATCAAATAGCTTACATCACTTCGTATAATACTCAGTTATTCATATGACGACTTTTCGAAATAAAGCGTTAAAAAGGAAGTAATAAAGAAAGTAGTCCGATCCCAAATCCTTTTCAATAGCGTTCATCTGTGGCCCGAAATATTTCGGTGTACCACATTTGATCAGAATATCTTAATAACTACGACCTGTAGATTTAACGCAAGCAAACGAGACAGACACACAGACAGAACAGCAGTGTGATTCTGAATCGATCGGGGTAATCGGATCTATTCTAAGCCCTTCTATGCGTCCTATACATTCGTATAAACGAATTGAATTCTTTTCTTCATTGCAAATACCTCCGTTGTAACCGAGATGGTCAAAATGTGTTGCAATTTCTAACTCAATACCTCTCATTAGAGGTGTATTTATGTGTTCATCGCTTCAATTTTTTCCATGAGTTGTTAGAACGGCTTCGAATACATATGCAAATGAAATATTGAATTCTTAGGCAGACAGATTTCTTGTTCGGACAGAGAATTTTCAGCTTCAAGCTTCCTTCCAACCAAGCTACAATTCAGCTTTCTGTCTACGTTTTTGGGTTCCTAAGTTTTTTAGAATAGAACATTAAAAAAACGAGCTAAGAAATGAACGAATCGACGAATGAGGTGGTACTGACTCGGAATACTTGCCGACTTTAGTGCATCTCTACCCTGGAAAGGCCATTCTTTCGCTTCGTCAAGTGATTTTCATATGCAATAGTGAGTACATGTGTTATTTGTTTTCATATGAGTGGTCACAAAAACGCCTTTTTGGACGATTGTGAGCGAATGCGAACAATAGCCATCTTGCGTAAATGTATGAAACTTAAAACCAAACGGGGTGTTGACGGCCCCAACTAGCTTGGTCACTTGCATTTTTGGGCTGTCCAATCATAGTTTTTCCAATCGCTTTTGATGTTCTGCTGTTTTAATGCGAAAGGGATGACCTGACTCCAGCCGTTTACAATTTACTCACTTTACCTAAAGAAACAGATTTCGGATAATGTTTGTCAATTCCCTCTTCACTTTTGTTGGATTTTTGCTTTTAAAAAAATATTTTTTTTTTTTGATGACAGCAATCATCTGAGTTGTTTACTTTTTACGGGCGTCAAAGAATTGGGAGTGCATGTGCAAATGATTATCTGAAAGTGTATTCTATCTGCAACCAAAAGCGTTTTTTCGCTTGCGGCTCTCACTCTGTCGTTAAGTTAGTTTAAATTAATTATTCAACACACTAATGGGTTCTGTGCGTAGTCGTTCGTCTATCATTTTCCAGCTACGTTTTCTCTTTGACATGAATTTCGATATCATGATGTTTTCAGTTTGTTAAAGTTCACTCAAATCAATGTGTTATTCATTTTTACGCGTTAAAGGTCCGCCAAATCACATGTGTTCTCTTTACAAAAATACCAAAAAAAAATCCGTAGCTTTGTTTTGTTTTACGCGTCAACATTTACAACTGAAGATAAAACCATTCTTCACAAATCTCGCTCACAGGTAGTTTGTCGATCCCAAAAGCTGCCAGTAGCCTGGAACACCATTAACAATGTGATGAATATCATTGCCACGGACGGAAACAAAATAAAAATTTTTTGTGCACTAAGTCATATTCGTCTCTTTGAAAAGGAGCGAGCGGACCTAGTGGCCAAGTCCGCAGCGTGCTTGCCTTGAATTATGGACGACACATTTGGAAAGTTTGATCGTCAAAAGTATATTAGGAAGAAAATGAAAGAACTAATTGCCAAAAAAAGAGACTACTACCATCCACGGTGTTCCCACAGTGCATTAATACTAATCTCGTTCCACTTTTATATCCAATCAATGTCAACAAAATCATAATCAAAGCATTTGCAAAACTCCAACTTGAGTAGATCACTGCAACACATCAACCAATCTTTACAACTAAACATATATTTTCTAATATCCGAAGATTAGTTTTTGGAAGCATCTAACACTTTCAAGAAAGGAATTCCTCCTCTGCTCCACAATAGACAAAACAACTTTATTCTTCTTACTTTGTTAAGGCCGCGAACGCGTAATATCACTATAGAAGCATATAATAAGTCCATAACGATTTTTCACTTGTGTTGTAAAATATTGTAAGGCTTGCAGTTCGTGGCAAATCTATAATCATCGTTTCCACATTGATGAATAGCTAAAATGCATTGCCGATCACACTTAACACTTCTAATCTGTGGCAATCTACCAACACAGTCATTCCCAAATTTGCTACCATCCATTTCCAGTGACAGCAATATCTAGTTATTAATTTTCCTCTTCTTCCGATTCAATATCTAAATGGGGAAAGCGCTCTCCAGTTTTCGAAGCATTTTGATCAGTATCATCTTCCGTCTCATTTCCGTCGTTGCTTAGCGAATCGGTTTTTTCGAGATTGGGCAGATCAACTTCATTTCATTTGCATAGAAGTTGTCTATAGGTCAAAATTATTTGAACTAACATTCGAAACGTACTCATGCACGCTCAATAGTTTCTTTCCACATTTCACATATGCTTCGAACTCCTCGGGGTTGTTTCATAACGACAATGTATCAATCTGTTCATAATTGTTGGAATATTCCAATTCGATTAATCTTATCAAGTTGCAGATATGACGATTATCCACGATCGAGGGTAAATTGGAAAAGTCCGTAACTTATTATAGTAGCGTAATTCTCACGCCTTCTGAAAGGTTATAGTAAACGGATTGCTGCTCAACGTTATCGCAAAGTTTTCTGGTGGCTTTTGGCGGATGGGAGGCCTTTATTTATTGTTCTGTATTATTGCAATAATTAAATATTCTTGTGTGCCACTAGTAAGGCGGTTGCAATCAAAATTTTCCGCCAATAATTCGAAGGAGATTAAAAAGTGCAAAAAGGTTTACTTTCAATAGTCACTCAAGAAAACGAATAAAACACTTAACCTTTAAACATATTAACGACTCGTAAAAGTTTTACGATAGAATTTGCAAATATTTTCGATGAATAGCTGCGTAGTTGTTACTTGGAAACACTTCGGCAGGATCGTAAGTTGCAGACGAAAATAAGAAGAAATGGTAATTTTTTCGAGATTATTGCAGCTTCTCGCGCATTGCGAGCATATCTGCTGCGAAATCGCATTCATATTCAATGCTCTCGATGGACAAAGGCACGTGTCAAAGTTCAGCTTGTTTTCTTCATTTCTTCGACAGTGTCAAATTCTGAGTAAAATTGATTCGCTTCGTTCATCAAATTGCAAGTAGATTAACATCAGTGGGGTCTGGAAAGCTAGATCAAGTGAAAGCAATGCTTAGGATGATTTAAAGGTTTTTACCATATAATACGCACTTCATAAACATGTCGTGAGTCTTTCTTTGCAAAGTGAAATGAATAAAATTCACGTACTCGATAGTTGCCGTATTCTACGAATTTTTTCGTCATAGTGCAAGTATAGAATTGGGTAAATTCGGTCTACAAATTCTTCCACAAGTAAGAATAAGTGAAAAAATAGTATTCGGACAAACAACATTCGCATACTCTAAAATATTGGGCGTGGCAGATTTTTTCTACTTGTGGAAACTTGTGTTTTCTACAAATGTGGAAATTTATATCGCGTGTCTCTTGTCTGTGGTAGTTTATGAGTAAGGACAAAAACTGCTGCAAGTTGAGATATTCTCAATTTATACAGTTCTGTGGGCGTGTCATTTTTCCGATTTGTTCCGTTTTTAAGATCAATCTCTTTTAATTCTGTAGCCTTATTTTTTCGACTGACAGACAGACAAGCAGACAGAAGGATGGACAAACGGACATGCTTAAATCGGTTTAGAATTTATATAATAAGTGTATGAAATTATCATATATATATCATATGGTTTTTTGTTTATTTAATACTTAAAAAATCATTTTTTTACATTGCGTGTGTTGCAACTGCATTTTTATTACATATTTTTATTTTTATCATTATTTCGATTATAATTTTGATGTAAGAAATGAAAACGGGACAATAAATTCACGCACATTGCATTCATGTAGGTCGAAGCGTTCATTCTAAAATAGATGTTAAAATAATTTGTAAAATAAATTAAAACATGCGATAGAAAATATCGCATGGTACAATAAATTGGTTGATTGCAAGCGTAAGTTTATGAAAAAACTGATCTTAGTGCATAATCAAATTTTCACAAGAGAAAACACAAGTTCACAGTGGAGTTCATGAGTGAGCGCAAATCAAAGAAATGCCGCTATGAATGGTTGAACCATTCGCCATATCCATGTGATTAAAGACTTGCAAATTTTCGCTGTTTTTCATCTTTTTGTAGATAATTGATATAAAACATTTCAAAAGGCAGGCCCTGTTTTTTGTTTAATTAAATTATTTTAATAAAGTGAAAACTGAAAAGAGGGGGGAGCAAATCGATTTTGCAAAAATTTCACAAAGCGAAACGCATTTAACCTACACGCTTGTTCATCAATCCATAAACGCACATATTTCAACGTTCTCTACGTTGTTCTCAACTCTAGTAAAAAACAATAAAAGTAGTTTCCATTTTAACGCGAGCACCAAGACCAACTTGATGTAGGCAACAGTTGTTCAAGACTTAAGCGGAAAGTTATAGGGATCTATAAACGATGCATGTTTTATTAAATAATTTGCTATAAAATCCGTTGCATATAACAGGTAGTTCATCAAAACACTCCATAATATAAAGGATTACCTTTCTCTGCCTCGCTTGCTCTGCTTTAACTGGCGCATAATAGTAAATTGTACATATTTTCTGCCATACTGTCTCTCTGAGGTCAAAATTGCAAAACTTTGTGCAGAAAACAAATATTAAAGTTATATACGCCTTGTGGCGCATGTCTTATACTCACCATCTGACACTAATGCCAATAAATATTCTAAAGTATTTTGCAAATTTTTGGTCATGTCGGGTGGATCGAGTTGATATCTTATAAGCTTTTTAACACTTTCACGGACGAAAAAACTTTAATGCGTCGCATTAGTACTCGTGTTAGTAAGAATGACGTCTACCAACTCAGAGCACGCGGGTTCAAATTTCAAGTGGGGTAGAATTTACTTCCGTCGTAACTACAGCGAGTGGTCAGTCTGTCAAGGAATAAGACATACAGGTTAGTCACACATCCACTAGGCTGCGGCCATCACCTGCCTCTTTATATCCCTTTCCTTATTGCGTTCTGGCCGTGACCGTGTTACTTGAATGGCGGACATATTTTGAGTGATCGACATCATTTTTAAGGAAGGCAATATCACCCCATAATATGGAAGTAACCGATCAATCGAGTGAATATCGTGTAAAAGGTAAACCCAGACCGAAGAAATCGCACCAAAGTCGCTCAAAAGCAAAGCGTGTTAACGGTTTTCTTCGATTATCCTGGTGTTGTGTGGTGAAAATAAAAAAATTGAGCTGGTCTTACTTTTTGAACACAATAGTATGCACACACAAAGAATGCTATAACATGCGAAGTCGTAATGAACAACATTTTTTAACTAATTGTTATAAAAAATTAAATAAATTGTAACTGGTTTTAAAATTTAAATGCTATAGCGTTTACTTCAACGGCGGTGTTAAAATAATTTGCACCGAACTCAATCAGATCAATAATTCCTAGGGATGGTAGGTTGTTGGTGAATAATGTGATCATTCTAAATTAAGTCTTGGAGATCGGCAAATATTACCTTTTGACTTTATTTGCGATATTCTAGACTATAAATAGATAAGCGAGTGAGGGGATGATAAATAGACAAGAGAAGAATGCTGTGTAGGGTATTGCTATAATTAGAGCGAGTACTTCTACAATGTGTTATCATCTCTGATTAAAATATCGAAATGTTACAGATGCAAGAACATATCTAATAGACTTCCGTTTCACATTGACGGTTATAAAAAGGTCAATAATGTTTGGAAAAACTCTTATTTTTACAGCAACTACTACACGGATGCCATTTAAAATGGGAAAATGCCAATCATTTAGGCATTCATTTATTCACTTGCATTTTCGCATGCTTTCGTTCATATGTGTGTGCCAGGGTACTTGCTCGAAATGCATAAACGAAAAGAAATCATCACCCTCGATATTTATGTACATATAAATATATATACATATATAGTTTAATACATCACCATGAGTGTTACAGCGACTACAACTAGAGGACATGAAGCGCAAGCAAAGAGAGAAAATAAAAAGAAAGAAAAAAAAAAAACCCATTACATTAAATTTGAGTGGCACGCTTTTCCCCTGAAACAATTCAGTACAAAAAAAAAACAAAAAAAACAAATACAAGAACAATATGTATTCACATCGAGAAGCAAATAGTTTGTCAGAAACTCTGTACGCGAGAATTCATTATTGAGAATAATTGAAAATAATCGCTTAACAATGATAGATTTTTACTGAAAAGGTCCTCCATTTTCTTTTTTCAACTTAATTAACAATTCTTTTTACAAAATATTTTTATTAATTTTTTAATTTGTTTTCTTTATCACGCTTCAACGAAAAATCCTTTACCACTAACACACTTATTGTGTATTTCCTAATATATAGTTTAGTGCGCTTCGATTCGCTTATATATTCATTTGTGCGTTTATTTGTGTGCAAATATTGAAATTCTTGATTTCAAATTTTTTATGAAAACTACATAGTTTTTGTTCTCGCATTTCCATATACACACACATACACATACGCACATCCTCACACATTATCGTTGTTCATTATTACTACGTATTTTGAACGCTTTCTCGCAAATAGCACACTAGTAGTATAACCATCACTGCTCTCTCATAATAAAAAAAACTGAAATCGGTGTCCGTTGTTGGTGCTATTGTTGTTGTTATTGCTTTCAATCCACAGCACTATTATGTGTATGAAACAACACTTTGCGCGTATATTCTTTTGTATGTATATTTTTGTATTTGTATTAGTTTGTATTTGTATGTGCGAGCGCGTTTGTTTTGTGCAAATAAGAGTAAGTTCATTAAAAATTTGTACTTGACTGCGCATTATACGGGCTGCTATATGTTATATGTCTAGTATGCATGTGTATGATGCATTTGATTATACCATTAATGCTGGCTGCAAAAAAAAAATTTTATTTTTTTTTGAAAGTTTTTTTGTTCAGTGTTTTCCTTTTTCTATATTTCTTCGATTTTTTTTTTTTTTTTTACCCAAGTTAGTGTGTGAGTAAGCGTATATGGGTAAATATAGCAATCAAGCATTAAAAACTTTGCCAATGGCGAATACCAATTACATTTTGTCTTTGTGTTTTGCTTCATAAGAAACGCGTTAATAACTTACTTTACAAAACATTTAACAAAATAAAATGAAAAGAGAAAGAAAACAGCGGTTAAAAGCAAAAAAAAATTGATGTGCTTACGTCAACACATTGAAAGATCAAATAACGCAAAAAAAAACATTTAGTTTTAAAAAAAAATAAAGCCGACAACACGAGTTAAGCCGACTATTTACTCACTCACTACACTCGCTGTTTAGTCTCATTGTCATTGGATGGAGTTCGGCTTTAAAATCCAGCAAAACTTCTCAGACCATTTATAATCCTGATAAAGCCAAAACTCTCAATACCTGTTATGACTGCTAGTTGGCCCGTTGCCGACTCCTGACACTTTTATGCTTTTAGAAGTTGAAACAAATGCCCTAGAAATAAGCCCATATTCCTCATCTGATCTTGCAACGTATAGCAGACAACTTTTACCTGTAAACGATATTGATTTAATGCTAAAAGGCAGCCACAACGAGCAATGAACACTTCCTCCAGAAACTATTTTCTCATGTTTACATATCCTGCCGAGAGGGTAGGTATTTAAAAACCGACTCAAAACAAGTAAAGCTTGTCTGCTTGTGCTTTGTTTGTTTCTTTTTTTTCCCCCCTTTTCACTATGTAAGTTTATTTAAATTCGTGAGTTTAACGCAGCTAACGACCTACAAAAACTTACGCAATTACTAAAAGCTACTAATTTAACGGCTTCATTATGACATTGCATCGCAAAGCGTACATTTGTTTTTTTATCGTCAGGCTTAATGTCATATGTCATAGCTTTCATTTGGTTGTCTCATATAGTAATTTTATATTGTTGTTAGCATCAACGAGTACGATTTTAAAATCATTATGCATTTTACGGAAATTATATGA
The DNA here is from genome assembly GCA_000688715.1 of Glossina pallidipes. Classification (NCBI taxonomy): domain Eukaryota; kingdom Metazoa; phylum Arthropoda; class Insecta; order Diptera; family Glossinidae; genus Glossina; species Glossina pallidipes. Next base: position 92,964 of record KK499808.1, read on the forward strand.
CAACACTGCGGAACCAATATTTGACTTAAATGTGTAAATATTTTCTTTTATAAATTTGATCAGTACACTGGATGTGCAAATTTGATTTGCGGATTTGGGAAACAAATCGCGCAGAAAAATACTGTGCAATGTAAAGATTTAGCAGATGTGGCATTTTGTTGCGACGTCAACAAGTGTCAAAAGCACATAAATAATAAATTGAAAACATGTTTCCACAGCATTGCTTTGCTGTATTCATCATATCGAAATGTATGCCAAGTGAGAAGCGTTCGAAGACCTTATTTTTTTTTTTTTTTTTTTATACAAAAGAAAGTAATTTTTGTGTCGTACTATTACTGTGGACTGACAACTAGAGCGCAAATGATCGTAGGTAGTGCCCAGGCATACCATACACCGAATGGCTTTGGCACGCAGATGATACCCCCTGCTTTGTAAGACCAGACGAGAGCGGCATATTATGAGTCGATAAAGCCCAGTGATATCATTAAAACATTTGTTCGATTTCAGTCTTTCACTGTTTAAAATACGGCGAGAATATCAAAAAAAAAAAAAGAAAGTAAAAAAGTAAACCAATGGCATTTTTTGCAGCAGTTCACTCATCCATTCATCCTTTTCACAAAACTGTGTCCCAACACTCTTGGAAGTACTCAACTAGGAACTGTCAGCCCATGCGATTTACTCATCAAACCAGGTTTCTTCGAATTATCACCTGTTTGCAAAGATAGAACACATTTTTGCTGAGCAGGGCTTTGCTTCGTACGAAAATCCGCAATAGACGAATCGATAAACAGTTCGTAGCAAAATCGGAAAGTGCTCACTTGATACAAAGAAGTTTCCCGAAGCGTGAAATAAATGTGTAACCAGGACTAGAATATGCTTCGATTAAATCACCTTTCAAGATTGTTCTAAAATCAACGTGAACATCACTGTACATAACATCGTTATTAAAGTAAGGTCTGCCGCACTGGGTAATTGACCCAGGATATATCGACTTGGTAGTCGCACTTCTTCTCTATTAGACTGTAATATATATATATATTTATATATAATTATAACTGAAGGAATTAATGTGTATATGTAGCTGTGTATTAGCTTTAGAAGGATATCGAGAAATTTGTCTTTAACGCATTCCGTCAATCTCAAATCATTTATCTAGTGAGGTAAGGTGGACAGGAGCCTGAAAGATCGTTTCTTCTACGAATTATGACCTAAGATAAGTCATTTTTTAAAACGGTGAAAACGGCCCTTAATAAGCAAGATATTTCAATACAACATTTACGGCATTGTAGTAACGAATTGATGTGCACAGGGTAAGATATCATCACATAACAGTTGTAAGAGCAATAGAAAAAAGAAATGATAGCCAATTAATGACCTTGTTTTTGATTTTATCTTTTGTAGATTGCATTACGGGCATACCGTAAATATCTTGATATCAAGGTGTGCACGATGAACATTCTGAAAGGATCAGAACAACTACCAAATCCATAAAGAAAATTGAATTTCTGAGAAATCTAGAGTGACGTTGACGAGACAAAGCCGCAATAATCAACCATAACTGCCATTTCGTCCTAACGGCGTCGGCAGAGCTCTGTGTCCCTTGAACTTGAAACGAAAAGCTTTGGACGAGTGTATGCAAATTATAAATCGATTTAGTTATTTTTGCTCGTTCATCTCTTAGTTCGTTTTTATTGTTACGAATTTTAACGCTTCTGGTGCGATAAGGTACGGATATGGTTCAATTTATTTGGTCATATTGCAATATCATTTGGTAATCAATACCAAGTAAATGATTCTTTGTATGGAAATTCAAAATAAAAAAAAGTTTGTTTCACATTTCATATAAACATCTACACATATGTACATAATCGCAAAGTTTTCTTAAAAAAAAAGAAGGATAAACTTGAGTGGCTCAAAAGTGTTCCCGCCCGGTTTCGAACCGGGGACCTTCCGCGTGTTAGGCGGATGTGATAACCACTACACCACGGGAACTTATTGCTGTTTGTCCAAATAATTCGTACAAATAGAACTTGTATCGACCTTTACCTAATAATAAGAACTGTGCATAGACAACGTTTTCTTAATTGTTTCCAAATACTTTCCTATAAGAAAGTAAAATAAACGTTTGACTCTGCAATACAGTATAACATCATTTGATAGCTATGCAGCGATACCGCAAGTATAAAAACGCAGTTGAAGTTATTCAAAACAGAATTCTTTACACGGCGAAGCCTAGTGAAAAGTATATGTGATTATTAAGGTAAATCTAAAAGTCCAGACAAGATAAAGCTGAAAGAAGTGAGAGTAACCAACAATTAACTGACAAAGAAAAGTCAAAAACTTTTTTTTTGGTTTTTTTTTCTTAATATGACCAATGCGTGCAGCACGGTGATGGTCGGAAAGAAAAACGGAAAAAGAAAACGACTGTGAAATGGTGGCAGCCGGGCGGGTGTGTGCGCTACCGGTGTCAATTTACCAGCTGAGCGCTTCTTGAACTGCGCAACACAAGGCTTACAACGGAAAGACAAAGTACGTTGCACATTCTCTGCTGGGACCCGAAACTATATTTTATTTGATATAAACATTTCGGAGCTTTATAAATATCTGATTTTCTTCCTTAATTAAATCTTTCTTAAATTTTGAACTGAAATTTTTAATTTATCCGCACGAATGCTTGGATTTCAATTTAGTGAAAAATTGTAAATCCTTTCGGTTAAAAGTTTTTTTTAATACTTTTATTGCTTTTTTAACTTAATGCTTTACCTTCACATATTCGACTTTATGGCAAGCGAATTTCATTCATATACATGTTAAAATTCATATATCTCGACACACAAATTATCATCCATTCACAAGACTTGCACGCATGCATGAATGTGTATTCCGCTACTTTACGCCACTTATAAATGAACAGGAAGAAGGTTTTCTTTTTTTTTTTTTTTTTTTTTTGCGACTGAAAACCATATAATTTCATTATTATTTTTAAGCAACTTTCAATTGTATTTTGAAAGTTTCTTTACTACAGTAAACGGCAAAATATATCTTATTTTCTTAAGTAAGAGGAATTTTTGTAGCAAGCACGAAAAACTTCAAGCGTACAATTTCCCTGAAACATATTGAATATTATGCGATGACTTAAACTTTTTGCTTGTAATCACACACCGCTTAAAATATAAAATAACTTTTTATATAATTCATGTAAACGCTTAGCGAGAAGTTACCTTTTCATTTTCCTTGGCAAATAAAAGGAGCTTAATAGCAATTCGAGCTGGCTTCGCTCACAACTTAAAAACACTTAAACTTTAATAATAATAAGACGCTACTTAGTGCGGGTAAAGCATAGGCAACTGTAATATATTCCATAACTGACTAAATACAGCTTAGTTGAGAAAAAAATGTTAACTTTATTCGCGTAGCAAAAGTTAGGATCATATCTGTGCCAAATTTTAGTTGAAAATGAGAGGATTTTTTGTATTTTTAAAAGAATTTTCATCAAGTAAGGCAAGGCAGTAATGAAATTAAAAAGTGAAAGTTTTCGAGAGGGACTTGAACTGAAAGTCTTGTGAGTTAAAAATTATTCAATTTCAATAAAAACACGTAAGAATATTATGGTCGACTATTACATACCCTGCACTACTTCGCCTAATTATATTGCTCACTCGTTTTGGTCAAAAATTACAAATTATTTTTATACAAAGGCATACTTTTCATCGAAACCCATATATTGAAGGATGTCCAAAATAGCACACGATATGACCCAAATTTAGTAAATCTAATATAATTCCTAAGAATTTTATTAATTTTCCGTCTAATTGCTTTAAAAAGGTCATACCTGCAGATTGAACACAAAAACCGACATCAGATGAACAGATGGCGAGCAGACCCACAGGCAAACTTAAGACAGATTTAGAATCATTTTCTGAATAAAATATGATAAAAGGTGGATTTATCCTTTGGGTGTCCCATACGTTCGTTTAAACTTAACATACCCTGTAGCATAAGTGATATAGGGTGTGAATATAAAAGTTTTTAATGCGCATTTGTTGCTCGCCAACAGTTTTTTAATCTTTCACGGATATCAATTTATAATAATTTAAACACTAGCCATCTCGTGCGTGTGGATCTAATTAATTGGATCGGATTTATTTACATGGCTTCTGCAAAAGTAAGCAATAAGTCACTAAAGCTTTGTTTATGCTCAGAGTATTTCAACGATTTTACGTATTACCGTAATTTCATTTGAAGCTCAGAAAAAGACCAAAATTTCATCATATAAAAAATATCAAATGAAATAAATGAAACAAATTAAATACATGAGTGTATCTCACGGGTTTTCCGTAAAAAACAAAATTAAGAAAATTAGCCCTGACAAATTTAGGAAATGAAAGCTAAACATGGAGGTTACATCGTCTATATCGTCTAGGTAAAATTGTAAAGGCAGATCGAGGCATAAGCTGCTAGTTCCTTAAATAGTTTATTATGCACACGAACAATATTTATTAGTTGAAATTTAGGTAGTTAAGGTTAAGGAGTTACACGATTTTCAAATTTCCCACTCTTCAGTTTTATAAAATATTTTTTTTTTTTTTTTTTAATAGTACAACGCCTTATGCGCACATTTGTATGCGCTTACAATCAATTCAACAAAAAACTCACAGTGGATTATTTTTGTTTTTAACTTTCTCGTTCTTTCACTTACTTATATGCACACTCAAATCTGTTTTTGTGCGGTTTTTTTTGTGCGTTTACGCGGTTCCTATTCACAGCATAAAAAAAATAATACTTCTTTCATAGCGCTACACTCAAACCAGTTTTTATGCGGTGAATAGGTGAATAAACGCACAAGAAACGATCGGGCAACAACAGGCTTAAGTGTATACACATTCGGGTTGTCGTGTTCACCGTGAAGATAGTTATTTGCAGTTGAACAATTGAATTTTCAATATTTTTAAATGAAAACCAATGTTGTTCTTTTATAGAGTTTATTGTATTTAAATCGTCGTTTTTATAAAAAAACCGCCGAAAAAGAAAAACGAAGAATTTCCGTACTTTGTAGCTAGACGTGGCCGATTCTTTCTATTTTTGTAGAAAAGCGGAACTATATAGCATGTCTGTTGTAGGTTATGGCAGAAAAAACATTTTGTATCTTTATATACTTTTCAAATCTTTTCATATGATACCCACATCAACATATCGTGTTTTGAGGAAAAATGTATCCGCCACGTCGTGACAGCCCCGATATTTAAGTTTAGAATTAACGTAGTAAGCTTGTCGCGTACTACTCTGCAACACCTATTATTTGATATCCAAGTGATTATATTGATAAGATAAAGCGAATTAATTCATTTTTAGGGAGACGATGTCTCTTCATGCGAAGAATGTACGGAATAATTTTCAACATTCTGTCTAGTTTATTTTAAAAGTAATGAGCAGAAAATGTCGTAAAAGTAAAAAAGATAAGAATTTAATTACTCGTAACTTTTTGTGGGCGTGGTTAATGATTTCCACTTTTCCACAATATCGGGGTGCTCCATAAAGAAAATATAGGAAACTTCACCCCTCTATATTTTACAATTTATCAGTAATGAGCAAATTTTTGCGTAGGCAAAATGGAATTGCGTTCAATTACCGATTTTCGTGTCCTTCGAACAATTTGCCTCACTTTCAATAATGACTACCCTGCAAGAATGTACAATATTTCTGCCAAATTTGAAGCCGATAGATTCATTTTGGCAGCCAGGACAATGTTTACAACAGACAGACAAGCAGCCTGACAGAAGGACGAACGGACATGCTTAAACTGGGTAAACAATTTGATGTCGACCCAGAATCGTCATTCAGTGATAAGCAAAATACTTTTTTTATCATTCGAAATCGGACAAAACCGCAGAACCCACTCTCAATGTAAACGCCGTAAGGCGTTTTGAAAATAAAAATAATGCGTCCTCTTGCATTGGAGATTAGATTTATCTTCCAAGCCATGAAAGGCAACTCTCGTCCTAAATTCTTAATTTCAAAGATTAATACGCAATAGGAGTTTCTCAAAGTTTTTCGAAAGAAGATCATGTCGCCGTTTTTATCATATAAATACCTCTTCTTTAGCGTTCAAAGTTGAGCGGTGAATATTTGCACTTTCTTTTTTTTTTTTTTTTGAAAAGCTCATGGTTTCTGGCCAGTTTACATAAAAGTCTAACCTATACTCCCAAGGAGAGTAAAAAATGTTGAAAACCCACTATTGACAGCTTTTACCTATTCGTATGTATATTCTGGCCATTTTAGCATAGTATAGACCGGTTTTTTCTGAATGTTTGAGAAGTCCTTGATTTGGATAATATTGCACGTTTATATACTTATATGCATAAAACATTAGTTAGGATATAAGATAACGTTGAACAAAACACAATTCAGATCGGTTACGCCACGTAAATAAAGACTGAACCTATAGAGAATTGTATTAAATGTCTATGATACAAAGATGAATATCTGACTTAATGTAGCTCCAGGTATTTAACTCGATAACTTATTTATAAAAAGTTGACAAAAAATATTTATATACACACAGAGTATAGAGTAGTAATTCTTCCTAGGAGTTTAGTAATAAGGTTACTTTAGTGACCAATAAGATAGGTAGCAAAAAATTGAAGTTAGGTGTTGTATACGATGAATAGTTTACTTATAATCTTCCCTTTGTAGCGCTCGTTTCTAGTACGAGTGAGTATGAGACTTATAAGTATCCTCCACGATAATACAATGACTGATTCCGTGGGTATCATAGCATTAGTCAGGATATAAGATAACGTTCAAAAAAACACAATTCAGATTGGTTACGCCAATTAGGTAAAGACAAAATATATTTGCACACGTATATCTGTACACGTATAGAGTAATAATTCTCCCTGGGGCCTGGTAATAAGGTTAGTTTAGTGACCAATAAGATAGGTAGCAAACAATTGAAGTTAGGTCTTGTATACGATGAATAGTTTACGTACAATCTTTCCCTTGTAGCGCTCGTTTCTAGCACGAGTGAGTATGAGACTTATAACTATCCTCCACTGAAGGCAATGACTGATTCCGTGGGTATCAAAGCATTAGTTAGGATATAACATAACGTTCAACAAAACACAATTCAGATGGGTTACGCCACTTACATAAAGACTAAACCTATAGAGAATTAACTTAAATGTCTATGATACAATGATGGTTACTTAAGCTGAATATCTGACTTAATGTAGCTTCAGGTATTTAACTTGATAACTTATCAATAAAAATTTGACAAAAAATATTTATCTGTACACGTATAGAGTAATAACTCCCCCTGGGGCCTAGTAAAAAGGTTACTTTAGTGACCAATAAGATAGGTAGTAAGAAATAGACATTAGTGGTTGTATCCAAGGAACGGTTTAATTACAATCCTCCCATTGTAGTGCCCGTTTTCAGTACGAGTGAGTATGAGACATAAATGTATCCTCCACGATAATGCAATGACTGATATCGTGGGTATCAAAGATTCATCTTATGACGAATAGAACTGTATTCAATGGCACTCTTAAATGACGGATGACTGATTTAATTTGCCATTTGATTATTTATTCGAACAAAAATCGCATTGCTTTTGTCATTCACTGTAAAGAAAATGCAGATAACATTAAATGCTCAATTATAACATGTTTCACTTTATTTAGATTGAAAACTTTTTTGCTCTTCTCCTATTAAGAAGACGCACACGTACAGAAAACATATCGGAAAGTAAGAAGCAATTTAAAACTCCAAACAGGATATCTATTTATAAAAGTGTGTGCAACGGCAAAGTGTAAAACAAAGCATTTTGATTGTTCTCGAAAAAAAAAACGATAGAAACTTAACACGCTATTTGTAAAGTAAAATCTAATCACAACTTTAATTAATCCTTTTTCCATTAAACCGAACTGAAGAAGAGAATGATAAACTGCAAAGCAACATAGCAAATGACTTAAATAACAATTAAGGAACAGCAATCAAACCGGTTTCAAGTGATCCCAGCATAAAACGTTATATTCAAATGTTAATTCGTTTAATTTGTCGCTGTCTAGTTAAGAGACGACTTTCAGGTGCATTTAATAAACTCGGCAATAGCAAGTAATTGCAGTAGTAATCACTCATTGAGAATACAATCAACTTATTAATGTTCTATGAAAAGCGCAAAAATATCGAAGGGATCAAGTTTTGATTGACGATATGAATAAAATTTAAATGTTTTCCCTACGCGCATGGATTTAAGAGTAATGTGGAGCATTTGTGCAGAATAAATTTCAATCTCTTAACGTAAGTGACATTTGATAATATTTGGGATTGTAAAGGATTTGTATCAAGCACATAATAACTATATATAAATACACAAATATATACTCATTATATGTATGTATATTAATTATATTCTTATATTTTCCCTTAAACATCGATGCAACAATTGCGACGATTCGCGAACGATTCGCGCGGGTGGGAGTGCACGAAGTAAAGCTAAAGTAAAACTATTTAATTTACGGTCGTTTGCACAAAGGGTAAGGTAGTTAAGGTGGTAGCATTTACAAGCGAGGAGACTGAAAGCTAAAGTGCAGGGCGAGAGCTAGCCTTTTCTTGTTTTAACGACAAAATTTGAAGCAATGTCTTTTATGCGTTCGTTGCATTAAGTTTTAGGTGCTATTTTAAAGTTCACATGCTCTTGTCGCGCGGTGAGTGACGTAATTCATTTACTTATTCATTTATTTATTAAATAAATATTTTGAATTTGAATGAATATTTGAGTTATGGATAAATGAATTAGTTAATCTATTTATTAAATAATAGGTCTAGAATTTTGTTTGAGAGCAAACTATTGCTCTGCATCCTTTGATAACTTTGGTTTTGAAATTTCAAAATCTATATTTGATCCTTTTTTTAAATTATCTCAAAATCATGTTCTCAAAGCTTCTCTAACTTTCCTTAGGACAGCCTGGAAAACTCACACTACTATTTTATTTACTACTATTAGTTCATAATTTGCACACCATTTTCAAAGTTGTTGGTTACGATTTTTTAGAGAAGAATGCGCCGATCTTATTGACATTTTGCATATTTCTTCTCGACAGGATTTACTAATGATTGAAGAAAAGTTTTTTTTTTCTTTTTTTCGATCACAGTTGAGTTGAAGAAGACATAGTAAAGATCGTACTCTATGCATACAACCAGTTACCAGCTATGCTCACCTACAAAGGGGAAAGTAGCTATATTTTTTGATCCGAGAGTATGCTTTTTGCTAATAAGTCTTTCAAAAGTTGATTGTTCACAATTTTATAAAGAAATAAAAGAACTAATCTTTTGTTATATTAAAAAGTGATTAGGGAAAGTATGCTTGATTACCATGTAACCTCGTTAAAAGTGCCCGAAATGAAAGTATTCTACAACAATATGTTGTTTTGTTATGTACGTTATCTTTTAGAAATTCAACCTATGTAATGCTTACTTTTTTTGGGTTTTTGTAAACCACTTGTGGTACAAGAGTACATTAAGTTTGTCCGCATGAGAAAGGCGCAACTTTTATTACATTAATCTCAGAATTCAGAATCAACTTTGCTTCAATCTAAATTTGTCTGTCCGTCAGTCCCACCTTGTTTTCTTGTGTTAAACCTAAAGATCCCAGTTTTTAAGATATTTTGATCAAATGTTTTGGCTCAAGCACGAGCGATATTGCAAATGCGTAGGACCGAATCACTTTTTCGACTATATAATACCTTATTTTGAAAAGTCGTTATATCAACAGTTGCAGGATAGTGTGGGTTATTAAATAATAGTGGGCCGTTGCTTACTACAACTTTCCTACTTGTTTTTTTCTTTAAATCCATCGCCTCTTACGTATATTCTGAACGGATTAATGATTTGATGTTGTTTTCAATAGGTTCCACCAGATGGCCAAAAATATGACCCAGAAGCATATAGTCTTGGCTGAATTCCAGATAAAATTTCGAAACGAGCAACGTTTGATAAATATATTGTATTTTTTAACAGCTTTAACTTCCAATTAATCCACACGTTCTCACTTTTAGTTTTGGAAAAGGAAGCATTAGAATAGTGAATAAATTTCCATCAATTTACTTTGAAATATTGCTTAACACTGACCATTACTTTTACAATAAGAACTCTAAACGGAAAGTGCAATTACATTCAAAAATATATCCATTGCTTGGATATGATTATGTCAAAGTTCAATGGATACCAAATCATTGATTGAAAGTGCAAAAATTCGCAATTCGTTTCAGAAAGTTTCTCTCACTTAGTAAGCAGAATAAATGGGGTAAAAATAATCAGAATCGACTAAAAGCCGGTGAAACAAAATTGTTTTTTTAAAATCAATGAAAACCAAAATCGTAAGCATCTACTGACAGTTTTTCTATCAACTTTTACCATTTGTGAGATATGAACTGTTTCACAAAAGTTTTTTTAACAGGATGAACACACATCGTTGATGGCCAAAGTGAAGAATGCACCCTATTATTTATTAGCGAGACTTTCACGTTCATTTTATTTGCACTCTTTGACTTTCATTATCGAAATTTTCGAAAATTTCAAAATACGTTCATCTGGAGAGCATTTTTCATCAGAAAAGGGAAACTGCGACTGGCTGTAGATGATTATTTTCATCCTTTTAGAAAGGCAATAATTGCCTTAAGAAAGTGCTGAGAAAATGTATTTTATTTAAAAAGAAGAAGCATATACTAAGAAATGAAACATTTGCTTCAACGATAAACTTATTTGCTTCTTTCCGCCTTAGGAAAATTTTTAATTAATCTAATGCTGAAAAGATATTTCGACCGGGCATCTTTCTGCAGAATGCTTGTCCGAATAATGCATATTTTGCCGTAGATTTCTACGAATCAATTTCAATTGACTAAGTGTTGGATAGTTTGTAGCTGCATTTTGAAGTAATTTTCCATAGTATTTGACTTAGTTATGTATTTTTCTTATTCAAATAGCTATTTGTGTAAAATCAACATACAGTCGAATCAACGAATGCAAACTTTTCTCTAAGCATCGAAAATGCAGAAAGTATGCGTATGAATATGTATAAGGAAAAGAGAAAAAAATAATATTAAAATATAAATTAATTGTAAAATGCATTCAATCAAAATTTCCAAATTCATACAAGTGAGGCAAGAGAAACAATTTACGATTTCTATATTTGTTATATAGATTGAATTCTTTAAAGTATTTTTACTTTTCATAAATATTTGTTTATAGAAGTCAGTTTCTTAAGGCTTTTTATTTATATCATCTAAGAGTACGCATCACAGACAATATAAAGTATTCTTCTTCTTGTTGATGGATATTGTGGCCTCATAAGAGCTTGCAACTGCTATGATTTGCTTGTCATCGTTCTCGTGACTTTCCATTAAATTTGAAATTCCGTAGTAGTAAAGTCCTCCGATATCGGCGGGGTTATTTGTTTACGGAAATCCCACATTGACGTATTAACAAATAAGAATACTACTGTCGCGCAAAGCTGTCTATTAGATACCCTACTTCGCTTCGCCTAATACAGGCATTCACTCATTTTGTTAATAATACATGAAAAGTTACACATTATTTTCGTGCAACGGCATACTTTTCATGAAAGCCTGCGTATTGAAGACATTCCTATGTATGGTGATGTCCAAAAAATAAACATACGTGGTTCATATTCGGTTGCCAATTTACTATTATGAACTAGTTTTCACCATGAAATATTTAAAAATTATACTTTTTTACTATAAAAAGAATCAGCTTTCGTAGGTACGATTATATGAAATAGGGATCAAAAAATTGTCCAAGCCGAGCCAAATTTTCCATACCAATTTCGAATGTCCAAATACTATTACAGCGCGAGTTTTGTCGAGAAATTTTGAAAATTGCAATTTTTTTCTATAGAACGATTTTTAAAAATAGAGCGTTATATGGGGTTTGGTCGAAAAAGTGGACCGATCAAAACCATTTTCAATAACGTTCGTCTTTGGGTCAAAGCGCGTCAGTGCTCCAAAATTGAACAAAATATGTCATCCCGTTTGCTCACTTCTGGCAATAACTTGTTGATGCCTCGGAGCTTTCGTTGGCGCTGTTTAGGTAAAATAAAAAGGATTTTCTCATGCGATATAAGATAGCAAATGAAATAAAGATTCATTATTACGCTCCAAATTCAAAAAGGCAATCACCCGAATGTACTGCAACCGTGTAATGATAGTATTCAAAAATCGTATGGGTCTATCAACAGTGTTGCATTACATGTGCCAGATCAGAGACTTATTGAATGGTATAGTAATGTAATGAAGCCTGGCATAGATATTGCTTAGAAACATTCAAAAAAGATTGCCAACCGACTAAGGGATACGCCAATATTTAAGAAAATGTTGTAAAGTCTTTATGCATTGGTGTTTGTTGGTGTTTCCTAGTGGTTTTGTTTTGCTTGATAACCCGTCTAACTTTAATCGATAAGGCGTTCAACTTAAAACTTTTTTTGTCTTTGTTTCTTCTTTTGATATTTTCTTGCATTTTTAAATCAATTTTTTTCTCTATTTTTAAATTAATCCTTTCTCTGTTTTTTTTTTTTTTTTTTTGTTGAAATTAACAAACACTTGATTTTTAATGCACTTTTATTACTTTTTTTTTTTTGCTTTTTGATACTCACAACTTTAGTCATATCATTCTTTTCTCGATTCCAAGTTCTTTAAGAAATCTCTTAATAGCCCTAAAGGTGTTCGTGTAAGCGGTATATTAAGAACTTCTATTAAGAATCTGTAAACGCACGTTTCAAGCGCTTCCTTTGAATGGCGACGAGGGGTAGGAAAAAACAAGTTTCTTTCGTTTTTCTTCATTTTTTCACATACCACTCATGCGAATGTAAAGCGCATTAAAACCAGCAGCAATGTAAAAAAAAATTAAATATCTATGTAAACCTTACGACGAATTATGGATACCCCTTGTTAAGGTTTAATAAGACGAAATTTAAGAAAAAAAAAACACCTAAATTGATTTGGACGCTTGGGCGTAACTCGTTCATAAAATATATGGCATAAGAACTTTGGTTATTTTCCATTTTTTTAAATATTTACCTTCTGATAGGTTCATGTTTCGGGTGAACTTGAGCGCTTTGCTGTCTTACTCTCATTCATCAATTTCAGCTCGTGGCCACGCTTAGCCATTTCAAAGTAAGTATGGGCTAAAGTGGACAGACTAGTGCAGGGAAAAGTGTAATAAATAGAACGGCCGGATTTCATCCAAGTTATATAAATATCTCTTCCAACCTACATCTGTCATAAGTAGTAGCTAAGAAAACTTAAGTAAAATCATTTCCACTACCAATGAAATGACAAAACTAATATTACTTTCAATTGTGCATATGTATTGTTTTATATCGGCCAAAAGTTCTTAGTACAACAAAATTCAAAACTTTAAACAACAAATGGTTGAAACATGGCTTAACTTGTTTTAATACCAATGAGACTTACTTAAGTATTTGTTGCCGACCAGCAATGAAGTAAAAATTGCTCTTGTTACTGTGTTATTGTGGAAAACTAAAATTCTCTGAATACGAACAAAATCATAAATATTTCATAATTTTTGTTAGAAAAAAAAACAGCATATAAAGAATCTGCACATTAAAGCTTAAACCTATAGATACACTAGCAAAGTCATTATCTTTACAAAAAAATAACTGCATAAATTAAAGGATTTCTAAAACATGTAAAGTATTGGACAACTGCTTATCGGTCTTCATTCAAAAATATAAAATTTCAGACGAATAAAATTTTGCAAATATTCTACAGATCGTTAAAATAGAAAATATATTATTTACGGGGCGAAAATTGTTCGCAACGGAATATTTGATTGACTCACTTGAGCTTGGGAATGTGAACTCGTTTCTGCACTTAGGTGTCTAGTTTGATTATAAACTTCGACTCAATTTGCACGTTGAGGATCGTTGCGAATAAAGTTAGATCAGTGCTAGGCTTTATTCCACGCTTGTCGAAGGAGTTTGACGATCCATGCGTGACGTGAAGACTATATATTCCATAGAATTTTTGCACACACAGTTTTTGTTTCTTGCTCTACCCATATGTTCCTTTACCCCCTTATGAAAGTAGATTCTTATTTATATCCCCGTGACACGTGGGATGGTATTAGACATTACTTTCATGGTAAAGTTGATTAATGACATCATCCACTCGGCGGTTTTGTTGAGTGAGATCAATTTTAATGTTCCTATCCGCCCGATAAGGAATTTTCTTTTTATGAAATTTACCCAATACAGGTTAAATGACGAACTTTTTAACCCACTTCTTGAATTATAGCGGCTTTTGAATAATCTACAAACAATTTTGGTAAATCGAAACTTTAAACAAAGTTTTTGAAAAATTTGGTAGTTTTCTTAAGATTATTTATTTCATTTTGGATAACCTTTGTCCCATAGTCCAATTTATTTATTGCGGTACTACGCAACGCTCCAGCGGACAATTGAATTATAAATTGTTTTTAAGTTTTTTAATAAAAATTTAAAGCAAATTCCATGAAAGCATTTATAAGCTCATATTAGCAAACGCAGGTATGCATTAGTTGATGGCTACGAAATGCCTGGTCTACCTTGATGTCTTCTTATTTCTATGCCTATCGTTGCGCATGTCATTCTGCTCTATTTATTATATGCAGTAAAAGTAAAGTTTCGCTTTTTCTTTTTTAATAAAAAGACGGCGCGGATCGTTTTCTTTTCAAGAAAATATGTTGTATTAGATCTTGTTAGCTACATTGAGCTATAGAATGGAGCTCAATGATAATCCGTTAGAATAGAATTTGGCATTAGAAAGGCATTTCATCGATTGAATAGGTATGAAATTAATTAACTGATGCGAGCAAGCCAGTGGTATCAGGACTCAAAGTCTATATAAAGAATTTTGAGACATGAGACTTCTCTTTACCTTTATTACAATCACAACTGTACTTCCTACAGATATCTAAGTGTTTACACTTATCAAAATTGAGAACTGAATTCGAATATTGGTGCCAATTGGGAATGCTATTCAGAATTTGAGATTCCTTATGCTATCGTTTTATGATAATAAAATCGGCGGCGTATGTACAGATATCTCCTTATGGAATTTTAGTACAAACACGCTGCAAAGCCGAATAGATAAGAATTGCGAATACCAAATCGATGTTCGCGGGTTCAAAACGCGGCGGTGGGCGCTCAGTCGGTAAAGGAATAACTCTTATCGTTTGGGCACATACCCATTGCTGGACTTCCCCCTATTTCTTCATTTCTCTGTGATCATCATCGTGTTACACATATAAATAAATGCATCCCTTGTGTGTCTCATATTAAAAAAACACCAATAGTATAACGCATAATTTATTATATGCATTTAAACATTAGAGGGCAGAGATGATAGATCTATGCGGGGGACAAATAGCAAATTCAAAATAATTAACGCGATTTTTCATGTGCCTATTTCTCGCGAAGTTGGGTGCGTAATCGACAATGTTAAGTCCAACTTTCGATTCTTTCAATTGATCAATAATCAGATGAGTTATGATTCCATCAAATACCTTTTTCGAGTGACAAAAGAACTGTGTTTTCTTTTTGATAAAGCGTTAGAAACAAAGGAATCGTTAAAAACCAATCATTGATTAGTTTTGAAAATGAAACATTAAAATCTGCTCGCTGTCGTTCTATCCAAGACTTTTGCAAAACATAAACTTTATGAGATGATGATCAATTTTGATTTTGCCACAATTCAGTTTAGGAATTCGTACCACAAGGCCTTTCTTATAAGATTTCGGATTATAGTCATAAAAGATGTTATTGTTCACTTGAGGAAGATGAAATTTAAGAGTGAGTGGAATAGGATAAGGCATAGGATAAGATATATATGATCCTCTCCAAAAGTTTTGTCCTTAAGAGAAGATAAAAAATTTTGTATTTGTTCAGTTGAAAAATATAAGATAGCAGTGCGAAAAAGTCAAGTAACTCTTAAAAAAGACAACAATTTGGGCTAATCTTGCGGCAATATTTTTGTGTCAACTCAAACAAATTTCTGCTGCGATTCCATTGCGATGTTACGAAAGCGTATAAAGCTTTAGTGAAAGATACGATTAGTTTTTGTCCCTTACTTTTGCAGCCCGCGCATACATAAGCAATTAAGAAAACGGTGTGATTTTTTTTTTAAATTTCTGAACAGCGTTGATTTGCTTATTGTCGGCTTTCTTTAATGAACAACTTTTGAAGGAGTTTCTAAGGCAGTAGATAAAGAGAAAATTTGCAAAATTAACCATAAAGTTTTTTTTCCACTGGCCAAGTAAATCATGTTAAGAAAATTCTCTTATTACAAAACTTTTTCATTTTTACGATTCTTTTCTTTTTTTTTTAAATAAATTGTTAGTTAAGCCACAACAACTAAAACAATTTTACTTAACATTGTTATGTGGTTATCTATAATCAGCGCTGCTGTTGTTTCATTTCATTTGTTCTGCCATTTGTTAAATGCATGTTAAATATTTGTAAAAACACTTAACAGGAAACTCGTTTGTCCATTTGCCAGTGTTTTATAGGTTTTTCTTAATATGGATCATAAACATTACGGAGATATGCTAAGTTTATCACTAAATTCGGGTACATACCCGACTGTGTCTTAATACTAATATATGAAAATGTATAAGTAAATGAATAGATGAACATATGAACATATGGGTCGATGAATATATGAACAGAACTACATACATTATATAAATATGTAAGTATATGAATTTATCAATATGAATATATGAATATGAATATATAGAAGGAGAAGAATGTATGAATATAGGAATGCGTGAACAGATGAATCGCGAACACAGGAACATATGGAAGGATATAAGAGCACAGGAATATATGAATAGAATTTATGCAATTTTTTAAAAATCGAATTATAAATATATATAAACATATAAAAACGGGACTATGGAAATGTAGGAATATATAAATGAATGAATTTATGAATACATGAATGGATAAATATATAATCAAATTAATCTAGAAATATATTTACATAATTTAAGAGAAATACATATATAATTTTGAGTAAATGAGTAAATGAATGTATGAATGTATATACGAATATTTTAGGGTGTGAATATGTAAAGGCATTAATATATGCACATACGAAAGTATGAACAAAAACGGTGTTGTATTATTAAAGAACTCATTAATGCACTTGTCTTCACACTACTAGTAACACAAAGTTTAGGATCGAAAGAGTGATTTTCTAGACTAACCATCGCCAGTAAGATTATGAAAAGTTCATATTTCATGGTGATCAGAAATATATATACGTTGACGAATTGACGACAAGTATTTCTACGCGTATTAAATATTATGTTGACATTAAGGAAATACATTGCAATTATTCCTTTTCTTTATTAACATCACAGTGCTGTCTGCAAAGCATTTATTTAGCTTTAACCATATGTCAAGTAGTTCTTCAAACTTTAACCTGATCGAGCAATGAAACTGAAGGACTTTAAAGTAGTTTAATTAAATAACTATTGCGTCCCCGTTTGAGAAATCATTCACCCCAGCCTTAAATTTAATCTGAGGACTCGAAACTGCAAGTAGCCGGCAGTGTTCTATCTTTCCATCATTTAGAACTAAAATGTAGAGATGGTGATGAATCGACCGAGAATATTCAATCGAAATATAATCTCCTCTACCTTTGGACTTTTCGAAGAGAATGGCAATTCGTTAATGGGTAAAATAGAGCTGTCTCCAATACAATCTTCGGGGCGGCATGGTTCTTTTCTTCCGCTTTGATATTTAGAACGTTAGCAAAGTGTTGTGAATAGTGAAGACTAGTGGTGTTTAATTTTTATTGAATTTTTCATAAGGTCGTTCAATTCTACTCTTTATTCCCGCATACTACAACATCAAGAGTTAATTGTGAGATATTAAATTAAAATGAGCAAAAGGAAAAATAGATATCCCTTCGAATAGAGAAGTTGTGGTACATGTTTATATCGCATTTATTCAGTTCACATAGAAACCTTCTTCATAAAGACCAACTTTGGAGAAAAATAATCACTGCTTTTATTACCTCAAATTTGATATACGCATCCGTGTCCAAAAAGTAAAACCAATTACATTCTTCTTTCTTCAATCTGTTTATCCTTCCAAATCCCAAATTCATCGTCTTCATAAGCCAGAAATAATATTTTTTCCCGGCGGAAGGAATTCATAGCACACAAGACCATGCTATCGGATGAAAACTGTTAACGCCATCTTGATTTTTGAGCGACTTTCAGGTGGTTTTCTGGGCCTTGGCTCGATATCCGCTTGATCAGTTGTTTTCGGATTGCATACATAGATATAAATCTCATCCGATTTTATTTTGCAACTTCTTTGCTCTATAAAATCATACACCGGAAGAAATATTTACTGAGTCGTGCAAATAACGTTTACCTACTAGAGAATTATTGTGACAGGTCTTCAAGAATCGCCTTAAGTCGTGTATAATTTTTTCATAAGATATTTATTTTTCTAAAATAAAGTGTGTTTGTTCATCTATTTCCTTGCGTGTTTGATTCCAAGCGACAGTTGGTTGAAACTACGTGCTGTACAACTGTTCGTGTTTTGCTTTACATTTCTTTCTTTTCTTTTTTTTTTTTTGTTGTTCAGAAGAAATACCAAGTTATCTATTATTTTTCTTTTTCGCTGCTGCATTCCCAGCTGCCTGCACCATTTCCACGCGAAATGTTTTGTTTTTTTGCAATCAAGTTACCAGGAACTCGACGCATTTTCAATAGAAAAATCATATTTATATATAATTAAATCATATTTATGTATAACTAAGACCATTAAAATAAAAGCCATAGTTGTATGTTGTTGTTTTTTTAATTCATTATCAACGCAAATACTATAATATAATTAATGATAACATTTCTATAATTGTCGTTAATAACGCGGAAAGTTTTGCACAATGGCTTATAGATTACGTAATTCGGCATTTACTTTGGTAATTTTAGAATATGTAAATGATATTAAGCGCTTTTCGTATTATCCAAGTTAATTACATTGGGCCAAAAAGCAATCAACTTAACAAACTACTTAAGCAGGTAAAGTTAATAAGAAAAAAGTTTCTGTCACTTGCAATGCTCCAAAGGGTGTATTTCTCGAATCATACCACGAATCGAGGTATCATGAAAACATGAAAATAATGTCTCTCCCATGTCTCTTCCCGAAATGTTCTATTCGCACGTCCTACGCTTTCTGGTTCCAGAACATATGGTGCAGTTGTTGGGCTTGCCCTTCTTACTCGCCATGTAAATGGGGTCGCGTCTACATGGGTTTATTACTGTCTGTGTAAAGTTCAAATTTGAATTAATCGTTTCACTACTACACGTAACTCTTCATATTAATGTAATTTTAAAAGATTTTTCTTTTTTTTGCGCTATCGAGGCAATAAATTTGAATTTCGAATATAAAAACAAATAAAAAAATTATATTCGCCATCCAACGTATCTTTTATACCCATTATAGTTATTCTATAAAAAAAAACTCTAAAAGAGAGAAAACAAAAAGTTTCCATACTTTTTAATATTGCGTGGACATGGCTGATTTTTTACTACAAACACTATTCCGACAAATATTCTAAAAAATACTAAGCACAAAAAAAGAAAAAACTAATTTTACGTATCCCATACTATTGGACTTAGCTGATTTTTTCTATTCTATTTGTGCAAAGAGCAAAAGCCCAAATGTTCTTAAGGCGTTTCCTTTTTATCGGTTTTTCCGACTTCCAATTTTTCTGTCAAATATGAGTACCATGGGACTAAAGGACGGACTGCTATCCGGCAGAGCATCTCGACGGAATAACAGCAACGATGGGAAAACAACTCGAACAGAAGGTGAACCTTCATGTTTCCCCCAAACGTGGAACAATGGGTGAGAAAGGAACAGGGTGATTTTAACTGTTTTCCTAAGCCAATTTTTCACTGGCGATGGAAATTTCGCTAATTATTTGTATCGCTTCAACTTACGAGCCAAAAACGCTTGCGACCTTTGCTAAGGTATAAACGATAACACGCAATATAATGTTTTTGTCTGTCCGGTTTGGGCATACTTAGAAAACAGGCTTTTCCGGTCTTTGAAAGTAGAAGTTACGCCAGGTAACCTGCTAGCGATCGTGCAGACAACGGAAGATAAAAGAAATGCGCCAGTTCTTTCAATCCATGCTGCAATATAAAGCCACACGAAGGCGCCACCAGAATCCCTACTTTCAGGCGAGGGCGCAGAGTAGGGTGATATAGTGAGGATCGATAGTCCATAAGGGTCCATTTCGAGGTTCCGGCATGGCCTTGACTCCAACTAAGAGCCACTAGTTAGCAATCTACTGCCGCTACGTCCAATCAAAGAAACACACAAACTGGTGGACTGGCAGACAGTCAGACAGACGGACATGTCTTAATGGGTTTAGAACTTGGTTCTGATCAGGACTACATATACCTTATGGGGTTTCTACGTATTTCTTGTGAGTTTTGCAAATATTTTCACATCGGTATAATAACAGATAAACTCAAATCTAATACGCTTTACTAATGAATAACAGATAAATGCCATTTTACCCATAGTAATGCAGGTTGCAGCAGTTTTCCTATTTTAAGGGCAATGTAACCGTTTTTTACCGTTACATAAGCTCGATTGTTCAGAATAGATTTCATTCGCAATTTGTTAAAGTAATGAAATTAAATTATTACGTGTCCGTAGCGGATTCCTTGATTTTCAAGATATATTTTAACTAATTTCGGTGTCGAGTCTTCCTTTACAAAAGGTTAATATATCTTTTACTTTATCTGCTCTGATAAAAGTTGAACTTCATATGCAATATAAACTAGAAATTAATTATAACAAGCGATTGATTTTAAAAATAATATATCTTTTTATATATTCTCATATTTGTATAAATGTGCTTATCAACATATACATATATTTATAAATAAATATATCAAAATAGTTTTTGATTAAGTTGTTCTTTAGCAAATCCAAATTTAAGAAATTTTATTTGCCATTTTGTACATTTCTATTACTGTATGCGTACATGTATATGTATACATAAAGTTGATATTTTTATTACAAATTAATCTTTAGAAAAGCATTTCATAAATTCATATGCTTTGTTTATTAGTAAATAAATGCTTTCATATGCATATAAATAAGTGTATGAATGCAAGTGGATTTTCCTTTCGGTGCGTGTGTCTTATGTAATAATCATTTTTCAGCTTCACTCAGATGTTATTTTTTTTTTTTTTTTTATATCCAACACTATTGATTAAATATTTGTTGTATATATATATATATATATATATGAAAATGAAATATTAAACTTTAAACATACATTTATTTAATTTTCTATATGAAATTTTTGCTTAGAATTTAAATGAAATTAAAAACTCTTTGCTATTGTTCTTTTTTCTCCAGACTTTTTACTTTACTCTTTATATATGCATTTGAAAAAGGTTCTGTATTTAAAGTTTTTTGGAAAAATATTCTACGAGTTGCCATAGTTTAAATGTTTTGCACTGACCCAAATCTATGCTTGTATGCGCCCGTGGAAATATATTTATATTTATACTAATGCAAATATATAATATATACAAATGAATGCAACACATATATACATATAAACTTTACTAAACTATTCTATACTGGTGATTAGTTAATGTTGGTGTTCTTTACAAAAAGGAAAAAAGAAAAAGAAAACCCACACAGGCGTGCAGAGAAGTAATATACTTTCTCCATTTGTTTATAATTTTTATTTCCCTACTTACGCTCATACGGTGAGTAGTTAGTATAAATTTCAAAAGTCTGCCTTCACATCCACCTAAGAATAATTTCTACCTTTTGCTTTTTCTCAAATCTTTCTAATTTTAACTTAACTCCCAATGCGCCAGATAACAAGTTATGTAAATTAGTTAGTTATGGTTAACTTGTAATGCGAATTGTGTGAATGAATATGAGTAACATTACGCAATATGAGATTTCCTTTTTTAAATGCTTCAATTAAATTACTTACAAAATTATTTTTAATGCAAATATTTAATTATAAAAATTTGTGCAATCTATTAAAAGCTTTAAGGGATAACATCACTGTAAGAGACTAGAAAAAGAATGCGTTTATTTTGGCGATTTTTTCTCTCTGAGATTGAAGGGAAGGTAATAGAATACCCAAAAAGTTATATATCTAGGTATAAAACAGGTAAAAGCAACCTTGTCAACCATTAAAGACCGTATACCAGTTCGCTTACTCCAGTTATTCATACTACGACTTTTCAAAATAGGGTGTTAGACGAAAAGTGAATGAAAAAATGATCCAATCCGAACCATTTTCAATAGCGTGGGCTAAAGCATGTCAGAGTGAATCAAATTTCATCAAAACATCTCAAAAATTGAGAGCTCACTAAGGCCCGGTAGCTATTTTAGTTAAGCTTTCAGGTCAATTTAGAAGGTATGTTAACAAAGCCAAGAAGTTGTCCAAGTCGACCTCGAAGATTAAAGAATACGTTGAATGCTGCCGTATTTAAGACGAAACTCATTGAAGAAAGTTTAAAGGTTTGTCCTGAAAATTTCTTTAATAAAACTTTTTGACCAAATATTTTGAATGAAATAAAAGGGAAATGTTTCCCAAACGTGATAATTACTTTCAGCAGAACAGAATATATAAAGCAGAGTAGTAAGAATCAAGCCGACCTGAATCTACTGAAAAGCGGTGTACGGTAACTTTTTATTATTGTTAGCGTGTAAGGAAGTTAGGTAAGTAAAATGCTTATAATGGGACGCGACCCATCATTACATACCTCACACAACTTCGATTAATACAGTTGTTCATAAAATGTCATTTCAAAAAAAGGCGTTTAAGGCAAAGTGGTCCGATCCGAACCATTTTCAACAAAGCACGCTTGCGTGAATCAAATTCACATCAAAATATCTCAATAATTGCAACCTGTATGTTGAACGCACGTAGTCAAGGCAGACAGGTAGATGGACCGACCAGTTTCGGAAAGCGATTCTGAATCGACGGGTAAAATAAAATCTGGATTGGTCTGGGTCCTTCGGTGTGTTGCATACATCCGCGCTGACCTACTATACTACTATATCTACTATGTGCCACAAGTGATGCACTGCTACCTACGTTACTACCTTTAGCCAGTATTCAAAAAAGACGAAAAACTTTAATTAAATTCTCGCTTGCTCAAAGAGAAGCAGACATTTTTTTTGAAAACTTTTAAAGTAATAATATTTCAACATTAATCACGACTATCTGTTAATGCTTTGTTTTTTCTTTTTTTTATTATGCTATTTTAATACACTTCGTACGCTTATTTTATGGAACATATTGCCACGTACAGTTATTTATATTGGACGTATGTGCTGTGAAAAAAACCAAAAATTATTTTTCGCCTGATAATGTGCCAAAAATATGAGAAAATATTTCTCCATGGCTGCTATTTTTTGATAAATTGTTTAAATCTGTGTCAATGATACTTAAACAAATGTAGAAACGAATTATACTACGGACACATGGACATAACGGGCATTGGTTGCATTATGAAGTAATGTGTACACTCCAATCAAAAAATTTCGGGAATTAGTAGGCGAGGTATGATAGTTTGCTAAAGTGTTGTCACTGCATGGAAGCTTGTTTCGGTAAATCGATTTCAAAATCATGTTCAAATATATAAACGAAAAAAAAGGATGCTGAACACATAAACAGTTGTGTGAAAGTTTATTCTGCAAAGAGGGAAATCTTATGAACACAAAAGATACTTAAGAATGTCGGTGATTTTGCTATGTAAAAAGGGGGAACTTCAAGATGGTCAAGTAAGTTTGTAGAGTCATTTTCATGGTGAACATGCTTTGACATCAAACACTGAGATAAACAGCGACGGGGCACCGTACATTAGACTTGCAAAGTTTAACCTTACGAAATATTAGTAACCATGTAAGCTTAACATAATTTCATTGACCTTGTAGGCTGTTCTAGATGAAAGGCGTCACAGCATTGACCTTCGAAGTGAAGGATATTAAGCATTAGTGCACAGATGCTGCTTCGATTGTCCGTAACTTTAATGGAAATGAAAATATTTTTAATAAAAATTTGTATGAATAGTTTTGATCAAATTAGACGCATGTGCATCAGAGTTTCTGGCCAATATACGTCAGTAATTAAAAAGTAATAACGAAGGGGAAAAATTTTGTGAACTGTTTTTAATTTTTAGAAAATATATCACAAACGATTACGGTGACGTCTCCGCGAAGCGTAAGAAAACAGTACAATAGGATGTAGGGATGTAGATAAACTTATCTATCATACATCAATGTCAGTTAACATATGTAGAGCTTTCACTTATATAAATATTAGGAGTCTGAAGAGTTTCTGTTGATTTCTTGGTGAAACAGAATGCTTATTGTACAAGAGTGAAATCAAGTGGTTACATAAGAAGGTAACGTGTCTCGCAACCCACTCCTTTCTCCTACATTTCAGATGGAATTTGAATTCGGTGCAAAATAATATGAGTATTTTGAGTTTGCTCAAAGAACATGTAAAAATAAAAAATGCATAAAAATGCTGATGGTCATAAGAATGAAAGCACCGATCAGAAAAATAATATACCATGAGTTGATTCAGTGATCAAGTGGAAGGGCGAATGTTTGATAAACGCCCTAAGGAGGATAGCAGGTTCTAGTTCAGTACTGTCAACATTTCCTAGACCAGTTTTGTCATAGGTGATCGAATGTCATCTTGCAAAAAAGCCTGGATGTCATTGTTGTTATCATCTTCTATCGGCTTTTCGATTGCTTAAATTCATAATGCTAATGTTGCCTAGTGACGATTTCGTTTCATTGCGCCAATTCATAACACACTACTCAGTGTCCCAAAACGTGGCCACAGCAACATTCAGCTTTGTCGTCAACGGTGATGGTCTTTATAGTCTACTGTTTGGATATCGTAACGCACCAGCAGTAGCACTTTTCATCAAATTAAACCAAAAACGTAATGCTTCCCGCAAGTGGCGGATGTTGAGACGGAACTCTACACGCGTAAAGTACAATGAAGTATGTTGTATGTATTTGGGTAATAAGTTTGGCTCTTTTGAAAAACTTAAATATACTGCTGCCAGATAGAGAGCTCATAATTTCAAGTAGCACCTTATAGTACTAGTTAAGTCCTCATTCCAAAAAAAAAAAAAAAAAGCAATACGGAAAATTTATTCAACATAACAATACCATGTAATTGTTATTTTTGTTGTTGTGATACTGAATAACATATTTTTGGTAATATTTTTCACATCAATTTTTTTATTTCCTCACTTAATATTTTTGATTTACTTTAGAATGTCGAGTATGAAATTTTAATTAACCTTTTGCAACGAATTCATACAAATCAATAGAACTTCTCTTTTATTTAGGACTCATAATAGCACAAAATAGTCAAAACCACAGTTATATATAAATCAAACAAAAGCAAATTCGAATTAAAGAAATCAAAATTGAATTTAAAAAAATGTATAATTAAAAATTGGCTTAAATTAGAGAAACCAAAATCCAAAGTTGTGCAGGAGCGCTTAAATCATATATGATTTCTTCCGACTCCAATGTATAGCTCATAAGGCAAGATCAGATGTGTTTGAGCTCTAGAACGTCCACGTTCTTTACATTGCAAGAGTGTGACCTACATGAACGATTGCTCAAGTTGAGCTGATAGTGCATAAACAACGGTCAGGCTGCGATAGGCTTTACATCGCCAAGAAAGGCCTTCATTGAATTTGGTTAAAATTAAATTAATCATACGAGATGGATGTCTCATAAAATAATATTATCAAACAGATACAGTGGACGTCTCTCAATGCGAGGAAGTTTTGCAAATTTCATGATCTCACAAAATTTAAAATTATCTATAATTCTTTATATATATAAATATATATATCCTATAAGTTTATAATAGAAAGAAATTTGTAAATCGAATCGATTACTTCTTCTATATCGTATTATAAAATGAAAAGTTCTAATTTGATGAGGTTGTAAGGTACCAACAATTTCTTCTTCTTAAAAAACAAAAAATTAGGAACACAATAGAACTATAATTGACGAAAGAGAAATATGATACATTTTTTTTTTTTTTGATTATTAAAAGTATGTTAGAATCAGCACAAAAAAGGCTGGAATACTGGAGAAAAGTATAACAACCTTTTTATGAATCTATGCACTGCGTACCCAAGGAGCTACTAATATGTTATTAAGGAAGTTTTTCATTATTGTCGACAGTGCATAATTCATTTATTCGCGTTAATCTAAGACAAAGTTACTTACTCTTTGAATACTTCTATGGATATGTACGCACCATAAGATTATTCGTTTCTTTTCATTTTTAATTTTGGGAAAAGGGAATTCATTGTGTTTCTTCTTTTCATTTTAACTGTGTGCGGGAGCGCGGGCTTCCATCGCCATTTCACCCTTTTCCTTTTATGCATACACTCTTTTGTGCACAGACAAGACACGCATATATGCTTTTGTAAACTATTACCCACACAAGTTCATACACGCACATCTACTTCTCTTATCGCTAAGCATCAACTCATGCGTACCCATCTATTATTCTTATTGTTAACGAACCGTATACACACACTCACTCCCTTATGTGCAAACAGTCTTACAAGCTATTTCTCTTCTTCTTTTTTCTATTCGTCTAATGCGTAACAAGCGTACGCACTTAGGGCATGGAACATATTCATTTGGAATTTGTCGTAAAAAAACCGCTGTAGATAAGCCACTTGCTTGCTCGATCGGTACGCATGGTCTATGACTAAGCACAAACGCACAACATATTTTGCAACGTTTGAGAAAAATCTCGCGGTTTCTTGCAAAAGTCACGCAAAGTTGCTCAGCTCATTTAATAAACAAAAGTGAAGTCACACGTACTCTTCACTCAATACAAAAGGAAATACTACTCGCAAGAGTGGCAGCTTTTGCTTTGTTCTCTCTCAAATGAAGCATGAAGCACGTGCTTTACACTCTAAGCTATTATACCTCGTGAACTTGCGAGTACGCTCGCCAAGTACAATTATATCAAGCAGTACTTGGGATGGGCCTCATGGGGGAGAGTGGATTTGTCAGAAGCCCGTACTTGATCGCTTTTCGATTCAGAAAAGCATCCTTTCTTCCAACGTATCGTAACGTTAGCTAGCTGTTCAGTTATCCGTTTACGTTATCAGTTTTACGATTTCCGAAAAATATGAGTTACTACCGCTGTTAAGCAAACAGATTTCGTGAGCATTCCACCAATTCTTCCGAAGTTACGCCTACAGCCAAAAAGCATCCCCCATAAATGAAGTGCGCACTTGATATCTACTGGTCACCAACTGGCCCAAGCTGGTTTTTTTAATTATCGTTTTTTCTTGACATGCATCTGTTTTTTTGTGTCATGAACAATTTTAGTATTCGCGAGCGAGTTTCCTCCCGCTTCTACAACTATCTTATAGGACTGGTAGTTTTCAGAAATTAAAAAAGGATTGCAACGCGAACGAAATTCCCAACAAATCTTCTTATAAATTTTTTCGAGCGAATTCCTGGAGATGGTTCGAAGTTATAGCCCAGTTCTGAACTCGCGTTACAACGTCTTTCAGAATGTAATTAATCCAAGAAATTACAAAAAGACAAATCAGTGAAGATTTCGAAAGATTTTTGGAAAAAAGACTATGAAACTCCTTGGAAAGGCGTGTTAGAAACATAAAAAATTTACTCCGATCGGCCAGCTCGCCTGCTCGCAACTAATAAAGGTTTTTACAATTGTTGCATATTAGATTCAGGTGAAAGGTGTATAAGATTCGTCCTAAGGCGAATGCAACTTTCTTACTTGTTCAGTATCAATTTGCCTTCGTATATAGAAAAAGTATATGTGTGACAACACCAATGGATGCCAAGATTACTAAAACAACAAAAATAAACAAATAAGTTTATTCTTCACTTTCAACGCCACTACTGGTGACAACTGCTGCATTAAAGGAAGTCACAAGTGCTTTAGGTGAATAAAAAAAACAAAAAAAAAAAAAATTATAAGCATAGCGGCTATCAAATATCGAATGCCAAAAAGTATAAACGTCAATTTATTTGCAAGCAAATATGTAAAAAGATAACAATATTTGTACACATAGACAAACAAGTAAAAACTTTATAATAGAGCCACGTCGACAGTTATTTACCCCACATATAAATTCGCTTAAACCACTTCCTTACTTGCTTTCCTGACGATATATAAAAATTTGTAAAGGCTTTAACATACTTTCCATGGGAGTCCTTCTATGGTTTAGCAGGCCCCAAGTTTAGCAGATTCAATTCTTTTTTATTCTTAAACTATTTCTGTTATAAAGCAGTAAAAATTAAACTTTCTTGTCGTATAAAAGTTCGCCTTTCATGAAATCCGTTCCGTGGGGGCGAATCAAAAAACTTGACCAACGTGTTCGAAATGTTGTACAGTTTCTGTGTATGTCTGATTGGTAATACGGATCAATTTTGATCGTAAAATATTAATAGTAAGACATTTTTGCCGTATATAGGCTTACGTTTCATGAGAAGCCTTATAACTGATCTAAAGGCTGCAAAAAAAAGAGATCTTTGTTGTCTTAAGTTACAACAGTAAACTTTTTTTGTCAAAACACTATTATGGCCAAATTTTCAAGGAAATACATAAAATACTTTTTGCCATATAAAAGCTTATTTTTCGAACGAGCGGTGATGCGGTATTGGCCCACTCAATCCAAATTTTCTTTGATATGTCGAAATGTTATTAACAAGCAAAGGTTTTTCTCAAGAAGTTTGAAAAAGCGCAACATTTTTTCTTACATAAGAACTTTTTCAAAACAAGGTGTTGCAGGGAAATCAAACGCAAAAGTGGTATGATTCGAAACAGCTTGAATAGGATTCGTTTTTAGTTCAAGACGGATCAGTGTTTTTTCTCAAAGTAACTCAAAACTTGCCATGTAATTTGAATACAAAAAAACATGATGAGACCTCAAACAGACTGACGGACAGACGCACTCAAAACGACTCATGAAAAAATTTGTAAATCTCCTTAAGTCCTTCCATATAAATTCGCAAAACTTAATATACCCTGTGCAGCAACTTGTGTAGGGCATAAAAATTAAAAAAAAAAAAAATGAAAATTTGGAAGTTTTCCTAACAAACAACGAGAGAAAACAAATTGAAAATAGAAACCATATTAAATTTACCCAAAATCGTCCAAGATATAAAATTTTATAAACTATTTGTGTGAGAAAATAGCAGTAAGATCTTATTTCCCGTTTCCAGTTTCTATCGCTTACAAGCAAAAGGACCATCCCTCAGATATCAGTTGGCTATTTAATTGAAAATTTCAATTTGCTGACAATTCTCACTAAATCTGCTTTTATATACTTAAGCAGACGTACAAAATACATTGAAATAAACACATACACACACACACACACTTATATTTAATACCACATTTACTTTTGTGGTGCTGTTTGATTTTCATTTACTTCGTATGCACATATATGTAAATGTTTACGTGTATGCTTTTTCATTTGTATTTGTCTTGCTGCTTTTCCTCGTGTGTGCACATTGTACATAGTTATGGTTACCGCAAACAACTCAAACGCTAGCATCACGAGCAGCACAAGCCGCAGCTGCACGAACAGTAGTAGTATTGGTAACAGGTAAATGAATGCGTTTTCATTTCGGTGTAGAATTTGAATTTAGCTAAATGACAGCATAAGCTCATAAGCATTGACAGGGAAAAGGATGAGAAAAGACAAGGGATCAGACGCAGAATAACTGCTACAAGCCATTATACATGTACAAATAGGGTAGTGTTAGAGTGTACACACAGAAAACTCTGGTCATCGCCATTATCATAATGATCATCATTATCATTATTATTATTGTTATTATTGTGATAAATTCACAAGTGACCAAGTGTAAGTGTTTACATGAGTATATGAGTGTGTAACATACGTCAGTGTGTAACGTATAAGCATAATTCGCAATTGACGTAAATTAAGCAAACAAATTAGACAATTGAAATGCAATTAAAGTTAATGGATTAAGTCAGAGATTTAAGCAGGCGACAATTAGTTATAAAAAGCAAAAACATAATGAAATTGATTTTAAATTTCAAACAATAATCCGCAAAATAATCAGAAATCTTTTAAACGGGAAAAGATTCCTTTTCATTTTATTTCCATTATCAAATCTTTCAAATTCAAGCATTGCTGGAGGTAAAAAATTAATTACTGTTACTTCGTTTGATAATCATTCTCGGAAATATATGCTTTGCATCCGGGGAAAAGCATTACTACGAACTTATATTCAATTGCGTTAACAATGCTTATCGGCATGTGTCTGATGCTATTTCATATTTTGCGCAAGAAATCATTAACGCGAGTACTTCGTATGGAATTTTTGAGAAAACGCTTTTACATGACATGACATGGACGTGAATGTTGTAATTTACTCAGTAGTTCTTCAATCATGTAAATTCGAGCAAAAAGAAAGCTAGAAATCATGCAAAATAGCTATTGAATATACAATTATTGAAGTATTGAATATTTTACTAAAACTGCATGTGTGCTACCAGCAGAACTGAAGAAAATGAATCAAAGTCATAGAGAGCCCAAAAAAGTACTACCACCAACACGTGCAATTGATCAAGTATTGGAGAAAAGAAAACGCATTGTTTCATTAAATTTTAGCTTTTTCAACGCTTGTACTTTATTAATTGCTTCTTTGTACACCCATCACTGAAGGATGAGGGGTGTATTCATTTTGTCAAAACGTTTGCAACGCCCGCAAGGAAACGCCCAAATGATGCCAGGGATGGAAGGTATTCTTCATTAGCGTCAAATTCTGAATCGGTCAAGCACGTCAGTCGGTCCGTCTGTCCATCTGCGAAAAACATTCTCCTGGCCACAAAAATGAAGTTATCGACTTCTGATTTTATAGAAACAGTGAAAGTTCCTAACCTTGAAAATGGGCCAAATCGGTCGAAGGACACTCCTGCAATACCAAGCAAATTAAGAACGTCTCCAAATTTCAGAAGGAATAAAAAATTGGTTTTTCATAAACTGCAGCGGATAAATCTATCAACACTCGAATGTATATTCTATGGGCGATGTTGTAGTTTGCTATATAAAACTGGGAAAAATTTAACACGCCTACCGAATATTCTAGTGTATTATATATATATATTTTTTTTCAGTACCTTCAAGACACAAAAAAGCAAGTTTCAAAAACCCCATAAAGTATATAAATTCTTGGTTAGTTTCTAATTCGGAATTCACCTGAGCACATCGGCCTTGTCGTCTGTCCATCTGTCCACCTTCCCAACTTTATTGTATCTGTGGTAAACATTCTCCCCTTCGCAAAAACGAAGATATCGCCTATAAATTTGCAAAAGAATTTGAAAATGATCCAAACGGATTGAAGGACACGCTTATAAAGCTCACATTCGTATGCAAGAAAAACTTTGAACATTTTTGCTTTTCGTGACATTTGCTGCTTAGTTATAAAGTGAAACACATACACCATGAAATTTTCACTTTTATTCTGAAAATGGAGAAAATCAACCCACCCACCACCCAGTATCTTAGAATATAAAAAATTTGCTTCTTTTTTTTTAGTGTCTTTTAGAATAAAGGTGATGGGTATAAAAGATTCGGCTGCAACCGAATATAATTTCACTACATTTTTTTTTGAAGATGGGCTCTTACAAGAACAGATAATAGTATAATTTAATAATTTAAACACCAATACATCGTAGAAAACAGAAATCAAAAAAGTCTCCTCCACTTCAGAGGAGGAGACTTTTCACAATTATGTTTTCTTTTGATTAAATACTTGCGATATAATTTGAATCCTTAACACCTCCCGTCTGTTCTTCCACACTAATTTGAAGCGTTGACTATCTCTTCTATTTTGTGAGTGATAGTTGGCGTACTTTTGAATTGTACGAACTTTAAAACTCTGGAGAATTCTTCGGATGTTAAGGAAACCATCCATTCATTATTCTTCTTTTTTCTCTTAGTTTTCAGAATTTTTCCTCAACAAATACGTTTGCATTTCTTTACGCATTCGAAACTCTCAAGAAATTCTTTCTTAAAAGTTTTTATTATTATTTCGTTTTGTATGCATGCATTGCATTTTATTTTTTTTTACATACGTAGACTGAAAAGTTTCCGACCGCAACATGAAGATGACGAACGTGACATAAAAGGCTTCTGTTTGTGCGTTTCGCGTTTGTGCATACGTTGATAATTACGCATCAACACTTTAGCCAGTTGTAACGCGAAATTCTTGTTTGACAGCCGTTTAAGTGAGTCGACTCGCGCGGTTTTGTGAAGCTGGAAACAATTGAGTTGCGGGTTGTCATTAGGTATTTGTTTTTGATAGGTGCGCTTACCCACGTTAAAGATGAGTTGGACGTTGTGCAACGAGTACCCGCATCGTCATTTGTCATGATGAATTTTTAGGTAGCTGAGAGTAATCGTATCTGGCTTGGATAGAGATGAATATTCGAGCCGCTTAAAAACTTTAACCACTAACGAAAACATCACCATACGAATTCACCGTACGACGCCTGATATCGAATTAAGGCGATACTATAGGCTTTGCACGTTTCCAAACAAAAATGTGGTTTATCACATATTTCATCAAGATTTAGGCATGAGAAAGCTAAAGGCACGTCGTGTGCCACATTGCTTACAGTGAAACCAAAACAACAAGTCCCAAGTTGATGGCTACAATCACAAAATCGCATGGATTAAAGTTCGTGTTTCCGTCTTCCACTTACCGTGTTCTTAGTTGCGCCAATTATCTGTTTAGCAAAACAATTATTCTCCACGCACTAGGATTTATAGTAAGTGATGAGGTCCTTGTGGAAACTGAATAGGATTTTGAGGAAATTGAAAATTCATTTTATTCGAATCATTCTACCGAAAGTTTAGAGAACCAATCGACTGATTGTAGCGCTCTTGAAGGAGACTACTTTGGTAAATCCAATTGGATTTTTGCGAAAATTCTATTTTCCCTCGCTTAGGTCACGAACTTTTCATATGTAGCGATATTCCAAAAAATTATGATAAACAATATTCTTTATATAGTAGTATAGTATATAGAGGGCGCAGTTAGCTATACTTTTTCCACATCTCACAGCTAGAATATCGATTTCGTGTAGAAAGAACCAACGTTCAAATGTTTTGAATATCGCTATAAGAATGAAAGACGTACTGGAGCAGACAGAAAGCCATTGATTCAACTCTGTTTCAGCTTGCAGCAGAAAACAGTTGTGCTTTCCCTTTTACTGCTTTTAACGTGCCATGGGCGAGTTTTACCACTTGAAGCGAAAAGTCATTATGCTGAAAAGATCACGTTATGATTTTTGGAATATTGCGCTCGTTTCTCGACTCAACAGTTACTTCCAACCGACCTTCAGACATGGAGACATCAAGTGTTTCGACTTTATCGGCAATGTTGATGGGTCGTCTATTCTGCATCATGCTCATTTGCAATGAGTGTTCACTAAGGATTACAGTTCAGGAACGCTATTCTCCGTATTAAGCAGAAAGAGTCACTCTTCTCCCATCTTTTTGGCGAAAAACTTGACCTAGTCAAAGTTCTTAAAAATTACTTTATGTACACTTTATCGGGATAATTTATATTCTTGCGTAGAGCCCCACATGCTAACGTCACAGTTTGACAAACGCTAACGTACGATGTAATAAATCAATAGTGAATTGTTGACACACTCGTTACACATGTACAAGTAAATAAGAGTGCCACTGCACCACATTCCTAACCGAAACGCTAATGTGTTAATCTCATAAACAAATAATTATGGCGACAGTGTTCTTCAAATAGTGTGCTACTACACTGAAATAAATTGAATCAGGGACCGGTTTATAGTTCTCGACGTGCAGTAAACTTGACAGCTGTAGACTATGGATTGACATCGAATAACGAGTGGACAGCGATCGATATAGTATTTTTCTTAGTAATCAACGAAAAGTCCCTCGGTCATAAAATTGCTACCGAGTAATACATTCAAGTTACGATCGAGTTTACTCGGTATCGGGAACTATAAATCAGGCCCAGATTATGTCAGAACAATGCCAACCTTTTAAAGAAGATTTTGAGTTAATTGTATTTTCAAAAATTTTTTAGGTTCATACTGCTAAGGTGAGGGCTTCAAATTAAATGATAAACATGCGTTACGAACACTATGCTGAATATTGTGATCAAAGTTTATAGAACAGCGTCATAAACGTATAGAGAGATTTCCTTGATGTATAAAGCGTTTCTCGCTAATAGCTCTTTGACGTGTTGTTGATAGACTATACGATGTCATAGACAAATTCAAAATTAATTTTAGCGTCTTATTCTAAATGTGCTGCAAATACTTGAGCGTATTATCGCATACCTCAACATAAATAATAAAAAGATTATCATGTGGCCGTGTATTAAATTGTAATGACCTTTGGTTCTATGCTAAATTATGCGCTTAAACTCGTGTAATATTTCAATTGCGCTTCATTTGCTTCATTGTAATTTATATATATGGAATTTGCTCGAATAATTTACCTACAAATCCTCAATAAATTTTGGCTTTCATATTTTACTGAGTAATATGCTTTAAGAGGCTGTGGATTCAATTCAAAGACAATGACTTTTAAAGCTAGACTAAGTAAAGAGCTATTTATTCTGAATTACGGTCAGATTTTACCGTACTACCTCTCTGATATCATCGAAATCCATGGGTACAAACGTTAAGGATCTTCGGTTTTAAACTTTTTTTTTTCAACAAAATGAAATTAAAAAATCCACATAATTGATGTCAACCATCACAGAGTTATGTCATTTTTTTCTTGCTTAATAAACTTATATTACTATTGCATGCATGCTTTTCAGGCTTAGTTAAGGTTACGCTGTCGATATGTCGTACAGCTACAGTAACTGTATTAAGTCGAACGATTGAATGTACGGAAATGCTTCGGAAATTCCATAATCTATATATAAGATTCGTTGCAGCTCTTACTCAATAATAATAAATAAATTTTCATTAGCCGAAAAACAGCGGATGCATAATAAATACAAAAAGGTTGTCTCGAGCAGGGGCAAATACCTAGTTTGTATTGCATTGCTTGTTAATTCATAAATGAAATATTCTTCGCTAAAATAATCTATTTATTATTTTCTTGCTCACACGCAAGCCGAACATTTATATGTTTATCGAACAATATCGAAATACAAAGCTTTTTACGCCTCAAGGTCCGAGACATAAGCCATGTGGCACACAAATTTCAGTGCTTTACTTATTTCATTATAAAATACCAAATTACCAAAGTCCACCTTGAGAAATTTTATGTGGGAAGGGATTTAGAAAGGTGGCCTACGTATATTCCGCCATTTTTTACCAACTTTGCTCGAAGAACACATATGAATACACACAATAAAAGTTCGTTCATATACAACGACTTTTCCGAAACGATGTGTTATATAGAAAGTTCTCATAAAAATGGTCCGCTGCAATCTATTTTCTATAGAAAGTTGGGCCAAAACATGTCGGCGTATCAAAGTTCATAAAATTACTCGGAAGTTGCAAGATGTAGGTTGAACATGGGCAAACAGTAGGCAAACATACCCCGACGGATAGCTTAAGTCGTTTCAGAAAAGGAGCTTGAATCGATAGGTGTAATAAAAGTGCCCTCCATCCCAAGTCAAATGTATATTACATTAATCTACACAAAGTCAGTAAAGCTCTACTGAAAGTATCAGATATCTTAGGTGGTTTTTCCTTTCGATCTGTGAAATTAGTAATACCTGGGTTTTATTCATCGAGCATTGAGTGTTTTATCGACTTTTGATGGGACTTACTATTATTTTAAATCTGTGCATCTTCTAGGAAAGAAAAAACTTATCACATACATTGCAACGTAAAACTGCCCTTTTGTGACTTTACGTGGTTATCAGACTTCTTTTGCGATTAAGTTCGGGCCAATAAATTGTGATTTTTAGGATAGCATAGGTTTTATTTACAATTTCTTAGAACACTTTCCTACATACTGTGTGCAATTCTTCCTCTGGTCTTGTCCGTTTGAATATAAGGATTCAACTCTCTTTACTCGACTGACTTGGCCTTCTGCAAATCTTTTGCTTTTACTCCCTTTTACAAGCCAGTTATCAATACCTAACTTCACTGTGACATTTCTGTGTTAATCCGGCAACTGCCAACTGCATAAGGCAGGCAAAACATCATGAATGCGTATTTGGTTTTGTTTTTCCTTTTTTTTATTGGAGTTTGGTTTCTTAGATAATCGACTAGTTTTCATGCAAACTCAAATCGTCATTTGTGGGATTTTTATAACAATAATAAAGTTTTAACAATACATTAAGTTTTAATTAAAGGCTAAAATGCTTATGCTTGCATAGACTGTTACTTACATGGGCTTATATAAAAAAGATTTCAAAGTATTTAATTCCTGGCAATCTACACTTTCTTCGGTGTTAATTTCCTTTTTATTTTCTCTTCATATTTATTTCCATTTCATTAACTCTATAATAATATATCATTTTAGCAAATTTGCCGATTGTACGCACATTACTTTAATTTATATTATCCACAAATTGCTTTGCAAATACTTTTTATTAAACAAAATAATTAATTTATAGGACAGACGTTGTCTTAAGACAGCCATTACCAAAAAAAAAAAAAATTGTATTTTAAATAACATGCAAAAACTTTTCTTAAATTTATTTCAAAGATTTTTCTTTCATGCACATACGACTGTGTCTTTCTCTAAAACTATTCGTCTTAACTTTTTTTTGCCATCTCATCTGTCATTAGGCATACACGGGTTTACACGTACGAGCATAAGAGGACGTTTATTACTTAACCTACTTGCACATATATATATATTTAATAAACTTTTTAAGCATATATGCAAAGCAACTGTGTAGAAGTAATAATCATTGTAATAACATGACAATGCTTTTTGCTTTATTCTTTTCATGCGCATATACAGTCAAAGCGCAATAATTTAGAAACATAAAAATGTTTTTCAAGTATTTTATTCTTTCTTCTTGTTATTAACATCATTCATAAAATTTTACATGTACAATATTAAGGAAATATATATATATATATATATATATATATATATATATATATATATATATATATATATATATATATATATATATATATATATATATATATATATATATATATATATATAAGTGAAGCTTGTAAAATTTATGATTAAATTGAAATTGAAACAAAATCACGTTCAATATACTAACATAGTTACAAAGCCAAAAGACAAAGCAGGTAAGACAATTGCGTTTACCTTGGATGGAAGAAGCTTAGATAATAGTTATTTGACTCACTATAAGCATAATTGCAAATTGATTAATGAAATTTTGAACCAAACCATACATCAAGAATATTGTTATTGTTATTATTATTATTATAATTAATGTAGCCAGAGAAATAAATTGTTAGACTAAAGTCTTAAAACACTAACATCCAAGGCTATCGGGTGGACTTTTAGAAGCCACGACCATTGAGGTATTAGTGGAGATCCTTTGTCTACCTGGCCCGAGAGCAGTTTACATATACTTGCTAACAGAGCATAGTGCTGTATAGTATATGGAATTAACTCAAGCTTGTAAGTTAACGCAAAATACCTTAAAGGACCTCGAATATCGTATAAAGAACATCCATAGTTTGCTTTGCTTAGAAATTTGTTTGCCAAAGCGTCTATGAAACAAAGGGATGGAATAGAATGAAACTACGACGTACAAGAAGAAAGTGGTGCAAGAACGCTTGCTATTTGTCGGACATTGGTCTCAGTGTCGGGTTAAATTCATTGCTAAGCTAACAATGGAGAAAGTCTAAATGTAAGTAACAATAAATTCTTTTATAAGACTATAACGCAAGCGGTTAATTTGTATATTAATAATTTCAGTCTTGTAGTCAATTTTTGCAAAACACATACAGTTATCAGACGAGCGGACGAACGTACAGACGGACGGTTTCGACGACTATTAAGAACGAAAGTTGAACGAAAGTTTCAAGGTCACAGCTTTTTTTCTTTTGTCCTTTTTTTTTGGTTTTTGATACGCTAAACCACTTGTGCTGAATGTATTAAGTTTGCGCTGATGCATTCAACTTAAGGGCTTAACAAGGACTTAAGCTAGACTCAGCTTTTATTAAACCGCTCAATTCAGAATCGCCCTCTTAATCGTTTTCTGAATCGATTCAAGCTTGTATGTCTGCCTGTTCGTCCGTTCATCTTGTATTCCTGTGTTCAACTTACAGGCCGCAATTTTTGAGATACTTAGATACAGTTCGATAGACTTACATCTTTTGACCGCAGGACGAACTCTATTAAAAATGATTCCGATCGGACCTTCGGCTGAGAGCAATAATATTTGAGAATCCCTACACAAACGTATTCCAAAGGTTCCAAAAGAAAAAACCTAAGTGATTCAATCGCTATTATTGATGGCAAATCTTCTATGGAGATAAAAGAGATATTTGCGGTGTAACCTAAGATTCTTACCCAATTGTCCTAGAGTTACCCGCATACCAGACAACATATAACCGAGTCTCGTCGTTTTTTAACCATACTACCCCTCATTGGAATAACCAGCAATGATCTTTCCTATCGTACCAGATGCCTCTATTTCGAACTCGAATGTTCTCAAAGACTACTCTCTTTCTTTGCTCCTCTCTTCCAATAACTTATAAGGGGTATTATCTGAGTGACTGGTCATACATACGGAATTTTCTTCATGATTGTTTCTAATCTATACATAAAAAGCATCAGCATAACCATTAAACCACACCGCCGTTTTTTGGTTTAGGAAATGTCGTAAATAGTAATACAGTGAGATGCAACGCGTATGAGTTGAACTCGTTAATGCAACATCCACTAGATTGATTTTTAAATGCAGTAAGTAATTAATTTTTTCATTCCATTTATTAATTTATTCAGTAATAATAAAGCCGTAGGCCTATTACCTACTTACATAGTCACATTTCATGTGCAAAAAGAAACTGTGACAAGTCGCCTAGATGTCTACTAATGTAATCATCTTGCTCCATAAACTCCGTAATCATCAATTCCTACCAACAACAAAATATTTAGCAGCTCGGTCAATTTTCTTGTAAACAGTGGTAAGGCATTCGAATATCTGGTAATACCAACAGTAAAAAATCAGGTATTAATATGAAAATCTAGAGTCGAGAATCATCGAGTTTGAATGATTTTGTAGCAGCAGTGGTTTTAAGTCTGATGCTATAAATAAAACGTTTTATACGATTAACAATTTGAAGTCTGTTTTGAAACTTATCTAAGTTACACCTTGGACATCCAGACAGGACTTCAATACAATAGGAGGAGATGCGCGGTTGTATGTTTCATCTTTAGAGGCAGAAGTACAGTTTTCGAAGCGTAAGACCAACTTGCCAATATGGGGGCCAAAGTTGAGCTTGCGATTAAGAGTTGCCCCAAAACAGATTATAATTCTGCTAACTTTGAAATGCAATTTCAACTCCAATTAGGCAGTGATGCCGGTGATGAATTCGTCAATTGACATGAATCGCGGATTTAAATGATGACATATAAGCTTTTTCTATAATGTAAATAAAAATAAATAAATTTATAATTTTTAATGAGTAATGAAAAATGACTGCATTTTACAACCCAACCAAAGCAGAAATAATTTTAATTAAGGATATATTTACAATATTAAATATTAAATATTTTCTATAGATAATATATAAACTAAAGCTTAATTCATTTATTTTTCATCTGGATGTTGGTCTTAAATACTGTGCGCGGGAGATGAAACGATATTTCATCTAATGTCAAACATTGGCCGTTAACCTTTACCCTTTCTAATGGTTTCAAAGTCATGACTAATGTTTATAAATTTAGAGTTGGCTTACGCTATACAAAGCATTCCCCATTCTAAGCAAATAAATGCATAAATATATAAACAGTGCTATTCAGTACTTTTTTATTCATTTACATTGAATATGAAATGATTTCATTTTTCGGTTTTTTTCTTTCTTTCATTTTCTTGTCAAACAGACCGTAAGCAAAGTTAATTTTCCCAACTTATTTGCTTTGGCGAAGGTTGCAAAATTTAATATCGCATAATGAACGCAAAACTCATTTGATAATGTGAGGAGATTTCGTTTTGGAAAAATCCAGTTATTTAATAAATCTTTCTAAAAAAGCTCTCAGGAAAACTAAATTTGATTTGGAAAGATTAAGAGAAACTGTATGGAAAAAGGTTTACTAAAATTTGAAGAAAAAGTCCGGTCAAATCTATTGTTTCAAATGTCCGTTCTTTCGAACTGAAACTCATTATACGTTCGTCCTGTGGTTGCAATTTTTTTGAAAGATTTTGATAAGATTTTTTCTACTTGGCTGTTGTTGTGTGAACGGCTAGTTAAACATGAAGTGGATTGTATAACAACTCTTTATGTAAAGCCTGTGGTGACAAATTCACTTAACGAAGTTGCTACGTCCTTGAAAGAGCAAATGGAATATTTTTGTCTTGCTTTCTATCGTTGGAGATAGGCTTGGAAATCTTTGTGGCTAGGAGAGGAAGCAAAAAGGAAGAAACATATTGGAATGGAACGAATATATGATGCGATAAATTTCCTTTTTGCTAAAATACTATTGATGACGCATTTAAAGCAAGCTATGGGTTTAGAGAGCCCTTAATGATGTCGTCGAAAATTTGTACAAGTTGAGCCGAAGTGTTGAGCTTTTACAGCTGGCTTTGGAAAAGTAACTAATGCCCTAACCATGCTGGTAAAATAAACCCCAAAGTTTATTTTTGCATGGTGTTTTGGCCGCGACTGTGCAATGAAGTTGATGTATCTCTTACGTGAATGCAGTGCACCGTGTCTTTCAACTTAATGGTATGCAAGATATGATTATATAAAAATCAATTTTTAATATATAGAACTTAGCTGGTGCGGGTGAAATGAAGACAAGATAGTGCTCTTCAGAAATATAAATTTAATCCATTTATTTAAAGTGACGTATATAGCATTCAACCATAAGTTTACTTTGCAGTTGTTGTGTCTCTTTTTTTTTATTCTAACTGTTAACCATAACCCTTTCACAGGAACCGAAGATTTAAATTTGTTGTTTTTTTACCTGAGCTACCTAAGCAATTAAAATGTTGTGAATTTATTGACTTGATACTCGTTCTTAGACCATATAATTTGCAGTCACTACTAAAGAGATTTATTACATTCATATATTATCACTTAAGAGTACGATTACTAGTTACAGCTCAATGACGTTTAGAAGTCTTTTTTCTATGGATGAAAGGAGCTGCTTTCCTTGACTTATTACTAAATTAAAGACGAATATCAATAAGGTGTAAACTGAAGTAGCGGAGATCGTGGTAGTTATCTTGGTTAAGGTAGTAAGTGCTATGCATTTCCTATCATACTTTGGTGGTGGAGTTGCAACAAACAGAGTTGTTTCTAGGGCAAATAAAACAAAATTTGTATATACAAAATTAATTCGTCTATTGGCCTCATAATACTTACGGTACCAAATCAATTAATTGCTCCAAAATTTTTGGTAATTCATCGGTGGGAACACAGTTGGCCAGACCTTGCAGAGCAACAGTCGGCGTTGTCGGCGAGTATTGAACCGTAGGGAAGTAAGTAAGTTCGTTTTATCAATACGCATTCTATCTCCTCCACTCACCTTCTTTCAATTATGCGCTCTTTAACTTTCTTTGTTTACAATATAAAAACGTTCGGGCTGCAGTATGTGGAGAAATAATTAACTCTCCTTTCGCTCACGAAAGAAAGCCCGATCAGAATGCAAATCTATGCTGCTATCATCTAAATATTGCTCCACACTACCCATGCAATTTTCTTCAATTGATGGCTACATACTGCAAGCCTTATTTTGGAAAAGTCACTACATAAAACAGGAAAGAAAAACTTTTGCCTTTTTTAAGATTTTTCAACCAAAGTTGAAAAAAACTATAATTGATAAAAAACCATTGGTTTGCAAATTAAAAGTGCGCGCTTTTCGATGAAACTCGGCAATGTTTAGCACATATACCCTACCGCTATATATGGGCATTTGCCTCTTAATGGATAGTGGATGCTATCGCAGTAGACGCTTGGTGATTTTGCGGCCTTATGACTGCATCGATCTGGTAACCAGAAAAGGGGAGGGCTATTTGCTTTCCGGACGGATATATGCGAAGGTTAATCGTTTTCAGAACTAAAATTTTTTCCCACAATATGTCGCAAACGACTTTTTAACTTTATTGTGCTTTCGCTCCAATCCTTAATCATTTCGATAGGTTCAGCTGCATTTTTTTCCAGCTTAATTCATTTTGAAGCAGCAAAAAAAAGCCTGAGCCCATCCCTTTACGCTTTGGTATACGCTGAACGATAGCTTGGAAACGACTGAAAATTGTACCAAACAAAAACCAATATCTACGCTACGTATGCTAAGAACTTCCGAAAAAATAAACAAGTCATGAACGTTTTGTGAAGCAGTCAGCTTCAATTGAAAGTCCGCATGTGTAGCATGGGTAGATAAGAAACGCGACTACCACGCCAGTGTTTGGAAGTTCAAATGTCAAGTGCAGTAGGGATTATTTTAGCTATAATGAGCGATACTTGCACATCCACTAGATAGCGGCCAGAATCCACCTCCCCCTCTCTTGCTCTTTCATTACTTTACTTGTCACTGCGTTACACGATTAGGAAATATCCCCCGAGTGGTCGGTTATGTTAAAAAAAAAATTTTTGAGAGAATTAATTTCTATACCTAAGAGTTTTTAACATGCGAAATTAATGCGGGAAACTTGTGCGGTATGGAAGCATTTCTTGCACCATCTCCCACATAAGCCTTCTAACAGAAGATAGTCACAGTTTGCAGTATTTTACGCTGAAGATAATGAATGACACAAGGATCACTTGATACAAGAAGCGAGCCTTTATATGACAAGTAAACATTATTTTTAATATTTTATGACGAAAGAAGTTAATGAATTTTACAAGATGAAGCGGTGCAGAACGTCTTATAGTCGATCTTTCTTGACTGTAGTGTTTAACTTGGCGCAAAAGTTACTTCATAAAAAGATGTCGGCTTCATCAAGAGTATGCTTACTTTTCTTTGGTCTTTGTATTAGATTTCCGCGACCAGTAGACAGACAAATGCAGAAAAACTCATTTTTAAATAGTGAAAGAAAAATTGAAATTTTGAAGATATATTTTATCAAATGTTATTTCATTTATTTGTAGTAATTTTAAAAACAATATCATGCTCTGTTGAATACTTTTTTCACAATTTCGAAAAAATCGAAAAAAGAAAACAAAGTGAAAAAAAAGAGTAAATGTCTCTCTCTCTCTCTCTCTCCATATGTAAACAAACTGCAGGTA
Organism: Glossina pallidipes; assembly: GCA_000688715.1. NCBI lineage: Eukaryota > Metazoa > Arthropoda > Insecta > Diptera > Glossinidae > Glossina > Glossina pallidipes. The sequence continues at coordinate 136,499 of KK499808.1, forward strand.
TGTTGGGTGCTGACAAAGAGACAAGGTAACCCAACCCGAAAATGCCAATAACAAATTTTATTGTTTACAGCGATTTAATGCAACATAAATCTTACGTTTACGTTTTTTTCTAGTTTTTTCTTATTTTCGAAAAAGATTTTTTTGCAAATCCTCGTATATTTGTTTTGTGTTTTGTTCCTTTTATTTTTGGTCTTTGGTTTTTGCCTTTTCTCTCTTCGTTTAAGTTATGTGAACAACCAACAATGCACACATCTATTACACACGGTAAACAGGAAAATTTGGACAGCTGACACAGGTGGTGTGTTTGGCAAACTATTTTCAACACTTAAATGAACGATAAATGGAAACAATGCAGACAGATTGTCGAAAAAAATTTGTTCACCTAGGAGGATGAACTGAATAACCAAAGACTAACAAAAGGAAGGAAGTAACAAAATAACCGAGAATGAGAAGAAATTAATAGTTTGAAGAAATCAAATGAAAATGTTATCATTAACAAGTAAAACTTTATTACTTGGCAGCGAAGAATTATTTTACACTTTGATAGAAATTTTCAAATTTCTATACACACACATATATACATATTTATGCATTTTTTTGCATATTCTTTTTCCTAGCACCTTCCAACAAATTACATATGATCCAACATATTTTGTTAATAAATCTACTTTAATCTGTCATACGTAAGCACTTGATTATATATGAGTTTTGGTTATGAAAGTTTCCACGACTGCATACATGCACTTGTTCAAGTTCAGTGTCTGTATGTGAAGGTTTTTCTTCTCTTCTTTTTGTTAGTTTTTTCTTTTTGTAGCTGTATAAAAAAGCTGTAACTGCGTCGGATAACATACACTAACGTCACTGCTAACAAATCATAAAGCGAGCAAAAGTAGAAAAGCACCAAACGATTTTATACCCACACGTACGTTCGCTTTAAATATCGTGTAACAGGAAAAACCGGATGACGATGTTGATGATGATGATGAAAACGCATACCAGCTAACATAACTAGAAGTTATGGAAAAAAAAAAAAAAGAATTTATATGAGGGAAAAAAAGACACACAAGTTCACATATACACACAGAATATATTTCAATGGCAGTTATAAGTGTGTATGTAGCAGTTACAATAACAACAACAATAACAACAACAACATTCACAAAAACGACAGAACACTTGAAAACCATTTGTCTGCAAAATTTCACAGCTTAACGAGTTGCAATGTTAAGCGTTTTGTATTTTCCTGCCGACGGGTGTGTATATTTTTTTTTTTAACGCGCATACAATGACTGGTGTTTGAGTAGAAAATTCTTATATCATTTTTCTAAAAAAAAAAAAATTAAAAAGAAACTTTTAAGAGATTTAGTTTTTAAACTAAAGATTCAAAAATTTTGTCAACTTATACATGTTTTTATCAAACTCCTTACTTTATCTTTCGTTTACACTAAACTGAATACTGAACAAATTTACAAAATTTGTAAATAATTCTCTCTATCATAACTGCGCAAATTGCTTATAATGATCTTAAACACGAAAATATTAAGGAAACATATTTCCATACCTTGTATTTGGTTTATGACCGCAGATCCCACTTGAAAATGGACACAAAGTGATCGCAATCATTGTTGAACATTAGCTTGCAATCTATAGCAGACACCCGCTTAAACCTTGTTGTAGATATTCAGCGTGACTCCTTGAAACATTAAGATGGAAATCGATCTGATGTATCCACAAGAAGGAAACAACTTACAATCCATCCGAGAAATTGATCTAAGGCTTGGTTTCGTCATGAACTTACCTTGCAAAACAAGGACCAATCAGTTCACTGATGCATACCTACATACATACATACATGTATACTATATAAAGTTCTTCGTTATTATTTACAAAGCGAATCCTACTCTGTTGAAGTAAACAACACGATATTAGATGTCTGTAAAATCAATGCGTGCATTCCATAGGATAGTGTATTAGCCTCTATGCTTTACACTACTTTCTCGTCGAATATGCTGCAAGCTGAAGGTGTCAATTTTGATGTCTAGGTAGATGATACGACTTTAATTGCATGCGATAAACGTAAAGACGAACTTTGGAACTTTGATCAAATGCGCCTTAATAATATCTCTACATAGGTAAACAAATGCAACATATGCATAAATACAAAAAAATCGACACATATCAAATCCCCAGTATGTCTCGACGGCGACCAAATTCCTCGATCGAACTATACTAAGCATGTAGGCATGCAGTTGATAAAAATTCAAGATTAAATCTTGCTGTTATACAAAGCAATACCTAAATTCGTTTTACACACTCCGAAATAAAAAGCAGAAACTGATAATTTCTGTTGTATTGATCGGCTTAACATTCTACCTTGCTTTTGCTGTTTATCAGATATATATATAAATATATATATATATGTATATATACCACATGTATCGAAAGATACGCTTAAAATTGATATGCAACCTACTCAATAAAAATAATAAGTAAAGATTATGGCAACATGTTTTAACACTAAGATCACCCTGTGGGTCTATTTGATCTTTTTCAAGCCCCTAAGAGATGATTACAAGGCATGTGCAGTTAGAAAACTTTTTTCACATATTCTTTAGACGAAAAAACTTTAAATATATCAATTTTTCATTTTAATATAATCAATTTTTCTCTATCCGATAAAATAGAACTATTTCTGCCAAAATAGATCAGTTTGACCCACAACTTGCCGCGAAGCGCCACAGTCGGAAAAGTCGAGACAGAAAGCTAAAATTTTGCAAAAATATTTCCCGATCGATGAAGAATCCAACGCTAAAAAATGGTTGTCATCTTTCGACACACACTCCCACAATAGATTAGAAACTGAAACAACTTTAAAAACACATCGACAATTTTTCCGTACTTTTGTCAATTTTCGATTCGGTAAAGAAATTTCGGACAACCCTATAATGCAAATATATTTCAGTGCCACTTGCATGTTTAATCTCAAAATATACTCTGACCGATTTACTAATATGACGAAAAGTTTAATTTCAATTTAATTTTCATTAGCATGTTCCTCAACCGAGAACGAACAACTAACAAAGGCATAATCGACCGGTATAATAAAATTTGCGTCTTTCTCAGGTCCTTCTGAATGTTATACACATTCGCATACAACTTAATACATCCCTGTGTCACAAGTGGTTTAGGGTACACGCACATAGTGCTTTTTACAAAACATATTCATGTGTTGGAATTCAAAGTTTCGCCACAAAGCGAAAAACCCTTTTATCTACTCTTGTATTTTTTACACCTTGTGTTGTCAATTGCAAATTCTATATAACAAATTTTTGTGGCTTCTTCTTTGTTGCCTTAGTCGTTGGAAATATGTAAGGAACAGAGTTTACGTGCTGAGTTTTGCCATTTGTAACCAATTTCTTAGAACAAATTACAAAAAAAAAAAAAAAATAAATAAATAAATTTAAGAGTTTGCTTATAAAGTCCTACTTGTCTGTTACTTGAATGTGATTCTTGCTTCTATTTAATGATGCCAAGTCAGAGGATCGGAAATAGGACAAGAGATCGTGCCATTTGCGATGCGACCGTATGTTACTATGCGTACAAGAAGAATTCAAACGGATTTCCTACATATGTTATTATTTTTGCATTGTGCATTGGACAGCTGTTCATATCTACTCTCCATACCTGGTATGCTGATGATATTAAAAAGTATTTAAATCCTATTTTAGGTTGTCTGTATATTCTGCCTAAACCTAGAAAAAGGAAAAAGAAGGAGCAACATTTTTTCCCAGTGTCTTCTTAGAAAAGGTAACATGACTAGGAAAATTCTAGATTTTTGAATGGCCTTGAAAATCATTTGAATCCAATGTATTTACTGAAGTGAAGTTAGTTTTTGAGTAGATAAGTTGGGTGCGATTTGTGCATTGACTCAGCAGTTGTATTATAAAATAAAATATATTTAAAAATTATTTAATTTTTTTTTTGTTTTTTTTGAAAATTCATTCATATTTGTAGAAATTTCAAGTTGAATGCACAAAAATTGTTTAAAATATTCATTATATTTGTTTTACTGTTACCGTTTAGTTTCAGCTGTTGTTGCTGTTTGCATTTGAAAATTTTACCTCGAAATTGTTATATAAATATTATTGAAAACTACGAGCCGTATACTCTATGGAAAAAATAGCATATTTTAGGTTGCTATCAAACGCTGAATAAAAACAGAACGTAAACAATGAGGAATGCGAAAAACAACATAAAGAAATAATTAAATCCTGTCCGTTACCTGTTGGTGTTAACTAAGTTCTTGAAAGCGGAAACATAAAGCAATGAGTGTAAATTTTTTTACATTACATTTTTTTCTTTTCCCTATTATTTTTTAATACTATTTGATGATTTGATTTTATCGGTGCGTTTTGGTTGACAAAGTGATTAATAAAAAATATATTTAATGTAATTTATCCTTAGCATCTAACAATTCGAGGGCTGAAATCAACAGAACATTAATTTCTGCTCAAATATGTTTAAAGCGTTCCGGAATTAAAAAATTTAACAGACATCACTCATCTACTTCACGTAACATCGCAAATGATTATCGGTACATGCACACAATTTTTATTGTCTCTAGGGTATTGTTTTATCGATTTCGTTGCACACGAAAAAAATCGACTCTAATTTATTTTACAATTTGTTTTATTACCGTAATTTGAATTGATATCCTTTTCGTCTTTGTCTTTTTTATTTTTTTTTCTCTCTAATTTTTTTTTTTGCATAGAGACATTCCTGGCAGTTGTTACGCTATGCTGTTTGCATGTATTGCATGTTTTAAACTGTGATACCGTATTGCACGCTTTTCGAATGGCATAGTTTGTGTATAAGTTTTTTGAAGTAATTACAAAGTACAACACTCGAACATAGTGCATTTGATTTTATATGCAACACAAAAAAGCAAAATACTTTACTTAATAGTTTAGATATTTTTTGAAGCCCATAACACTAGCCGATAAGGATGTTATCATTTTTTCATACAACTGGTAACACTGGTAACGAAATATTCCGACAAGATTTTTTAAAGCATATCTATATGTACCAATAAAGTGGATATAGTAATCGAGTTTCACTTCCCTGATTCATGCCAACATACTCCAGAAAGCAATCATTGAGTTGAAAACAGGAAACTCACAGTTAGATTTTAATTAGAGAAAGTTTGAGAATTTTGAGAAGCTTTTAAAGGAAAACAAAGTGTGCACGATGCTTTTTCCCCTGACTTGCAAACTAGATAAAATATATATAGAGGAAGTTTTAATAAAGTTTAAAAAAGTAATTATACCCAGGGTACTGCTTACTTTTCTAGTGCAATAATGGAAAAACATTAACTTGCCATTCAAAATTGCTTTCAAAGTACTACGCTCTACAATCTATATACTCTTGCATACGTTCGAACTACTTGTCATAGCATTTTTCCCATTCCGCTTGAGAGAAAATCGCTGTGTACGCACTTCATTCTCGATATTAAATTAGCGGAACAAGTCAATAGGTGTTAATTGCGGACTACACGGCAGGTGATCGGCTAAATCCGTTTTTTGAATGCTTAAAACTAGAAGAGATGCTTAACAGATTGCATTGTTACAACGATGGCAACCGCCGTCAATAAATAGTTGTGCACCATTCAGAACTGATTATTTTACGTTTCTGTAATGGCACTGTTGCTACATGACCAGGTTTTGTTAAATTATGTAGAAAGAAACATTGGCACGGCTAAGTGATCATGCAATATTCTATATGCCTAAGATTGCCTCAGTCTTACATGTCAAAACTATCACAATAACTATTTTGAACGACCCCCACGACTTTCGCGGCTGCCACGATTCATTTCCTTACACCAGCGTACACAATTTCAAGCAATGATGGTTATTCGCCAAATGTGGAAACAGATTGATCGAGCCCCCCTCATTAATCCACGTCCAATCATCGCACGAAAATTTTCTCGAGGCAATTCCCTTTTTATGTTAGGACACAATTTTCAAGTCACTGTGAAGTTCATGATCAAAAATGTTCAATCTTAAGATTCACTTAACAACCCATAAAATTCCCAAGATTGGAAACATAAACAGTGACATGCATATAGATATAGATACACCTTTTTTGTAAATATTTATAAGAAAAATACATAAGGTTTTTATGAACATATGGTGAGGATTAATTAAGGAGGAAAGAAATGTCTGTTCACAGAAGTGCAATAGTCATAGTCTAGCGAGTTGTCTTGCTTGCTACATATCAATGTTAGAGGATGAAAATGTTCGCTTCATTCAATTGTACGCATCAGAGGGAGTGTAAAATACACTTCAGTTTCAATGAGTGCGGTCTTGTATATCGATTGCTAGTCTTTCATGCGAATTTCGTCTCCATTTCTCGCCTTAATATGCAAAAATTTTCCATAGATGAATGCAACGTTTGCTATCGGGCCAACAAATACTTTAACACGTATACGAATAATTCAATCGAGCTTTAGAGAAACACTGACGAGCTGCAACTGATATTTTCTTTACCAAACGGTTGTAATCCGTTTATCGGTACCTATATCATTAAAGAAACCATCGAAACGAAACCAATTTTCATTTATTAAGGATCGAATATCTAATGCTTTCGGCGGATTTGTGTCCTTTATTTTATATCTTCTGGAAATCACCAAACGTTTCAAGCGCCTAAAAATTTTCTTCACAGACATTTTCCATCAAGACCAACCAACAGATTAGAGTCCATATACTGCCTTACTTTTAGAGCACAATTTAAAATTTTTTTTTTGTTTAGTTTTACTACTTTAAACTGAGAAGTCAACCCTAGAATTATTCCCATTAAATTTGGCTAAGGATTTATTAAATTCATTAAATGTATTTTGTGACTAAGCCGAAAGCTCTTTGTCTCCTTTGTTTTGACCCCTTTGTTTTCCAGCAACCACAGCAGCATGAGCAATCTGCTTATCATGGAATACTATTGTGTGATAGAACACAAACATTTATAAACCATTTTATGGGGTGTTTTCACCTGCTTTGGGTTTACTTTACATATACGGAAAGAAGGAAAAAAAATTGTATATAACAAGGAAGTGATGGGTATCAAGGTATTCGTTACGAGCCAAGCGCTATTTCATTTTTGTAATCTATTCCTCCTTTTTTTTTCTTGTTTTTGTTTTTTTTTTTATTATTCCTAGATATCTTCGCCCAAATAAATAAAGGAAATGAACATTTTCGTAAATGTTGGAAGGCGTTAAAGAATATTTTTTTCTCTTTCCCGGCAGACTAACAGGAAATAAAATAGTTTTGTTGGGGAGCGTACATTTAGCAATTAATTCGGCAATGATATGATGATAATTAAATTTGAAATTTCTTATACGAACATTTCATTATAAACAATTTTTTGATAATTTCGAAGAATTTTTCTTTGTTTTAAAATTCATAGTGTCCTGCGTGACACAGTAATGTGAGAGGGTGCGGGCATGAGTACGATTGTTTATAATAATCATTCGTCTGAACAGTTCAACTAAATAAATTTGTTTTAAACAGTTTTCGGTTCTGAAAATGACATAAGAAAGAAAATCAAATTCATTCGCTTTGTTTTTGTGTCTTCTCCGCATTAAGTTGAATGTCATAGCAGTCGCTTATCAATGATTAAAGCAGACTTAATTAGTTGAAGCGTAAATTATGCTCTCAACCACTCAATTAAATAAATGAAAAATTTTCTAACATACATATACATATGTATATGTATATATGAACTGATTTTTAAACAAACTCCATTAACCTAAATACATGTGTGTTTGTTTGTTATATCATTCATAATAATATTAATTTTAATAATTTACTGTTTGAGCTTTGAATCATTTATAATGAAGACTCTTATAGAACTTTGAACATTAATTCGAAACATTCATAGCAAACACATACAAGTCAGTATATGTCAGTTTGTCTTTATGAATACCTTTTATAAATGTTTACAGTATCTCTTACATTTGAAACGTTCTACAAAAACTAAACACTGGCATTAAAAATCATATAAACCTACAATTGTTTACAAAACGACGACGACTCTAAATAAATTAGAGTAGAATAGTACGACTTTAGCTCCGTACTGGCATTCCCGTAGAATGCAGTCATAGGTAATTCACTTTTATTTCCTTACTCATTGATTGCCGGCATGATGTTGCAAAATTATGGAATACATAGGTAGAAAAAAACTGATAGAAGGCCCTAAAGAAAGTATATTCAAAATTTTCCAGATAGGCCCAATCAATTTTTTTTTGTTTTTTGGGCATGAATCGAATTTATATCAGGTTTTTACATGACTCGACTGATTAGGACGGATTTCATTAAAAATCCCATAAAAAACTCTTACGTCTTTGGCTTCGTACTAAGCTCAGCAAATATTTAAAAATCTTTAAATTTCTCTGAATAATTGCTTTTACTTATTTTAATAAATTTCTCTCTTCATCTCTGGCTGTTTGTGAACATTGCGACCAATAGGTTGAGCAATCTACAATAATTGCAAGAAGAGTAGCAGCAATTAAATATCATATGAAAACGAGAAAATGATTGTTAAATAAATATTTTCTTAAACTGGAAAACTTTAGAGAGAAAGAAAAACCAAATATTCTTAATTAAGAAAGTGTCTAGAGAGTCCACAAAATGGATAAATAATGAAATTATGCTGAAATACGACTTGTACGAAATACTTATCAGTGCATTACACTCTCTTAGCTACTGATAGTTCAAATTCATTCGCACTGATTCAAATGATTGTTGCTTAAACATTTTTCGTACAGCACAAGAGATCATATAATGTTCTGAAAATAACATGTCTATGTACGAGTGCAAAAGGAGTTTGATTACTTCCTTTGGAAATATTATCTAATCTCACTTACAGATGGCGGTTGTTTTTTGAAAAAATACTGAGTTCAAAACTTGTAAAGCGTGAAGATGCGAGAGACGTCTGACGACTTTCACGAGAGTACCTTTGCTTAAACTGTTCTTCTAAATGAAAGCATAAACACCGCCGAACATCACCTATTTATATAAAAACTTTATCGTAATGAGTAATTACGGGGAGATCGTGAAAATGTAATTTAAAAAAAAGTAGGTTTTCTTAGAAATTAAAGTATAAACAACACAACTGAACATCGCTTGTATATATAAGAACTTTACTATGTAAAGAAAACAAGATAGGTCTGCTTGTGAATTAAAGCATAAACTTGTATATACACGTGTTCTGGTCTGGTGTAATGAGCAGCCACAGCGAGATCGTTAGAGCTTGAATGGGTGCGTTGAGGGGACAATGATGTCATCCGAGAAGAAATATTTAAAAAAACCGCTCTTTTTATATTCTACTTTCCAAATTTACGCATACACAAGTATGATAGAACTCCTAGTGGATCAATCGTTTGTGATGATAACTTAAGATTTACTTCCCCCAAGACCTCACTGGCATCTGTATAAAAAAATGTTAGCTTGACTATTGTCAGCAGGGAAAGTTCCATTAATTCCACAGCATAATTCAAGGAGGTACGTAACTGTTGATTGGTCATTAGAGAAGCCATATTGGGCTGGGGAGCTACCACTTATTCATCGGGTAAGAAGAACAAAGAACTTAGTTGGTGCCCTTAGTCCTTCTTAGAGCTTCTATAATCGTCCTCCTGCTTATCGTCTTGTAAAGAAGGAGAGTGGAAGTGAGCTTTCACGAGGTTGAAAAAACGGCCATGTGCAAAGATAAATTATATAAATCTAATACATACATACACATGAGCTATTTTAATGTATTTTGTAAATTTTGACGCGAGTAAATTGTATTGAATTCACAATAATTCATTCACATAGCATAGGATGCACGTCACGCAAATCCAAGCAAATTATGTATAAAATCATGCGGATATGTAATGTATGCAAAAAGACCTACTTGGGCCATTTACTAGATTGGAAGAAGATATATATCGTAGCAATTTGCTTACTATATACCATGGCCTTAAATCAATATTTCAAAAATTAAAAGTTAAAATCCGATTATAAGAACGATGTAAGACCAAAATTTCGACGAAATTAAAGGCACGTGACAGGAATGAAAATAACAGAACAACAAAATATATATTAATTGAAATTCTTTAGAAGAAGAAGCTTTTCATTTTTTAACATTCGCAGTCCACTGCAGCAAAATAGCAGAAAAAAACTTAATCTTGCAGTTCTTGATCGAAGCAGTAGTTTTTCGAATAAAAGAAAGTCAAATGAAGTTATGTTACGTAAATGTTGTGCTCTTCGAACACACGGATTAAGTTCTTAGGAAAAAATCTCCTATGCAATACTAAAAAAACGTTCGGTCTTCAACAAATTGTTGTGCTGCGATGCTTTTTAAGTTCAAAAAATCAATTTGAATATTAAGATCTAACTAAAAACATATTCGATTTTTTGAATCAATTTTAGAAAACTTACATGACGGGCTGCGAACACCAACTTTCTCATTGGTAGGTGAAGAAGTCTACATTAGCTAGCACTTCCCTGGTTCCTCAAAAGCAATAGAGGTTTCTTATCCTCGTGATTAAGACTTGCATCAACAACATTTCTTCGCCAACATTTCTCTTACTGTAATGCTACCATTTTACAGAAAAATTATGTTTAGTGCGCAGGTTGAAAATGATAAATTTATTTTTTATTATCAAAGAATTTTTTATTACCAACGTAAGCTTTTCGAACAAACACTGATCAATAAGGATTGTGCGTTGAAAGTAGAAGTTCTTTAAAGTCTTTAATCACGTGCGGACAGTCAGAAACCCATTGACAAGCAAACGATAACTTCCTCCGATATATTTCCAAGTGGGAAGTTTTTGAAAATATTAAGAGAAATATCAATTAATTGTTATATGAAACAACTTCAGCAGTGCAAGGTAACTTTACTTTAAGAATTGCTAGACGTAATTTAACTCAAGTAAGAATTTATTACTTAAAGACCTCAGGTTGTCTATGATGCCAGACAAGACAAAGTAAACGTTGCATTGACACCAATTTCATTACGAATGAATGACATTATATCTGCTGACGACATATAGTGCTGATATTCATTTTCGAGATTTAAAAAATTTGATTGCTTTGAAAAATTATATATATACAATGTGTGTGCTTTCGTATTACGTATGTAAAAAGCCACCTGATTGGATATTAAATTCCATAAAATGTGTGAAAAATAATTTTAAAAAGCATAATTTATGAAACCATTTATTTCAACATTATAACAAACTCGTTCTCCTTGATATTTCATCATCATTCTTTACGTATAAAAGAGCTGAAGCATTTTATAAGATATTAAATAATAACCATTCATCATCAGCCTCTCAACGCGTCATTCCCTTCTCTTTTTTTTTTTTTTTTTAAATAAAATTTAAAAGCAAAAAAGGGAATTATTTTTAAATGCTTCGCTTTCAGCTTCTGATGGTGGCTTACCTATAACCTGAATATTGTACATCATAGCAGAAATTCCTATTCCGCCATCAGTTGATGGCTAAGCATAAAGCGGCGTTTCACAATTTTTCACGTTTCCAGGCATTTTATGAAACGCCATTTCAGTTTAATTTATGCTGACATTTATTATCAATTATCTGAAGTAATTGTGAAGGTGTGAAAATATGCAGCAAATTATCAAAGAATATATCAAAAAGTAATACGTTAGACAAGACCGAATTGATTAAATTCTTTTAAGGATTTGTTTTATTTAAGGATACTTATCTTGTCTTCCAACTTGTACGGTTGTGTATGTTTGTGAAACCTTATATATGAGATATGTAGAGAACAACATAGATTACACAAAACTTAACCTAACATAAATTGTTTATGAGTTTTTCAGTTCGTGCTACAATAGGTCAGTACATCATGAGTAAATTTTCACTAAATCGGCTTTGAACAGTTTGTTACAATAGTTCGCTCGTTCATAACAGGATTGATTGTGTTTATTCCCTCAAATCGTTTCATTTGGAATCTATCGCATTTACATTGCATTCAAATCATTGATTGATTGATTTTGGCCTTAAAATTCCCTGTTTTTGTTTACAAAATAGCGTAAAATTAAAAAATGGAAAAAGACTATTGAACGTTCGGAGAACAAATAACTAACGCTCCTCTCTGTCCCTTCAATATCAGTTTGTATTTGTTTACTACCTACTCCGTTACACATTCGGCCGAATTAAACAACACCCTTAGAATTAATGCCCGAAATTACATTGTTGTAGAGAAGAGTATCAATCAAAACCAAACGGATTCAAAGTAGATTCTTAAGATTTTTTTAAGAATTAAAATTACTAAGAACTGAACTTACTAAGAACGTCAAGCTTACATCATTACGAACATCAATCAGAAGCAAGCAGTAAACAGTACAGAATTCAGACTTAAGATATTTTACGAACATAGTTCTAAGTCACTATATATAGCCAGTTACTTACAAAGTATAATCCACTGCTGTGAGACTCGAACCCGCAACCACCAACTTTGCAGTCGCGAATCTTACCCCTGGACTATGCAATAGTCCAAGTCATCTAAGTGATGTACGTTCCATGTGCCACTTTTTTTTTAAATGCTGCATTATTATCCACTAACTTATTACAAAAAACAAGTAAGAACGCTATAGTGGCATCACATACCCTACACCGCTTTGCTTATTAAAGTTATTCATATTACGATTATTTATAATAAGGTGGGAAGAGAATTGATCGAATAGGTGGTCCGATCCAAATAATTTTTAACAACATTCGTCCTTGCGCCAAACATGTCAGTGTACCAAGCTTTATAAAAATACCTCAACAATTGCGACCAGTGGGTACAACAGAGAGGTACTTTCAAGTAGGAACCAGTCGAGGAAAGAGGATGAGAAAGAATATAAGAAAATATTTACGATCCCGAATTTGCAGACTAGTGGACAAAAATAATCAAAAAAAAATTGTTAGAATAAAAAAGCATGTCTATAACATATTTTGAAACTTTAAACGCTTGGTTTGTGATACGAATTTTCCCAAAATTGTCCATCGCGGAACCTCTATAATATTCGTTGTCTCATTCGAAGCTTTAAGATCGTCTTTAAAATAGGGGTTTTTGATAAATTCATACAAATATTTTTTACTAATGAAAGAGTTTCTTTATTGGACGAAAATTGTGCTTTTTTACCCTAAAATCGATATTTCCAAAACTCCACACCTATTTTGCTCTAGCTGTAAACAAAAGTATTTTTATTTATTTCTTTTTTTAAGATCAAATTTTGCATCAAATAAATTACTTTGAGCCACAGAACCCTTTTATTCAGAAAATACTTCACGAAAATCGCTACCATGTTGTCATTCTTTAACGTTTATTAAAAATAATGTTTTTTTTAAATATTTCTTACATATTACATATTAAATATTATTTTAATACTCTGCTTTCCATCTCAAAGAAATTGTCAAAAAAAACTTTATCTTTTAGGCTGTTGCACTGGCTTTTCCACATCATTTTTGGAAGATTGTGTTCTGATCTATCAATATTTTTATACTGTAGACTACTTATGCTGCAAGGGTATGTTATGCGAATACTTTTATTATACCGATCGATTCGAAATGAAATCCCGAATTTAGGCCGATGATAGTATGTGCCCCTGTCTGTCTTGTTTTCAATCTCCAAGCAGCATTTTTTCAGATATTTTGATAAAGTTGGGTGGACTGACATGTGTTTGGCAGCTTCCCATACAACGGTTCACCTTGAAAAGTCCTTATATGAAGATTTGAAGGATGGTGTAGGGCATTTTCAAACCAAGCCCCCGTTAAGTATATAGAAAAATGATAGTGATTCGCTTTTAAATTTTATGATAGTAAAAATATACAAGTGATTCAAACTTCATAGAATGGAATCGCGGAGAAAATATCATATTTGTACACAAAACTGGATTTCAATAGTCTACAAACACGATCGTAATCTATGAACTACTGTGACCTACAACGGGTAAGAAGTACGATATAAATACTTCCTGGGGTCTGTTAAAGAACTAATACAAAATTGAACTCAATTGATCAGCTGATACCCGCATATATAAAAATGTTTTTCACCATTAATTTGTGTTGACGTGAGCAGGTGAGATAAATAAAATTTCCCTACTGCTTAAAATCAAGCAAATAGAATGCGCTCAAGGATATATTTGTATCCTTGTGGGCTTGGTTTGTTAATTTTCGCGACTTTGAAATGCCATGCAATTGACAAGAAGCCGCAAGCAGTTGAATGAGCTGCAAATATCGTGCTAATAATAACTGATAATAAAAATTCATATTCAGGAAATCCGAACCCTATTGTGTAATGTTACTAATGGGACGGACCATCTTGTAATCCCCCATGACAAGTCTAATAAATTGATTTGCTGTTGGTTGACCGAGAATGAACTGTTCTCGCTGTAAAAGAAAAAAAAATAAACATCAGTTATAACCAAAAAGTTCAAATACCTAAATGTAATAGGAATTTATCCGTTACATAATTGTATTGCAGAGAAAAAGTAAAGCTCTTGCAACTCTTGTTCTCATAAAGGCTTTGCATGAATTGCTGTAAATGCATTAGTACTTCCTTTTAGTTACATTTCCCAGCTAAGGTATTGTTTGTTATGTTCAAGTTAAATGTTAAAGCGGGCGTTTCCACACATATTATTGCATTGCATTGCTTGTATTGCGTGGCAAAGCAGTGAAGCGATTGTGTTAATGTGTTTTATCAAAATTTACAGGAAAATTAACACAAAGGGTGGTCTGTAATAATTTATATATTGAGGTCAGAGAGCTTCATAAGTGCTAAGCACTTGATCAAGATATTTACTTAATACAAGTACACGAACAGCAAAGAACAACAACGTCAAGTGGCGCGTTTAATCATAGTCCAATTATTGTTGAAATCAAAAATTCATTAAAATGCTCTCTTCTTTTTAGTTCTTGCATTCCGTCAAAATTTCGCTATAATTGGCTTTTAAATAATATTTGAAGTAAACAACAATTTTCGTAAATTGCGAAATATAATTCATAAGCAACATCAACGGTAAAGCCAACAACAATATGTTAAAGGACGTACTGAACTCATTTGAATCATGAACAACTTATAAATTA
The DNA here is from genome assembly GCA_000688715.1 of Glossina pallidipes. Lineage (NCBI taxonomy): Eukaryota > Metazoa > Arthropoda > Insecta > Diptera > Glossinidae > Glossina > Glossina pallidipes. Next base: position 151,626 of record KK499808.1, read on the forward strand.
ATTAGAATGATTATAATTATGTGTTTTTTGTTTTTTCCTCAATCTCTCTCTCTTATTTTAAACGAGATTCGAACGGCAAAGGCATCAAACAGCGTCGGAAACGGCAACAGCATGACTTGGTGTTGGTATTGCCGTTGCGTTGCCAAGTCCGTAAAGCGAGAAAACATAAGCCAAGATTTCAAGTGTAGTTTTTCATATTTCTTGTACTTGATATAAATACTGTTTTGCCACGAGTTCGTGTTTTCCTTTTGTGCCTCTTTACGTTTTGCGCTAAAAACAAAACAAAAAAACTACCACTGACTACGCTGGGTGTTATGAGAATTTTCTTTATAATGATTTTTAATTAAAAATTTATAAACTCAAACTTACAAAATAAAGAATTGAAGGACTTGAAATAAAGGTCAAGCAAATCTTACAAAATATTTATGGAAATATTTGTAAAAATCAGTAAAATGTGACTTACTTAGCATTTCCGCTTACTAGTTATGCCTATTTACCCAAATCATGCTCCTACCCAGTTATGTAAACTCTAAAATGTTTCCACTTGAGAAACATAAAAACAAAAAAACAAAATGTAGGAAAAAAATTAAAAAAAAAAAAAAGAAAAAGAAAAAACGACAGCAGTATAAAGCAATGTGTCAATTCGGTTTTCTTTACTGGTTTTCATTCCCACCGCAATAAGTCCCTAAGCAGTACTTTAGATTTCAGCGTAGTTGCTGAAAAAAGCAAAAAAAGAAAAAATACCTACACTTGCATATATATATATATTTGCATACAGAATCACATATATTTTTGCATGTGTGCGTCTGATCACAAAACCCAAGTAGACGCTGAAAGTACTCATGTATTATTATAGTTGGCATTCGTTGAGTTAGATTTAGTGGGAATACAAAGAGAGACAAAAAGAATAAAAAAAAAAAAAAAAAAAAAAATTCACACAACATACACCCACACTTACCGCCAAACAACTTTTATATGGGCTATATTTAGTAAAAGATAATTGGCATCCAGGGATTACATGGCGTGGCTTCCACATTTAGTTTCATTCCCTTTCGTTGTTCTATCCATTCTTCTTCTACTCCCTTTTGCCCACAGACTACGCTGATAAGCAAATTAGTGTGTTAAACCAAATTGGCGAATGGCTGATGAGTGAATAATACAAAGTTTTGTTAATCCTTTTTTTTGTTTTTTTTTTTTTATATTTTCGATTTAAATGGATTATGCACTTGTTATAAAACTATGTTTCACTTAAGAGCGAACTAATAGTACAACAAGCAGGAACACTGTACACATTTCACACAGGGACAAAGAGAGCAATCGTTAAATATCCTACATGGGTTATAGTATTACGATGTAGCTATGAAGAGCGATTATCAAGTTGGCATACCCGGGCTTAATTATCAATACGGGAGACCACATATTCATTACGATTATTGTATTTGTGATCGCAGTTACAGGGAGTGCTTGTTCGCACTTATCGATCGGCTACACATCTCATAGGCTGCACCCGTTGTTTGTCTACCTCTTTTCTAATCTCTTTCTGTTCTCTTATTGGTATCACTATTCCGACATTCCTCCCGTTGTTTTCGGCTTCCTAACAGATTTTATCCTTTTTTAAAAGACCAATCGCTCAAAATACGTGCCCCATTTGTGTAACGCGATGACGATTAGCAAAAAATTAGGAAAAAGATAAACAGGTAGTGCCAGCCGTGTGCCCAATAGGTAAATGTTATCCCTTTGGGAGCTGAGTTCTCCAAACAACGAAAATTCTACCGCATATGAAATTTGACCACGCGACCACTGGCTTGGTTGTCCCGATTCTTACCTACCTGCGTACCCATGTGGACATTGGGGATATGGTGGATGTTTGTGGAGAGTCAGCTCTAAATGCCAACTTTTACGATTTTACAAACTACTACGACGCTCATAAGGCATTTCGGAAATCGTAGAAAATTTTATTGTCGGAATTGTGAAACTTTGACCAGGTAGAAGAAATACGTTGATAACTGCCTGTGTACATAAATCATTTTTCAACACAGATAATACGGTCTCTCCTTTGCATTGCGTCAAAGTCCTTCTGTCTCCGTTAGTTGCTCTTACTAAAGCTTTCAATGCAAATTTTTTATCCGGGAAATATAGACGTCTCAACATAAAAGTCCTCATATAAACATATTAAATAAACTTGCTGGGATATCGCATCCTATACATGCTATCAACATTCGCAAAAAAAGAAAAGAGAAAAAAGAAAACCAACATGCGTCGTATCATAATCTTGACCCATACGCCTCAACAGCGAATTCTGACTTGCAGAAAATTGAAAAAATTATTATTAAAAAGGAAAAAACGTTTTCCAATCTCAATCCCAGTTGTTCGTAATTTGTATTAGATATCCATTTGATGCGCTAAATTGGACACATAAGTAAAAGTTACCTATAAAATTTTGAAAACTTAATGTATGGATGGATGGCATGCCCGGAAGTTCTAGTGTTAATCACACCAAACTGTACAACTATTTGCCGCTTGGACGATCTATTACCCCGTCCATCCGTCTGTCTATCCGTGAATATAATTTCCAAATATACAAAAACGGGCACAGTCACAACTTATAGCTTCATTTCAATATCAAATCAGCGTTAAAATCTCAAGCACATCTCTAACAGCAAAAAACAATTTATAACCAGCCACATAATTCGATATGACTTCGCGGGCTATTTAATTTGTGCAGCTAATAAGGATTTTATAGGCGGTAAAAATATTCCGGAAAACGATATAACGACTTATGTTAAAAGAAATGCCTATCATTTCATCATTCGTTCTTATGTATATTGTTATCTTACCTGTGACCAATTGTCGAACGCCCTCGCTTGTTCATGTAGCCACAAAGCCATTGACTAAAAGAAAAGCAGCTGCAATATACGCAAGCATATTACCGTCTTATGTTGCGAAATATGTTAAGTGTTTTCAACTGGAATATGCTAACGCCATAGTTACAACCGCCGCAGATTCTCCATTTTGTTTAAAAATTCCATCACTCGGTTACTTATCGTCGCCCAGATGAGCACCGCTTCTATTCTTATGACTTTACTTAGAAAATGCTTGCTTAAGTAGATAGCTTTAAAAGGCTCTTTTATCGCGGAATTCTATATCGAGAAAATGATAAAACGATTAACCAGTTAACTGTGTATGATGAATATATACATTTTTATCCGTTCATTTGCCCTTTTCGGATCTCCTCATAAAGTTTTATCATTGTAAACGTGTGTTTGTCATAACAATAGTTTAGAAATTATTTTTATCATCATATCAAGGCGTTTCATGACAACCTAATCGCATATTACACATACCCCACGTTTGACGAACACACAAGAATATCGCTAAAGAGGTCGACACAATTAATTAGTTCACTAACCTAGTAAGTTCAATCTTGAAATAAGCAATGTTTCTTTCACAACCAGTACCCGCATTCTTCTGTAATGCATTCTTGTTTAAAGCGATGGACATCGGCGACTCGGTCAACGTAGAGGTTCACTTTTTACTTTCTTTTAATTGTACCCTATTATATTCTTTACATATACCCTATATCACTAATGGTATTGGATTTATTAACTTTGTGCGGATGTATGTAACACGCAGAAGCTTAAGATACACCCACCTTTATATTTATACCGATCGATTTAGAAACATTTCCTAAATCGATTTAAGCCTGTCTGTCCGTCTGGGGTCTGTCCATGTAAATTTGTGTTCAAGTGACAACTCGTAACTTTTCAAATATTTTGATGAAATTTGGTAAACTGATGTGTTTTGACCTAAGGACGAACGCTATTGAAAATCGTTTGGATCCGTCCACTTTTTCAATCACTCCCCATATAACACCCTATTTTGGGTAGTCGTTATATGGAAAAAATTGCAATTTTCAAAATTTCTCGACAAATGTGCCTAAGTAATAATACTGGATCATGAAAACTTTCGACCAGCTGAGGCAACTTTTGAAGACCTTCTTATATAACGAAAACTGAAGTTCACATGGCAAAAAGGTCTAATTTTCAAGGCTTCATGATGAAAATTAGGTCCGAGTAGTAATTTAAGATAAAAAAATTCGTTGTACGAAATTTGGACCACCCACGCCTATTTTCGTTTTTTTCGAACAAGAAAGTTTAAGTTTTGCTATATTATGGGGAAAGTTGATCCATAATAGCAATTTGATATAAAAATTAACTATGCTAAATTGTGAATACGTAGCACAGAATTTGGAATCTCTTGGACACAACCATTCTTACACAAAGCAAACATTTATTTGCAGAGAGATCTAATTTTTAATGTACACCCGTACCCATAATAGTAAGTTCGTATAAAAACAGGCAGAAAATGTAGTGTCGTGTAGTGTACTTAATAGGCGTCTTAGCCTGACCGTAATGTTTTTCACTTGTGTAGTTGAAGTAGTTTATTATTTTACATTTTGGTGTCTTCAACTTGCATCTTTTCTCAAATAATTCCTTCAAAAATTTTCATTTCTTATCATGGTTGGTTGTTGTCTTTCTTTAACTAAGTAAGCGAATGTCATTTTGTGCAATTTCCAAAATGCAAAACACGCTTATCTTTTATAGCTACAAAGAAATGGAAAGACCAAAAAATTTTGTAAATAAATTAAATTTTTTGACATTTTCGGCAACCGTTTGTTTTTTTATCCATTTTCTTCTCGAGGATTTTTAAAAAGACAAAAGAAAAGAATTTCTTGGAGAAATTTATTATCAACAGAGAGCACTTCTTTGGGGGATATCTTTTAAAGGAACAACGTTATCAAATTGTGATAACCATTAAATTTTCCGATGGTAAAAAGGATTAAATGTTTATTTATTCAAAAGTACTTAAATGCAATCTAAAATAAAAATAAATAAAAAAAAAAAAGAAAAAGGAAAACAAACCGACTTGAGAGTGAATATTTTGTTTTCGTTGTAGTGGTGATGGTGTTGGTGGCGATGATGGCATATTTTGCCACAACATGCTAGCGTCATGTGTGTGCAGCCAGTGATGCATGAAAGCTTATGAACATGCAAGTAAATGCCGGTATAAAACTAAACGTATGACTGCTGCTGCCCCATAATGCAATTGCTTGATACGTAAACACCGACAGAGCAATACGCATACACACTTGCGCTTACGAAGTGTGAGTTTTCTGCATGTTCATGCAGTGCACAAACGCCACCGCATTGCATAAAACACTAGTAGTGTATATATGTGTGAATGTATTGCTTTATTTTTGTCGGTGCATGCGTTTGATGTTGATGCCTCGTTAAGTACATGTTGTGTATTTAAGTGTATTGTGTTTGTTTACCATTTTTCTTCTTTGTTTTTATTGTTGTTGCCATCGTTGCTGCGGGTGTTTTGTTGTATGCCGAACATTTCTGTTATTCAACAGCAGCTATCGTGAATCTTTAGTGAATATAACACACATGCTCCCATTTTTCGTTCAGAAACAATAATAGTAATAATAATAATAATATCAAAACGAACGAAAATAACGTGTCACTGCTTGCTGGCATCTGCATGTATGCGTGCATGCCAGTGTGTATTTGTTTGTGTTTGCGTGAGTACGCATGGCTTGGATATAAGTTGAAAGAAATACATTAAATATGCAAAATATCGTCTTATGTGCGAAAATAGTTTGCATACAAATAAGCATAGAAAACGAAAAGCGAGCTAACTATGCCAACAAAAGGCACAGAATTTTATTTTTTTTTTATTTATTTATTTTTATATATACATATATATATATATAAACAAATTCCAACTGAAGTTCACTGTCTTCGAAAAAATTTTTTCCACACCAGTTTATATCTAACCGACTGATATAGTTCGAATAAAAGTCTAGCACACATTTCGCGTGAAAACTTAATTTTCTTTAACGAACGGATAATTAAGTGACTATGATATGCTTTTTGTTATAAATTTTCGAAAAGCTTATAAAATTTCCAAATCCCGAATGATCGGTTACTTAAATATCTGTTTTGTCGACAGAGAAATGTGTTCGCATTTATTTGTCATTTTAAGAGATTTAAAAGTTCGATAATGTCCGTCCGCCATTGGAATAAGTAGACGCACTTGGCAGTCGTAAGAAATAGTTTTTATATTTTGACTTCGACTCTCAATTATATTCGACTGTAACACAATCTTCTATACGCATCATCTGTCTCTGTACAGAATAGAAATTAAAAAAAAAAGTAAAAAAATTCCATACTCGAAACTTGAAACTTTATAATATTGAGTAAGCGGAGACGATTTGTTTATATTTTACCACAGGTAAACACATCTAAGTGGATGTATTTGTCGTATATCTACTTTAGTTTAGAAGTAGCAAGGAAAAAACGCACTTTTCAGGTGCTTTTGAAAACGAAGATAGTCTCAATTTATGTTGTACTCAAGATCTCCCGCTTGAACGATTCGGCCAAGTTTCAATATCAGTTTGCTTGCAGAAATTTGCTAGGCTTTTGTCAAGTTTGCAACCAATGTTTTCGCTCAGAAAGACGGACGGACGCACGGACTATCAAAAATTTTAGATCAAATATATATATATGTATATATGTACATATATATGTTAACGGATCTCTGCAGCTTTCTTCTACTGTTATAAGCAAATTGACAAAACGTACGTATCATCTGTCAGTGATGTGTCCACAAGGTTTTCTTGATTTCAATTCAAAACTCTTTTCACTTCCTTTGCATATACCATATTAATTGTTCAACGGTAAATTAGAGGATGGGAACTGTGGTTCATTTCCACAACTTGTGACACAAGGCCATTCGAGAATATCTAACCCTCGAAAGGAGTTAGAACTAGCCACTGAACTAATTTCGCATCATTGCTTAAATCGATATGAGCTTGTCTGTTTGATGAGAAAAACTTGCGCTGGAGAAGCTAATTTACGCATACAAAATTTTTACTCATCTGTTCGTATAATTTTTTAATAACATGACACAACTGATATACGAAATGGAGGCCCTGTAATCTCTACCTTATCACGCACTAGTGATTTGTTGACTCATTTTCAAATATGTTCGTCTTCGATCGCTTTCATTCCTTTCACGATGCTGTTGTGCCCTCCCTGTACACAAAAGCCAAGTCTCTCGACGAAATAACCCCCCGTCCATATCCATCTCATTTTCTTCGGTCACCATATATTACACGCAATATAGTTATATGTCGTCACTTTCGTGGATGTTTGCATGATTGCCTTTATTTCTTTCAGGGGCTATGGGATAACGTCATGAATGCTTAAAGTTTTTTACAAAATCGCGAAAAAATATTTATAAAATGATACAAATCTTTTATCAACACTCATGCTTCGTCAGAGCGATTACAACCAAATGAAATTTTTAATCTGAATAACTGCCCATATAAGGGGGAAAAGGTTAACAATCGAATCACCTATAATTCTGGTGGCAATGGGATGAGGAAGAGCAACCAATGGAATTAGCTTCTCCATACTATTTCCTCATCAGGCAGGTGGCAGTTTTGTCTGTCGTCCAACTAACATTAATCTGACTCTACTAAGCCTATTTCACTTAAATTAACTTAAACCTATGTGTTGGGCCAAGGTGGGGCACGATTCCCCATAATTTACAGCTGCAATATTGACCTGATTCAGTCTGTTCATCGTAACTTCATATTATTTGTGTTTCGCGATTTGGAATTGACTGATGCTTATCTCTTCCGCCACATAAAAATAAACGGAGGTTTATCGGTTTACCAATTCTTGAAAAACATGTATAATAATGATAAGGTAATAAGGGATGATGTTTGCTTCCCTACTTAAGTAGAAGATATTACAATACTTCCATTACAATTTTACACACACTTTGTTCTTTTGTAGCTACTACAACATCGGACTCATAATGAATGAACTCTTCAATACGTTTTGGGCAATATGTAAAGTGCTCAATTATTAACATTTACATGATTTTTTTTTTGTTTTGTGCTCTATTATGATTAACAACATGATTTTACCTGGAAGCGTGTACATGTTATATTTCGATGTAGCAAAACTTTCTTAATAATCTGTTGCATACAATGTTGAATCTTAGGGCTCGAAATCAATAAATAATTTAAATATATATGAAAATACTTAAATATTCTTTTTTTTTTTTTTTTTTTGATTATAAAGAATTTTTAATTTATTAATTAATTTATTTACATAACATTATTGATGTCACATTATTACATCCAACACAGATTTACGGTACAAAGGTCTCTTAAGTTTGTGCGAATGGAAGCGGCATTGCGAACGACTTGAGATAAACACATCTTTTAATATATCGATCGATTCGGGAAGTGATTCTGAATCGATTTAAACTTGTCTGTGCGTCCAACCTAGACAAGTAGCAAATTTTTTTGTTATTTTGATGAAATTTCGTACATCAACATGCTTTGACCAAAGGAGAAATGTTATAAAAAATGATGAAGGTCGGAACACATTTTGGATCACTTCCCTTATAACACTTTATTTTCGATGACAGCATTAAGCAAAGTGGTTTTTGTATTTCATGTTGAAACAGGTCCCACTATAGTAAAGCAAAATACAGCAAACTTGTGTAAAGAGGTAGTGATTATAATTCAATTGAAAGGCTAGCGGTTTAATGTTTTTTTTTTTGTTTTTTTTTTAAACCAATAATTGATGATTAAACAAAGCTTACATTAAACTTCATCAGTGGTAATTAACCATAAAATAAAAAATAGTAAACATGAATATAAAATAATACGTTTTGCGCTCTAACTTTAGGTTTATTTTTTTTGTTGTGTAAATAAATCTAAAATCTCTAAATATAAAAATTAAAAATAATAAAAATAAAAAAGAATGAAATTTTTGAAAATAAATGAATGCAAATTAAAAAAAAAAAGAAATTTACTTTGAAACGATTGTTGTATAGAGCTGCTCAAAAATGTAATGTAAACGCAAAAGCGCCAATTACTCAATTAACGAACGAATGCAATTAAAAAGCGAACAATAGGTATATTAGGTAGTTGAAAAAGGTTGAGCCTTGACAAATAGCCCTACATTCGAATTGAGATAATCTCAAATTCTAGCTAGTGCAGCTAAGCTCGATATTTTTTAAACAGCCTACTGCATGCTGTGAATGTTCAAAGAGAAATTAACTTTCATAAACTTTTTTTTAATTTACTGAGTTTCTTTTTTTTTGTTTATGTTCACAAAACTATTTAATTCAAATGACTTTAAAAAATTGTTTTCGCTTTTTTTTTTCATTTTAATTATTAAACGCTTTTTTGTGTAAAAATATATTTGCGAAGCAATAAATGATAAAATTCTTATATAATTTATTCATGCCTTCATTCAAGGGTTTTCTTTTTTTTCCCCGTGTGAGTGATGTGAAATTAAATGTTACTTGTACGTCATGATCGTTTTACTTGTGGATTTTAACGATTTACTTTTAAATACATCACGCAGAGAAGAAGTGCATACTTAAGGTAGGCTTTTGTAACTTGCAGTCATACTTTATGCCTTCTATCTGAGAAGTGACGAATTTCGAGTCCATGAAGTCGCATATACGCCATTGCATAAATGGGCATATGCCTTTTCATCTCAAACTAAGCAGATGTCAACGAAAAGCTTTACCATTTGAGACTCAGTCCTAGTCCTCTGTAGCTTAAGTTTCAAAGAAAATGGTATCCGTGCCTATAAAACACGCCCGTAATAGCTAAAGAAGAAAACAAATTAAACATGCATCACTTTGAAATGAGTTAATAAATAAAACTTACATACATACTCTACAAGAAAAATTCATTCTCTTAGTGCTGGGTATCCAAGATTCAGTTCATGACGGATAGATGAAACTTTCTCATAACTAGAGTATCACATTTTTTACGTATGTAAATACGAATGTGTGTGCACATTAAACTCATATTTACCTGTCATTTAAATGCCACTTACCCTCACAGCTGCAAACGTATAACTATTTTGTACCATCAACCAACCTCTATAACATACAATTTTTATTATCATCGGTTTCACATCATAAATTGTAAATGTCTACGTTACATGAACCGTGCCGGTATTTGAATGAGTGTAAGTGTGTTTGGCAATATTTACAAAAATACCTATATGAGCTCGTGTATGTGTGGGTATATAAAAACACATTATTACTGACTGTGACTTATTACCGGAATTAATAAAAAATTAATTCAGAAAAAAATGGAAAAAAATTTTTTTGTTCTTTTTCTTCTACCCTGTAAATGTGCATGTGTGTGTGCATGATTAAAGGTTATACATATTAAACTGTTTGTCACGTTGTGGTCTTTTAAATGGAAAATCATTGTAAATTTATTAAGATTTATAATTACAAATGTTCAGATGAATTTGACTCTGTTTGCGTATATTTATAAGCTTTTCTGCATTAATGTGCAAATGCGTTTTGTTTTGCATAATTTGTATTTTTTTATTTTTTATGTATTTTTTTAATAAATGACTTTTATATTTTAATAAATGACTTTGATAATGTTAATGCTGGTCGTTGCGTTATTTTTTTGATTTGTTATGATTTTCTTTTAATCTTTTCAAGTACATCTCTCTCTTTCTTTCTTCATTTTCATCATCATAATGAATTTGTTTCTGAAAGAATTACTACAATAACGACAGGGAGACATTATAAGTGGCCTTAGCCGATGCACTTTGCCGTTGCTTTATCGTTATTATAATGCTTTTTAACATTTTTGAAATTTAAGACAAATTCCTCTTGAAAATTAATTAGCGTTAATTGTAGCAAATACTATGGACGAAAATGCCAAAGAATTCGCGTCCACTACAGTCAAAAATCTTACTAAAATGTTTTCTCTACAAAAAAGTTTATTATGGCAAGCAGTTGCAGAGGTTTGTATTACTTTCAAAAGGTGAATTATATTTTAATTGATTTTCTTTCATATTTTCTTAAGTTTTATTTTCGTTTTTTATTTCCTAACTTTCGCAGACTTTTCATCGAAATTTAGAAATTTAAAGAAGCGAAGAAAAATTGTGTACATATACCTGTGTATATGTTTGTATATACAGTTGGAACTGCTTTTATGTGGCGTATTTCTTTTTATGCGATTAGTTTTATGCGTCTAATTTTGGTTGTGCGATTTATTTTGTTTGTGGGATTGGTTTTGTGGAACTTATTTTACTTGTGCGATTGTTTCTAATGGGATTTATTTTGTCTCTGCAATTGGTTTTATGCGTCTAATGTTGGTTGTGCGATTTATTTTGTTTATGGGATTGGTCTTGTGGAACTTATTTTACTTATGCGATTGTTTCTAATGCGATTTATTTGTTTGTGCGATTAGTTTTATGCGACTAATTTTGCTTGTGCGATTATTTCCAACGCGATTTAATTTGTTTGTGGGATTAGTTTTATGGAATTTATTTTGCTTTTTTTGTTTGTGTGTTTTGTTTAATCATTTATCTTATTTGAAAAGTACTTTTTCGGGTTTCGTAAAGCTTCGACATATTTTCTAGCTTTTTCGACCTTTTTTCATGCAGTCCTTCTCCACCGCAAAAAATAGTTTCTCTATAATATATTGTAATAAATCATTGGTTATAGCGATTTATGAAGCTTGTAAATATTTTTTTTTTATTTGCGGTTTTTATGCGGTTCCTATCCGCCGCAACTAGATTTTCTTGTTTATATATGTATACTGATGCACGTCTACTCTAGTAATCCATTTAAATATTGTGTGCCAGTCTGCAAAGGGTGAGTGGGTAATATTTTGAAGTTAGATTTTAATAGATGTTGAAGCAGTAGTTTAGGTCAGCATTCGCTGAAGCTAACGTATTGACAATTTTGACTTTTCTACTAGAAGGTTTCAATTATTTTGATAATCATTGGGCCTTTTTTTGATACCCCGCATTTCTTGTGGTAGACGGCGGCAGAACGACTTGAGCTAGACCTATATATATATATATATATATATATATATACCGTTCGATTCAGAAAGTGACTGTTGTGTTTGTCCGTCAACACATCTGCATTATATCAATCTACATACCGCAATTTTTGAGATATTCTTATGAAAATTGGTGCAAGGACGAACGCTATTAAAAACGGTTCGAATATGATCGCTTTCTCGACCACGTCTCACGTAAACTCTTACATTGAAAAGCCGCCGAGCTCTGTAGGATATTTACATAATGTTTTTTCTCATTTCAACGTAAAGGTCGTCTAAAAGTATGTGGGCATAAGTGCAATTATCTCAAAGGAAAGACTGACGGTGGAATCTATCTGCAGATAGCTGTTTATAGATATATTCATACCTGCCGTATGAAACTAATAGACGACGTAGGGAGCATACCCGAAGCTCGGAGCACGAAGCAGCGACAATGCAAATCTCTAGTTAACCGAGTCTGAAATATTTTTAAATGTCATAAACGGAATGATAAAATTAGTATAACTCGATAAGGGATAGAAGAAAATGATTTTCTTAAGCAGACCTCTCCATATAATAGTAAAGTATTTCAATCTTTTAAAATGTCTTGCAAGACGTCCAACGCAGCAATTTTCTTTATTTTATTTTTTTATAATATCTTCAACTAAAAGGCTAAAGTAGTAGACTTGATATTTCGTCAAGTTAGTTACCTATATAAACGAAAGAAAAAGAAATTCATCAATTCTTCAATAAGGCAATTTCAAAAGACCGTTAAACCATAAGTTCTAAGGACATTTTGCAACGCATCCGACCGCATAACCGCAAACTTGTTCAATGCAAAATGATGACGAACACATATTTCTCATTTCATATAACGGATGAAACAAACAGGTGTCTTGTCGCTTATATATATACTTTTCAAGCAGGACATTTAACAGTCGTTTTAATCCCAAACTCGGCCTTGGCTTTTTTTTTTTCTTTCCTTCTCTTTTCTAGAAAGAAATCTTTACGTTTTCTAAAGACATTGAAAAGAATTTAGTTTGAAAAAATATTTTCGTGCGGACAAAGGATGTGAATGAAAAAGTGAAACATTGAAAATGAAATGAGAAGAAAGGTAACAGCAACAAATGCGCGCACAAACGCATATGCAACGAAGCAGCAGGGAATGTATATGTAAAAAAAGATCATCATTTTTATATAAAGCGCTTTATTGAAATTCAGTTAGAAAAAATTTCATTGCAATGTTTAGCTTTTGAATTAAATTTTATTGTGGATACAAACGTAACAAAAAAAAAAATGTTAAAAAGAAATTAATTCTCTTTAAATCAAAAATAAGTAAACTGGATATGAAGGAAATAATGTTTGCCTTAAATTAAAAACTTGTAATTCCGTGTTTTTCTCAACGACTATCACAAACGCAGCGTGCACTATACCAAAGCAAGCATAGGTGTATTTTGCCACTAATGGAACACCTATTCACATTAACGGATTTATATGCGATTTTAGAATATTTTTTTGCGAAAAGTAACAAATTCTCTGTTAATAAAATCAATGTCATTTCTTTTAAAGCAATATCTTTCAAATATTTTACATGATTCATCAAAGAATGTTATTACCATGGCTTAAGAGTTAAAAGCTTTGGAAATAGACCCTGCGCGGGAAACAGTTTGCACAAAATTGCGATTGAGGTTTTAAGTAGAGTTAACTTGCTTGTCAAAGAGTATATAAGTAGAGAAATTGCGGAAGGCAAAGTTAGTCGAGTGATGGGAATCGAATCACAATATTTGAACGACCAAAAATAAGAGTAAAACCTTGGTGTATATAAGTTGCTGTACGTAATTTGTACTTAAACCTTCTAAGAAGTTTAAATAAGTCCTACGTTATCCTCAAAACCACAACGCAGCGGTATGAGCTTCGTTTCGAAAAGAATTGGATAAAACCGTAAAATTGCAAAAAGTATTTTACTCAACATGACAATATGTGATGTCAAGTACATGCGTACAGACTTCAGTCGACAGAGCTAATATTTCATCTACATACACAATTGCATCAGCCATAATAGCTTTAAAATATTATTCTTGGATGTTTAAGGCAAAAAAAAAGAAATTGTGAATTGTGTGATCTTTTATGCGCACTACCTCTCTTCAACAAAGAAGTCAGCAAAGTGTTACTATTGAAAAAAAAGGCAGCATGACAACGGATAGTTCAGAGTTATTAAAATGGAGCGCTATACAGCCGTTACAGTTCGTTGAAAAGACTACAGACAACAACAATGGGCAATAACAAGTGGAAGATGATTTCTTGAACTATGCCGTCTTCAGCGACGACAATCACTTTCCCCGCGATGGCTTGGTTAATAAACAAGCTTGTCGGCTTTCATTGTTCAGAATATCCACCAGGTATTGAGGAATGAAGAACAAGTGCATCCGCAATGGCTCACTCTCTGGTACGCTTTTTGAGATGAAGGCATCTCTTTATGTACCAGCTTTCCTGCGCCTTTATATCTTGCTATTAATAACGAAACCAATTGAGAATTAACGAAAAATGAGGATAAAAAGACTAATTTGAAAATTTGCGTGAATTTTTAAAACAAACGGTACATGTGCACGCATAGCATGCATTAGTGTTTATATAAGCTAGAAAGGAACTACTTATAAGTAGCTCAAAATGATGCGTGAATTATAAATGTATTACCATTTTCTACTCAACTCTAATCCGCTTCGAGTGGCCGAGTAGGCAAAGAGTGCCGACTAACAACTCAATTGTCACGTGTGCAAATCTCAAGTGCGGTGGATTTTTTAATCAAGCCGATAGCACTTAGATGCTAGTGCTCTAATACATTAGTCTTAGGATTTATTCAAGAATAATAAGACAAATGTATTACGTTGCGTCTGCATAAGCCAAACGTTACTATTAGTATGCCTATGCATGTAGGCAAATGCATCATGAAAAACATCTTTTTCAAAACTACGACTACGTTAGGAAATAATACCGCTATTTATAATATATGTAATAAGAGCACTCACTAATACAAGGCCAGATACATTCTGTTACGATATGAATTTTTTTCTGACTAATTTACACGATGTGGGTGGGGGTAATTTGTATGGAATAGTGCCGTACGCCCAGTTCACTTAAAGCGGCAAACGTTGACAACTCAATTACCGTATTCACGCTTTTGACAAAGTTATACACTACATATGCTCCCCGGTGCCCTACTGACATGTAATGCGATTAAAATCTTTTGATTGGCGGGTATAAGGCAAATGTCAGCGGATATATACATTTTCAGTTTAGGCCTTAAATCACTGGATGTTTAAAGGTAGCAAAGCAAAAAATCTATTCGAATTCTTAAATTCAAACGTAACATATGCTATGCAAAATATGCAAAAAGCGTTTCACTGAAACCATTCCGTCCTCCACAGTTCATTTTCGTATGAAAACTCTTTTGTGCATGTTTAATTAATTTAACCGGAAGCCTGTGAAAAACACATCTCTTGACCTTAAGTCATAGAAAATTTCTGACAAGCACAGTGTTATTTTTTAAAAAGCAATGTGATTAAATAATCCATTTAATATAAATAAATAATCCGTTGGGATTCAATATCATGACGTTTGAAAATTTTTTTTCTTCGTTCATGGTCTTCGTTGAAATTCTTAAATATCTTTTGAAAGAAAAAAAAAGAGGAAAACAAAAGAGAAATAAACAAATTTCTCATTTATATATATAAATTTTCTTAAGCACTTGACACTTCATTCCAAGGTGGCCAAATTAAATTTTCCGGCATCTTATCTATTCTTTCTAGTCGCAAGGATAAATAGCCATAGTATGTTTGTTTTTTTCTATATTTTTCTTCTGCTTTTCTCTCTTACTCGACAACCAGCAAAGACATTTTATAGAGCATCATGCAAATGAACTGTAAGAATAATCCTTTTGCTGTATTTAGCTATAAAGAAAGTACACAGGAGGAGAAGGTGGTTCTGTGGCATTTTTGCTTTGCTTGTATAAATTTTCATTTATTTAAGCCTTGGTTTTTCTTGTTTTTTTTTTTTTTTTTTTGATTTAATTCAATTCAAATGAATGATGGTTTCATTTTTTATTTAAAGATTTTTGTTGCAAAATTTCGAATTTAATTTCTACTATTTATTTGAAAGGTTGCTTATTAATTACGAATTTGAAATTAAGTAGACTTTTAGTTTTTCAAATTACACGAAACCTTACTACTTAAGAAGATAAATATGAAAATGCTTGCATATTCTCCAGCTTAGGCAAATGTATAAGTGTGTGTAAAAAGTAAGACGAATTGAAATTTTTTTTTTTAAATCTGTTTATTGTTGCAAATCTATTTCGCTGCCTGCAAAATAAACCGCAAACTTAAGTAATATTCCTTGTTAACCGTTCGGCAGGGTGAAACGAATTCATAGGACGCAGCACCTTTGGCTCAGTTTTTCCAGCCCTAGATCATTGTTTGCGCGATATTCACTCGATTGATCGTTTGTTTTCGGAAAAACTACTTTTTGTGCCGTACAAAGTCAAATGCCACTAATTTAGAAAAAAAATATTTTTAACTTCCGATATATCCGCATAATTTAACTTGAATTTTGGCCCCACATCGTGTTGTTGTGATATCCTAAAAAGAAATATTGGATCTAAGCAGATTCTAAAATCGGTTCTATTCATATAGATTAATATGAAACTGAAATTTTTTCAAAAATGGAACTATCACAGCTGATAGTTCATACTCATAGAAGATAAAATAAAAACTCAATAAATTATGTCCAGTTACCCCTTGAACAGGTCGACGTCCATTTTTTGCTAATTAAGCGATTGTCTTAACTCGTCAGTTTGGTTACAATCGAAAATTGTTTTCTTTTTATCTTCAAGGATGGTTGCAAAAGAGGCAGTGGTTGAATCGGCGAATTTTTCTTTATCCAGCTGCTTCTAAAAAAGAAGAACAATCAAGTAATTAAAGAAATGTTGACCCCTCCCACTATTTAGAGAAGACTTCATTGCCTTGAAAATATGCAGAAATACGCAGCAGAGATCAATTCAAGTATATTTTCATCTTGGTTGACATTTGCCGGGATCTCATTAAAAACAAACGCTTATCATATATAAGAATCCAAAATAGCCTAGAGAAGAAAGATTTTATAATGCAGATTTCATTTCCCCTTAAGTACTTGACATGCAAAAAGCGCAGCAGCACTTGATGTATCCTACGAAAGTCTACATGATAGATCTGGAAGAAAGATTAGTGGAAAATGAAAGAAAATATTTTGAATTAGGACCAAATGCTGATTGCATCCAAGCTATTCACCATTTCAAATCACGTCTAGAGAAGTTTGTAAGTGGAAACGCTTTTGTGCTCTATTGATAGGTGGCTTGCAACACTTTCGATCGCATTTCAAACATCGAATTTATGCCGTGGAAAAATCCCACGACGGGCACTTGTCGAATTAACTCGACACTAATTTTTACGCATTGTGCAACGAAAAGGTATCGGCGAATAAAAATTGGTATCGAAAAGTTTATTCAAAACGAAAATAAAGCAGAATATTATTAGGAAATGCATTCATTTCATCCAACTTATGAATGTGCAGAGTGCTTAATATCATTAATGTATAGGAAATTTCAAGATGTTGCCAAAGGGAAATAATTATTTTCGATGGTTTTCTCTACTGGTGCTATAAAATAACCAAGACATCAATAGGAAGAATTCAAGAGTTGCAAGAATATAATTAAAAAGGACAAAATATAAATTAAGAATAATTTAATTGGATTACTGTTGCTTTGCTTATTTGATTATTTACTTTCTTCCCCTTTTCTTTTGATTTATTTGCATTTAGATTGTTATTCGCACCTCGATGATGTTAATACAAATATAGCGCTATCTTTTTCTCGACTTCATTCGATTAGCCTTAGCAGTCGATCCATATAAAGTCACAAAGTAGCACTGTAGAAAAGAATGGTTGAGTCGTCTCTTGAAACCCATCGATTAAGAATTGCAGCAAGCTATTGATATGTGCAGGTGGAAAAGTATGGTTTTGAGATAAAAGCGGTTAAAGTTTCAAGCAGGTTAGTTTTATATACATGTAAGTAGTGACTTTACTCGAAAAATAGATTTGTTGAGTCTCCTAAGAGACTCCCCTTGCTCAAAAAACCTTTTGGATTTCATTCTTAGATACTTTAATCATATTATTAGAATAATGGAAGACGCTACAAAAAAGTTTTACAGAAAAGAATTCACAAGTTAGCATGACGCCTTAAAGCGATTAAGTGGTCAAGGCCACGAGACAGAAGAAGTCATACTGTCACTTTCCAAAATATTGTAGCATAATATCTATCCGCGTTTTACCTTACGAACCATTTCACGAGTCTAACAGAATTAAGCAGGGCTTTCATTATATCTTTACCTTCTTTAAAATCAGCTTAATAAACTGTTCTATGTATTAGCTTAGCACAAAATTTATTTAACTTTTACTAAATGTCCATCTACTTCCGCTTCAGCTTATTATGTTTATCACATATACTAAACGTCTTCAGTTCCAATATTATAAAATATATCCTTAGTTAAATATACCAATGATAAGTGTACTCCTGAAGCCATATCGTATGCGTGTTTCTGAAATATATCTACGAAGGAGATAGATAGAGGAAAGTGATGGTCACAGCAAAGTGGATGCGTGGTCGATCGGTAAACGAGCACTATGCCTGTATTAACTGACTACTTACTACAGTTATAATCGAAGTAATCCTTACCGCACTGTGATTTGAAACCGCGAACACTGACTTAGCAGCCGCGACTCTTATCAACTCGGGTAGTCATGCAGTTGTTTCGAAATGTTTTTATTGGCAATTAGGATGAGCGTAAAAAGTGTGTTCATTAAAAACGTGATAGAAAGCAGCCATGAATTCTTCGATTATCGAAGGCCCCTCAAAACGGCCCGCTACGGACATTTTTCTAAAAACTTTTCTTTTGGAAGATCACTATTCATGCTTATATGTGCGGGTTAGGAATAAGTTGTGCCCTCTCTCTCTTTCGGGAAAGTGTATGTTCCGGCCAACAACTGTCAAGTGCTATGCTTCAACGTTGGAATATTCGCAATAGCTGTGGCAGCCGGCCAATCGTAATTGGCCAACCAGAACGAAAGTCGAAGCGGTGAAGGCTTCTTATCGATAAAGCTATGCATTAGATCGGATTTCAATATTTCAAACTTAAATATCTAACGTCTTATATTTTTCCTAATTTCTTAAATAGTTCCAAGAGACTATATGCGTGAAGTCTTTGCATAAATAGCTTAACATAATTATAACATAAAAACTCAAATAGTAGGTAACTAATTCTTCGACTAAAGTTGAAAGGAATTTCTTTCATCTTGATTTTTGGAAGAAATTTTTTATCGCTACAAACATAGCATTATTCTATGTTGCGTGAGTTTCTTACTTTGCTTTCTGCTTCAGTAATTATTTCACATTATTTCGACCATTTCTTTCCCTCTGTCTTTCAATTTTTTCTCCTTTTTTTTTCCTTTTTTGTTGGCAAGGATATTACAGAAAAAGAGGTATTTTTTCCAAAAGAAAGACTTAATTGACATTATCAAATTTCAGTTCCAGGGTAACTTTTTTTTGTTTTTTTTTATTTTATTTCTTTTTGCCTTTTTTTCTTGGGTTACCAAAGGAATAATATTGAGCATGTAAAGGGAAATAAAGCGAGAGAACTGCAAGGCAAAAGTGTTATTACCTTTAACGCAGACGTGATAATTAATTGTGCGGTTTACGCACATGGGCATGCGAACGTGAATAGTTAGAAGGAAACCTTAATATGAAACTTATTTGTTTGTTGTCTAATGCTCGCGCCTTTCATTATTCACATTTGCACAAGCAGACAGACAAACAATCATCCTGTTGCTATTTGCCGACAACCGCACAATTATAAGTAAAGTAAAGATGGTTTACCTAATTCAGTTACAGCTCCGTATGCTTGCATTTGAAAATTGTCTTCTACGCTTCATTGCCCTGCTAAACACTTCAAAACCTTTTTAGGAGTATCAGCTACAGATGATTGCACTCAATTTAAATGCATAAAGAAGGGAAACTTTTAATTGCAAATATAATTTTCCCCGAAAATAACGGAAACATACTATAATGTAATTAATAATAGAAAAAAAAAAAAAAACACTTATATCATTTTCAATATTTTATATTCTTTCTTGCACTTACATGTCAAGTTGTTATTTGTTATCTTAGAGAACGAATAAAAAAAAAGGAATGGAGAAAAAAAAAAAAGAAACAAATTATATAAAAAATTATCTTATCTTTCTCAGGAGTTATTTATATTTTACGAAATTTGAACATTCAGTGAGAGAAAGAAAACGAGAGATAAGTTTGCGTGCCTGAAGTAATTTCATTGAATAGTAAAAAAAGAACGAAAGCATGTGAACGTTAAATAATTGAATTTTGTTGCAGGACATAATTCTTTTGCCGAAAATATGCTCGCAGTTAAAGGTAAACATCATTATCATATATTAAATAAGTTTATCTCTATTAGCTAGAGAAGAACGCAAAGATAAAATGCTTGACCTGAGGGGATGACAGAATGATAAATTGTTTGCGAAATTAATAAAAACTTTTCCTTTTCACAATATATACGAATAGAACAACACATATATAAAAAGAAAAAAATGTGCGAAATTTTATATAAAAACATGTCAGAAATCGTTTTAGTTTCGCATAAGAAAGTCATTACATTTTCGTTTTCATGTCCCGCGCTTATACTATAGTAACAAAAATCATTCGTCTACTTATTGGTCTTTTGCTAACTAAGTGAACAGACATATTAACCAAATACTTGACGGGACAATTGGAAAGATTGATCGCCACACGAGCAAAAATACCACAGTAGGCCACGGCCCATTACCTACAATCCCCTCCCTTATCAATAAAACGACCTTTACAAGAAAAAGGTGTGGTATAGGAAGTGCTTCAAAAGTGATTCGAACTATATTCAATAGTGCTTGCACTGCAGTGGTACTACAATTAGCGGATGGGGGTTTGAGGAAAGAAATCGACAATATCACTATGCACTGTACTCGCATGTTAAACGTAATCTCATTCCCCCTCTGAATCGATTCAACGGCGAGAGAATCAATATCAAAACATTCGCAAGAATTCGGAATATGGTCGTACTATTGCAATGCCCAATCTAGGATGGCTCATATTTGGAACGTCCCACCGTATGGACATCCTAAAATTACCGGACGAATATAATGTCAATAAAGTATTACTAATAGTAACCATTTAGTGTACATTTAAAAAAAAAAGCCGAGAGTAATGAAGGAAAAAGGACCACTTCGAAGTAGCACATTGTAGTGGACGTAACGTTTGATGGCTGTGGTGCGAGTAGAAGAAACATATTCTTCACTCTGATATTCCGCGAAACTTATTTTGGAAGTTAAAGGGCACTGAGTTCGCCGCATCGGTGGAAGTCGTTACGCAGAAATAACCAACCATCTGATTGGATTTTATTCTGTCCTTCTTGGTGGAGCATTCCCTCTCTAATGATTTCAGCTTAAATATTTTTCATAAAGTTCGAAGCGACAGCATAGAGCAACTTTTGAAGCCTAAATGAACACAATACACAATTGTAGTTCCTAGAGACCCCTAAATTAACTACAATTTACAAAAGATACTGCTTTGAGATTTTTTTCCGAGTATTTACCGGCAGAGCTGATACATAAATTGTCTGAATTAATCTGCTAATAGGTTAGGACTTAACAGAAATGTTGAGCATACAAGATTAGCTTCAAAAAAAATGTATTTTCATTTAACATTTAACACGTTTTCATTTTTTCTTTACATTTTTTATAAAAAAAAAATTTCTTTTTTCTATACATTTTCGTAATTTATAAGTGCTTGACACAACTGCAAGTACAATAACCACAATGGTGTTAAGCTATTGAATAGCCGGAGATTTTCTTTCCTTTCGTAGGATTTTTATGAGTTTACATATTTTGTAAAATTTTCACATACGCAACTAAATATTTAACAGAAAAGACATTAAAACTATTTCTCTTAATAATTTTACATCGCATGTTTCTCTTACCAATAAAAAA
Organism: Glossina pallidipes; assembly: GCA_000688715.1. Lineage (NCBI taxonomy): Eukaryota > Metazoa > Arthropoda > Insecta > Diptera > Glossinidae > Glossina > Glossina pallidipes. Next base: position 173,644 of record KK499808.1, read on the forward strand.
CTCTTTGGGGAAATACGTTAGTGTAAGAGAGTATAAATAATTGAAGAGTTTAATACTTTACTTGCGTTACTATGAAACCAATTAATGTAGGTCAGTAGTAAGTCGAAAGCAGTCATGACAACTAAATGTTTGAACTATGAGTTTTTAGTGATTTTTGTCAAAAGCAAGGATTTCAATTGCACTGAAATTAAGCAGAGCCATAGTCTTTAGTAGTTCAAATGTATCTAATTCCATGGGACTCTTGATGTAACTATCGTCATTAATGACATTTGCAAATATGAACGGGTCATGCGAAGATAAGATATCACAATTTCTGCGGTAAAGGTTCTCCTTATGCCATTTGTCCGTTATTCCGTTTATTCAATTTAGTTCACTGTTGTATCAAAACTGACTAAAGATAGTTCTTGCCATTCAAATTTAAGGACGTTTACGTAAATCCTCCGGCACGTTTACACACGTTTCCTCGTTAACTAAGGATGAACTATTTGATCGATTGAGAAAACTATAACCTTAGACCAAAAAAGAACTCCATTACGAGCGGCTTAGCAAATTACAAAATTTTTGAGCTCAGCTAGGCGGTAACGAAAAGGAACATTTTGGTACAGAATTTGTTCATCTGGATTGTCTAAGCGTATAAATGCAAGTGAAAAACTATAAAACACCCTGCGACACTCTACAGTCATTTGTCTAACGATTTTTCAAAACAAGGCGTATTTGGAAAGTGGCGGGAAAAGCGACCCCATCTGAACTATTTTTATTAGCGTTCGTGCTTGGATCAAAACATGTTAGTGTACCGGATTTTATCAAAATATCTTCAACATTGCAATCTGTAGACTGAACGCGAGGAACTAGGAAGGACAGACGAGCAAACGGCAGACAAACTTAAATCGATTCAGAATTACTTTCGACCGGTATAAAAAAGCGGGTCTGTTTCAAGTCGTTCTGGATGTTGGGCACATCCGCAATATACCTTCATATGACAAGTGATGTAGGGCACAGCAATAAATTATATAAAACAAATTTTTAAAATAAACTTTTATGTGAAGTGAACTTAGAAGGTGGAAAATAAATTTTATCCGAGTCATTTAAGATTTCAATATGTAAGATATCAGTTTTTTCTAAATGTCACAAGCTGTCATGTGTAGCCAACTGAAAGCAACTGGAGAATTAACACGATTTGCTTGTCGCATTCTAGTCTCCTTTTATTTGATACCCAGTCGTTTGTGCTGCTAAAAACACTAACACTTCAAGTTGCGGCGTGCACACTATTATAATTCAGAGTGGGTACACTAAGCGTCTTGCATGCTGCTCTGTAAGTCCTTTCATTTATTGTCCAGATTAAAAGGACTGTCAAAAAAGGGATAGTCGCTCACTTTGCAACGGTGGCCATTTTAAATATAGAGAAAACTTTATTGTACCACACGACATTGTCGTCGTAACTAAATATTGTAGCTTTTTATATCGGTCAACAACTTTAATATTCCTTGTGACGGCCACCACTTTGAATGAAGACAACATTTTTTTTCGCATTGCCTTTCGATCTTAACTACAGAGCAAATTTATTAAACCTCTTTCCCAAGTTTTCTTTTATTCATAAAAAATATTACTGGGAACACGAAGAGATGTTCTGACAAAAATCTTTAGAAAAATAACTCGCTTCGTGAACCTACCAAGAAGCACGCGAAACAGATGCACAAAATTAGGAGATTAGGATTATTTCCGTCTAAAAGCCAACTTTTTTAGGTGCTTTTATAATAACAAGGGACAAAAGCATAAGCTGACGCGACAAAATTAGTTCTATTGAAAAGGCTTTACCGTTATTTACAAATTTTCGTCGTAAAGTTCTAAAAATTGAACTTTGTTGCTATATAAGAGTTTATAGAAAAAATAGATTTACGTAGTCCTAGAAATAGACATTTTTGTCGTATAAACAATTAATTGTCATCAGAACCTGGGTGAGATACAGAACAGGGTGAGGTACAGAAAATAGGCCTAAATGGTCCAAATTTGTCGACATATGTAGTAAATAAGAATTACGAATTATTTTGATAGTTTTGGAGCTTGTACTTTAAAATGTTCTAGATAGTAAATAAAAAAAAATATTAATGCTAATTAAGAAGAACAAGGTATGTAGTGCGGCCAACAACATTAAAAAAGAAAATGATCGACGATTTCCAAAATCCATCTGCAGCCACTGAGAAGGAATCTAAGTTTCCAATGATTCTGCTTTTTACGCTTGATAGAACTGTAAAGAAGGTCAAGCAGACGCAGAGGCTTGAATGCAAACACTTTATGAAATTTCTGGTAAATATTTCCCACTGCGCGATGAGTATAAAAGCGCTTTCAATAGTGACAGGACTAATTATTGTACCCTACACCACTTGTTGTACAAAAGTATGTTAAGTTTGTGCGGACTGAAGGACTTGAGATAGTGTCGACATTGCTTGTCTGTCCGTCTGTCGAACCGTCCGTGTGCTCGCCTTGTTTTCTTGTGTTAAACCCACAATCTTTTGACTAATTTCGATGAAATTCGGTAAAATGACGAGATTTGGTTCGTATAACATTCTTTTTCATTAAACCCATGATGAACTTCTTTAAAAAGAAAAAACTTATTAAAAATACTCGTACAAAACACTCGATATGTTAACCAATTTTCTCGTTGTAAAACTACAGGAAATCTACATTTCGTTATCAAAAAACATGCTTTAGGAACATTTCTCTTTCTTGTGACATTCGATCGTGGAAGTTTTTCAAGCGACAAAAACTCAGATTACATGACCTAATAGTAGGTTCTTGTTGTTGGCCAATTTAAAAGAAAAAAATTTACATAAAATATGAACTAAAGTGCAAGATTTTTAGTAATTCCACCCGAACACCCTCCTACCACACGTAATATAATTTAATTATCGCAAAAATATATTATGTTTTCGGGTATTTGATACATCACGGCAAAGAGACTCAGTTTTTTGAATTCATTAACAAAAATAAAATAATTCTCTTACTTTTCAGTTTAAAATAACGAAAGAGTCCTCTTTCCGAATTCAACTTTTAAATTTCAAACTCTCTTTTATTTTAAAAATTTCTCTGACTATATTAAAATTCTTGAATTCGTTAATGTGCTATCCAAGTCAATGTTCAGTTAATAAAACAAAAATAAGAAAAAAAAAACGGAAAAGAAAGCATAACAAACATTACCATTTAGCCATTCGACCGTCAACAACTGCAACAACAAGAAAATCGTAAATATAAAACCGCAACGTAAACCCCCCAAAAAAAGGGAGCAGAAAGACTATATGCATTAAGTCATGTGTGTTATGAACCGTAGAGTATTTACTTTATAAATTAACAAGTGAATTAGTAAAAGGAATATTTTTGTTTATTTTTTTTTTTTTTTTAAATAAACTTAAATATGATATAAATGAAAAAGTGGCGAAACAAAGCAAATAAACTTTCAAGAATCAAAATTTGGGAAAAAGCTTTTGGTTGCCAAAAAAAAAAAAAGAAAGAAAAAGAAAAACCAATGAAAACAAAATACATTTTAAAACTAGTTTTACTATGAAAGCCAAAGATTTTCGTCAGTAAATGGAATAAAATGACTATCTATAGGAAACCAAAGCATAGTTTATTTATTGTGTTTAATATACTTAAGCTGAGGCATGCTTTTAGGATTTATTTAGCAAAATGATTTATACAAATACTAAATGTTTGATAATTGCTTTCGACTATCAAAAAAGCAAAGAAATCACAAGATTTTTATTAGAGCAATAAAACAACTGCAGATTTTTACTATGTTAACCTATGATAAATTTATGATACTGCAGTGTATAAGCAAAAATATAAAATAACAAAAAATTTAAAGAGTTTATTTATGTTGAAAAAATTTAAACACAAGAAAAGTAAAGTCCTTTTTGATTAGAAAACAGTACTTTTCAAAAGTTTAATGTCTTAATGAAAGCACGCACCAAGCAACATAATTTATGGTCTAAGTATACGGGCAGATAAGATCATGTAACACAACACCAACAATAGGAGCAAGCAAAAGCAAGCAAGAAATGTATATTCGGTTGTGATCGAAGCTTTTACACCCTTATCACACCCTTATTCTAAACAAGTAAGAAAATTAAATTCGATCGAGACCGAATCTTTTATACCCATCACAGTTGTTCTAAAAAAGACAAAAGAAGCAAAAGAGCAAACTTTTCATGTTCTATAATATGGAGTGGGCGTAGCTGATTTTTTCTATTTTCAGAATAAAAGTTTTTATTTATACAGGCATGTGGGCGTTGTGGGCGTGCCTTTTGAAATGTTTAGGTCAATTGCAAATTCTTTTGCAAATTTGTAGGCGATATCTTCATTTTAGTGTGTGTTTAGAATGTTTCCCACAAATACTATAATACTACTGCGCAACCAAACAGATAGATAGACAAATAGGCGGCCATGTTTAGGTGTATTCCACATTTTAAACCGGCCAAAAATTTATATACTTTATATGGTCGTTGAAGCTTGTTTTCGCTAAACTAAATTTTAATACACTATAACACTAGGTAGGCGTGGTCAATTTTTTCCATTTTTGTACATAAACGCTACAACAAACATCGCCCATAGAATATGCTTTCAAACTTTCATATATTTACTTGCTGTAGTTTATGAGTAATGAGCAAAAACCCAATATTTCATTCCTTTTGAAAAAAGGAGGTGTTCTCAGTTTACAAAGTGCTGTGGGCGTGTCCTTTCACCGATTTAGCCCATTGTCAATAAGAATCTTGCCTTTAAGAACTTCAACAAAATTTGAAGACGATAGCTTCATTTTTGCGGCTAGAAATATGTTTAAAACAGTCGGCCAGAGGGACATGGCTAAATCGATTTAGAATTTGATAGTGATTACAAATACATATGTATACTTTCTGGATATTGCAAACGTTCTATTAGAACATATATACCTGTAATGGTTATAGCAACAATAACAATGATGGTAAGGAAGAAAAAATAAAATCATATTTGCTTTACGCATTACAACTGCTTTCTACTACTCTTCATCAACATTTATACATATTAATGCGTGTCTTCATACGCACATATATGCACAAAATATTCCTGCATGTATTCTGTATAGCATTATGTCCTTTCTTATATTGTTCTATATCAACATCTATATGTATATTGTGTATGTCTCACATACGCACGTAATAATTTACTATTGAACTTACTTAAATGCATACCAAGTTTCATAGTCTCTTTACGTGTTTTTATTTGGCAAATTTTTCTACTACTTGAGTAGCAAAGGAATTGAGCACAAATTAGAGATAAATTTTTTCCTTTTTCTTTCATGGGTTGTTTTTTTATTTTTTTCTTCCCCTTTGTAGCTTGATAGTCTCCCTTTATTTATTTTTTTTTTTTTTTTTCTTTCTCGTCTTAAATATTAACAAGACCGAAAATTTGCACTTTAGTTGCTTATGGAATATTTAATAACTTAAAGAAGACAAACATTAAAACTTTCATACTTGTTGTGCCATTTTCACAACAACAGGAAAAAAAAAAACATTGTTTATCTAAATTTGTAATGAATGCAAAGATTGGGTCAGGATTAAAAAATTTATAAAACTAGAATATTTAAAAAAAAAAAAAAAAGAAAAGAAAATTAAGCTTTAAAACAATAAATTTTTTTAAAAAACTTTTAAAGATACACTGCTGAATACAGAATGTAAAAAAAAAAAAAAAGAAAAGAAAATTAAGCTTTAAAACAATAAATTTTTTTAAAAAACTTTTAAAGATACACTGCTGAATACAGAATGTATTCATGAATAGAATCTGATGGAATAAAGAGTAAAAATTAATAAAAAAACAGCAGGCAAAATTTTAATGAAATGAAGATTCCAACACGAAATATATTGCATAACACAAGGAACAATAGCGATTACAAAGGTATTAAACTATTTTCTATAGCAGAAAGAAGAGAGAAACAGTGTCCGATTTACAGAGGTCCCTCGCATAACGCAGCTAATTCGTACCGCGCTGCACAGGAACTCAAGGTAATGCGAACCGTATTATATGGAAACCAGTTTGATGCCTTATCAAAACGGTGCTATAATAATCGCAAGTTTTGTACCGTGTAATATTGAAACATTGCTTTACAAATTCCGTGTTATGCGGAGTCCGTCTTTTTAAAAACTACCCCTTGCTTTTATGCGATATCTTATGGCATAGTACAGCATATCGTACATGCATATTGATAACATTAATGTGCTGGCGAATGGACACTTACGAACAAAATGGCGAATAGCTTGATAAGCTGAAGCAGGTGAACGAACGGGCTTTTAAACGTAAATAACTGTTAATAAACAAATGAAAGGAATCATGTACACGATGTGAGGGAGTTGAAGGCACAGCTAAGCAAATACTCCAGCTGGCGCAGAGAATGAGGGAGAGACACACGTTTGAGATCAACTTCGAATCTTATATCAAGTGAAAACTCAAATAAACAAAGCTTTAGGATTAAGATAAATAAAGCTGAAAATTTATGTAACAACTTTCCATGAGTGTTACAAAATTAACAATCACTCAATCAATGTTGAGTATAAAAACCGATAATGCAACGAGTGTTTAAACAAACATATGGAAGAGAGGGGAAACACAAATAAACAAAATGTTGACGTTTATATCGTAGGTAGGCCTAGTTGCTCGACCACATCGCTTGACATAAGTATGAATTGACGAAATAAAATGAGTACAGGCAGCCACATTACGTACATTTGCTGTGGGAATATTGGCAAAGAAATGTTCCACCTTTTATATGCATAATGTGCTTGGCAAAGGACGTTGATTTACTGGCCGATTAGACTATTTTCAGACTAAGTAATATTTCCTTATATAGAGAGCTCTGTCATCTCAGTCCATTTTAATGCGCGATTACCTTTGATAATTCCCACTATAGAACTTTCTGAGATCACTTTGGGATCTTTCACGCATGTGTTAACTTAAAATCCGTGCAAAATACCTACATCAAAATAAACAGGAGGGCTATTCTTGTTCTTGCGTAAAATTATAATCAATATGTTTTAAGTAATTATATAAAAATCGCTGCTGTGTCTTAAACAACAAGCTTGTGTGTCCGTCTGCCCACCTATCTCGTTTGTTTTCTTGTGTTCAATCTACAGGCGGAAATTTTTAAGCTGTTTTGATGAAATTTGATTGACACTAACGTGCTTTGACCTAAGGACGAACGCTATTGAAAATGCTTTTAGCAATACAATGCCTCATCTTGCAAAGCCGACTGCCGTGTGGTTCAGGGCGATTCGTGTGTCGCACTTGTTTGGTTTCTAATCAAGGATTGTAGGAAAACGTTTGAATTGGTTCTCATTATTCTCATTTCCAAAAAGAGAAAGTGTTTTTCACTTTAAAAACAAGTGAGAACATTATAGTCGGGCAAGGTCGAGCATTACATACCCTGCACCACTTCGCCTAGTGCAGTTATTCAATCGTTTTCGTAATATTACACTAAAAATTACCCATTGTTTTAATGCAAATCGATATAATACAAGATATGCCTACTTCAAGTCCTTCTGTGCGTCGCGTACATCCGCACGAACTTAATATAACCCTCTACCACCAGTCGTATAGAATATAATGCATTAACACGTACGCGAACTTGGATGCTACAGCATTCATTTTCATAGTGATGCAAGATGACGTGAATGCTACAGCATTCAAATTTTAAAGCCAATTTTTGTTCATTTAATTTCATGTAACCTTAAGTTTATGATCTTAAGTTTATATGATTAAGTTTATATGATGCTATAACATTCATTTCATATAACAGTTAATATACGATGTTCTGACTACTCTTATAAGATATGTATAATCAGATTTTGGATATTACAACTAGTTTTAAAAATAATTGCCTGTCTATTTTTGCAGCTCCCTGAAATTTTTAGTCTCCACGAACGTGTTAACAAGAAAATCAAATACGATACAATGCTAGTAACTATACCCATTTATATTATATATGGAAGAGTTTTTACATACACATCTGGAGACAGTCTTTCGTATTTAATTTTAGATTAGAATTTTTGCAACGATCCTCAACTATTCGCGAACATAGATTGAAAGCGTTTTCTTTTTAAGGCACTGATAAAATCTATTCTTGAAACTATTCTTAAATATACATCTGCATCAAGTTTTATTTCTCTTATGCTTAAATTTCATAATTTTGAAAATGTTAGTCTTTGTTGAAAACTTTATGAAGCGTATGGCAGTACTCCACACTAGTTAATTTTAGTTTTTGTTTTTGTTTTTTTTTTTATTGCTTATGATTTATACATTACGCAAAAAGAGTAAGAAGAATGCCAAAAAAAAAAGTTTTTTAATATGGATTTAGATTTTTTATATATACAAGTGTCAAGCTATAAATATAAATTTTTATTAATAATTAAGTTTTTCATACATCATAAAAAATAGTTTCTATATAAGGATCGACAAGTTCTTGGTGTTTCGTAAAAATTTTTATTTATTTATTTTATTAATTTATTTATTTTTTTTTTATTGCATTTCGCTGAAAGGCACAATATGGCACAGCTATGTATGGATTAAAATGTAAAAATCAATAATAAAAAGTACAGAAAGCAGCTTTTGTATCCTTGTCTTTCTACATTTTTGCAAAAGTCAATGATTTTTGTGGGCATTTCTGAAGAATTTACATATAACCATATGCTACTTCTCTACGTCCTTCCTATTGCGACAGCAGAAGACAAAACAAAAATGCTTTGGGAAACCATCATGGCCGCATTGATTTTTTTAAAAGATTTCTTCACCATTTATCAGCCATGAGAAGCATATCAAATCCCTTTTAAATCCCTTACAGTGTTCATGCAATTGATTGGTGGGCATTTTTCTTTTTCATTGAATTTTTTTTTTTTTTTTTTTGCCGATTTACCGAAAATATCTTTATGGATTGAAGACTCATATGTTTATAGATTTATGGAAATAAACGAAAGGAAGTATATGGAAATACCCTAAAATAAAGCTCAAGATTAAAAATAAAGTAAAATATAATAAATTGAAATAAAGTAAGTTAGTCTTCCATAAATCAAATAAATTTTAACATTCTCTATACCCTACACCACATGCGGTATAAAGGTAAAGGTATATTAACTGAAATAGTTTATTGATATAAGCAAAGCCCGGAAAGATTTGGCATAGATCAATTCCAAAGTCACTTTCCGAATCGATGTAAGATTGTCCGTCCCTCTGTCCACCTTGCGTTCTTTTGTTTAATCTGCAGGTCAAAAATTCTCGACAAAATTATTGAAAATGGTTCCAGTCGGAGGACCACTTCCCATATAACATCTTTTCTTGAAAAGTCTTTACACGGATGACTATGTTAAGTGAAGTGGTGTAGGGCGTTTAATGGTAAACCGTGATAGAATAAGTCCCTCTAAAATAAGATTTTCTAAAATGTTACGACAGAAAACAAAAGCAAAGAGGGATTTTCGAAATTTTAGCCCCAGGAGAATTAACAAAAAAAAAAAAGAAAACTAAATTATGCAAATGGCAATTGACAAAAAGATTAAAAAGGATTAGTAAAATTGTAAGTGGGTTAACGGAAACCTTACAGGAATATATGATGATATTACCTATTACCTGTTTTGAATATATATAGTCGAAGAAGGATTTTCTCAAGCCGGGACAGTTCACGTCAGGTCAGCTCTATCGTAATATTCGAAATGAAAAGTGGAGAGGAAAAACTAAGTGCTTGAGAAAAGAAGTTCTTATGGCATTCTCTAAATAAGTTCTTCTGATCTTCTAAACAATGCTAATTTGAAATTCTAAGCTTTGTGGTGCGAACCCAATTTAGCAAATAATGGCAAAAATACTTAAAACAAAAAGCAATTTTCCATTACAGTATGGAACATAGCTCAACTCTTTCATATTTTGGTGACTCCTTCAGAATATTACATTTTTTCTCTTTTATGTCAAGTATTACGGATGTTGTGGGACTAACGTTTTCAAATATTCGCGTAAATGAAATAGGAAGGAAGAATTGCGAAGGAAATTCATCCTTTTCTCCAGCATCGTCCTATTTTTGATAACTTTTAAATTCCAGATCATTGACTGGAGCTTCACCAATGAAAAAGTCTAGTGATAATTTCTTTTAGTTTATTTCTAGGCACTGTTTTTAGCATGTAGTAAAATAATTCTCGTCAAAATCGATACATATAACAAAGAGCATTGCAAAAAACCAAAGACATATACTCTTTTATATCAACTCTTGACGCAATCTGCGAAATTGTTACATTTCGATAGTGCATGCAGAAAAACTCAGTTGCAACATATGACGGCATCTACCGAATAACCACGAAGTTTGCAAACATTTTTATGAGCTATTCCCACCTCATAAAATATTTTCATCTGACTTCATGTAGAAAAATCGAGTGAAGTGTTTATAGGAGTTGACATTTAAAAAAAGTTCAGAATTCAGCTCAATGTGGCTTTACATTTTCGATTTGCTGCTTATACAAAATTCTATTGTTGGTAGAATTTTTGTCCTTTGTTTATTTGAATTATTTTATTTCACCCTACACCACCTGTCGATTTAGAATCACTTTGGATCTGTCCGTCTGTCCGTAATGTTTTCTTATGTTTAATGCCAAAACTTCAAGCATCTTTTGATGAATTTTGATAGGCTGGCGTGTTTTGGCCGAAGAAATGATTCGGGTCGAGCTACCTTTTCGAGCATTTCCCCTATAACTCTCTATTTAGAAAAGCTGTTGATGTAGCATAATTAGTGGTGGGCTGTGGCTCACTATAACATTTTTACTTATTTTTTTTGTAGCGTAACAAAAATTTTTCTCTTCAACTTTATGTTTTCTTCTTTACATTGTTATCTTAGTGCGACGACAATCGCAGAATCGACATGTGCTTAAATGAAACGACCACAAGCATATACGTCATTGGTTTTGCGTTTGTGGTAAAGAATGCCAAGTTTTATAAACACTGCAACACTCTTCTCTATTTGGAAATAGGCGCCAAACAGGTTATTGACTCTGATATAAAACAAATATTTGATATAAACAAATTTAAACAAATTATAATATTTTATAACACTGAACACAGTTTTCTCGTTTCTTTTTTTTTCTTTTTTTTTGTGTATGTAGGAGATTTATTTTTAATCTCTAACTCTGCTAAAAGCAATTTCCATGAAATGAAAATGAATGACTTATATAAACATTTCGTTTAGATATAAAAAAAATCACAAAGTGTTTGTTTAATATATTAAATCCCCAAAAAATTTAAAAAATATACTGAAATGATGTGAAGAGCTTTTGTTCATTGAAAGCTTGCCGCTGGTGGAGGAATTTTAGAAGAATAAATACGCATCATAGACCATCTGGATACGCATCAAAGATAATTTAATTACGTTTCTTTATCTATCATTTTATGGTCCTCCATCCTCGGGCGTTTGCGTTCGATCTGCGTTGGCAAATGAGTTAACATTTGTTTGTTTGCTTTTGCTTGTTCCTTCGTTCGTTGACCCATTTTTTTCGTTGCTTACATTATAAAATTTCAACAATTTACATGCATTGCTATATACCTTCTCTCCCGCCTCATAAGCGAAGATTAAGTTTGATAATGAATGCGTTGCGTCGTGTACGATGGTATGAACCCATTTTAATAACTAGAAGATTATTGGGTCTACAAACTGCATTTCAAGGCGACAAGCCTGTGTGTTTTATGCCGCCTTTTAACTTTAATGTTAAGCCGCTGAAAAGTCATCTTTTATCAGTCATGTCAGATGAATCTATCTTTAATACCCGAAGATAAATTTTAAATTAAATTCGCTGACAATCATGTTCACAATTAAAAGCTGTCGAAATTGTCTTTCATTTAAGTCACTTATCCGTTTCATGATTTCCTTTATGTCTTCCCTAATTTGATTTAAAGTTTTTTTTACGTACATTTAAAATATTTTCAGTTTTAAATTTCGGAGACTGTACGAAGAGAGACTTGTTTGCGCAAATTACAAAGTTTTCTTTAATTTTATTCATTCATCTATACTTTAAGCACATTTTTACACATTTTCTCACATTTTAAAGGCATTTATACGCAGGTGTTTTTTTCATTTCAAGAAACATTTAATCGCCATAATTAAGGGAGAAAATATAAATTGCTTAACGGTTTTTCATTTGCCAGTCCGTTAAGAATTCACGGAGAATGCTGTTGAAGTTGGAAGCGAGTAACCGAGTGCTGTAAAGGTCGCAACAAGCACGTCAGTGTTCACTGATTCAAATCTCAAGTGCGGGTAGAGTTCATTTTGCTCGTAGTTAGAAAGCAAGCGCCCAGCCAGTAAAGGCATAATACTTACCGATTTTGACACACACCTGTGGCTACCAGCTCTCTGCCTCTTTCTTCACTCCTTTCTCAAGGTAACCTCCTTTCTCCAAACCTTTCAAAGGAAAAAAGGACATCCTAAGGGTGATTGGCCATAGATAGAAAGACATAAAAGTGTTAACTTTATACGAAAAATCAACTTAAGCAAACCTTGAAGATAACATTGACGAAGCATTGACTGAAATGTGTAAAAATGTTTTTCTGCTTACTATTATTTATTTACACTCATTCACATTTATTTCTTTTTTAGTCTCTAGACGGCATCATAAGCAATGTGGGAACAACAGGATTTCTTTTTTGTAGTTCACAGAATGATATGTTATTGGAAGGTTTCATTGCTAGATTTCTCTCTCGCATGTGCTATGCGCATTCTTCAAATACTTCTGCACGAAAATGCTTTGGACTAAACCGCTGTCTTACCATCACTTAAAACTGCTTGCAAAAAGGCTGAAATTCAAAGCTAACACACGTGCTGCGACATTTGCTTTGAGCTGGTTATGATCTAAGCTGTCGCGGTCATGTTTGCGGCAACGTTCCTTCTCGGTAAAGTATCGGCAGAAGTCTAACAATCAAACAGAATCTCTATTCCGCCTTTCCTTGTAATTACTCAGAATCTGCGCAGCGACGAGTACCCTCTGTGTATTCAGTATTTGAATTAGGGTGAAAACAATTTTGGCCACCTTTTCTCTCTCCCATGGAGACTCTTCTAACATTTCCACTTGAGCCCTATGGAAAACATGTACAGCGCAGTTTTTTCCTTCGAGTATAGCATGTCTAAGCTTTCATGGGAATTTCTGTAGCAACATTTTTGTTGTGCTTTACCGATGCAGGACATATGATGTATATAGCAATGGGGATATTCCTATGAATTACCCATAGCGTGAATCATGTTGTGAAAATTTTAGTTGAAATGTCCACAGCACCTATAAGTTTATGCAACCTTTGGCGGAAATGGCTTTAGCACGGGATACTCCTGCGTTCAGCCTACGCCCGACTTGCAATCAAGTTAAAACAGATTACCGAATAGAATAGAAGCTGACAATTCGTTGTAATTGACTTTTACATGCACCTGCCAACATTTGCGTTCTCCGTTCATGTGCTGCAGCTTGCCAATAATACTTTGAAGTTCCTATTTATGACTTCTATAACAATTGATAGCCTTTTGCTGAACGGATCTTTCCCCCTTTCGAAACTAATGTGCAACTGAACCGAGTTTTCTATCTTCAAGTTTGCGACAATGAGAAGTAAAAAAATAAATCCTCTTAGAGTTGAATACAGAGTCTTATTTTGACCAAAAATAGATATTGGATCCTGATGTTGAGAACAGGGCAAAGGAAACAAGTATATGCAAATGTAAATAATTATTTCAACTGTTAATAATCCGCATCTAGGATTCGCTTTGAATTGCAAATAAAACTTCATTTAGCAATTTTTTCGCTTAATTTAAAAACTTTTGTTTACAATACATTCGTTTCATTCAATGAAAATCCGTTCGAGTCAGCAATGCGTGTAAGTGTTGATAGCTTTTCCTATCATAGAATATAGATTTTTTTTTCCTCTGTTCCTCTTCCTTTTCAATTTTATTATTTAATATAAAAAAAGAAAACGACATTTTATTTAACGATTTTATGCTACAAATATTATGACACTTTCGTCAGCTATTTTTTTTATTTTTTTTTTATTTTTATAAGGAAACCTATAAAAATATTTTACAGACGCTCTCTTTCGGAAAATTTTTAAATGAGCCATAACTGTACAAATATATTAAGGTAACATAGCATGTAATGCATTTTTATAGTTTGTACAAATGTTCCGGTTTTTCTTTCTTTCATGTTTTTTATTCTTATTTTCTTTTTATTTTCATTTTTCTTGATTGTAAACATCAAGCATCCATTTTACACACACGCGTTATGTGTAAAATCGAGCAGTCACACACGTATGACTCGACGTGTTAGTGCCGGTGTTATTTGTTTGGTTGCCTTACAATCATACATATATATATATATATATGCACACACACATCAACATAGAATGTAAGTGTTGATATTTCAGTTACATTAAAAATGATGTCTACATGTGTGCAAGATATTTCAAGCATTTGTGTGCAAGCGTCAACTAAAATGACAGACTGGAAATTTTATATGAAATATGCATACATGCATACATAATGTACAATACATTTGCATTTATATCTATTTGATATCGATATTAAATATGAATGGAACGGAATATGTTTTCGGTTTCTTTGTTCTTAAAAACTCTATAAAAATAATTCGCAATTGATGGGAATACCTGTGATGCAATATTTTTTTTTGCTTCCGAATATGAGAAATTTTTCCAGTTACAAATACTTGATATATTCGCAAATGTTTGTAGAAATTCATTACAAACGACAAGATTCGATTTCCTTATCCTTTTAAATTTTTCCATTTCATCTTTTAAGGTATTTCGCCATCTAGCAATGCATTCGCGAATACACATTCAGAAACGACAGTTCGTTATTCACACCGCCCACAAGTCATTCCAGAAATTGCTCCTCTTTAGATTGCAAATAATAATTGTCTGTTGTACGGTTGAAATCATTGATCACTTGACTTTATGCATTCATTTGTTGATTTTTCTGGTTTGGAGGTTTCCTTTTACCATTGAAACTATTATAGAATTTCGTATACTTTTTCTCACATGTTCTTCCAGCATTGCGAAAGTGTCCTTCAAATTGCTTAAGTCAGCTTTGATGTTTTCTTTTTATAGTATAAAAAGTTTTCTCATGTCCTGCGTTACATTCACCAACCTCTCTTCTATGCTGCTGGGAATGGTGCCGTCAGTGTTCTCAGGTTTAAATCTCAAATGAGGTAGAGTTTTCTTTGGTCGTAGCTATAGGCATAACCCTTATCGCTTGGGCATACACCCACTGGACTGCGACCATCACTTCGCAATTTTCTTTCGAAGTTCGAAATGTTGCCACAGCTACCGCATTCTCCGTATCTGGCCACATACGACTGTTGTCTATTTGTAAATTCTATAACGATCTTTAGAGAAAAGGATTTGCTTAAAAAATGATGTAAGTGGCCCATTGGTAAAGTCCACTATTAAGGGCCCTAGCAAATCTAAAAAAGCTTTACAAAAATGGCATCGAGATAAAGAAGCGTTGGACTATTTGTATTATTCCCCAAATCGATCATGTTGACGAATAAATTCGAAATTTTGCAAAAACCAAATTTTTCCCTTATTTAGTCCTAGAACTTCTTGACCGACATATTATAGCAAACAAATAGAAAATAAAATTATCGCAACAAAAATCGCTGTCTTTTAAAAAAGACATGGAAATGCATGTTATTGGATAAATAAAAAAACCAGCGAGAGGCAAACATAAAATCCAAACGCGAAAAAACCAAACTTACACATCAAAATGGACATAACCACTTGTCGATTGCTTTTTCTGATTTATAAAAAAATATTGTTAATAACGGAGGATTCCGTCATAGTACAGTCCGAACTATAGAATTTATTTTGATCAAATCCGACAGTACCAGCTGCCACCTTATGACACTTGTCTTAGGCTTGGAGAGTAAACGTACTTGGGTAAGGCGTCTCTTTCATTATAAAATTACTGTCAGGAGAGTGTTCTTCGGCCTTTTTATTAAAGGAGATAAGTATTCATATTCCGGGAAGAGTAATTTGTAATTATTGGCTTATAAAGGTGCCACAAATGTGCACTAATGTGATTATGATAATCATCCTCTTAGCATTACTTTGTCGACCTTCTAATGACTGTGTTAATCTTTAGAATACGACGCAAACGTCAGTTCTGCGGCTCCTCCTTGTTGCTGTTGCTACGGTTTACTTTTTTTGTCTGTTGTATTTTCCTTTATGGAACTGTACATTGAAACTTAGATAGACTTGATTGGGTACGCAACCGGATACCAGTACATTCTGAGCTTTTTTAATCTCTATGTAGAAGTACCACGCACGTTATTAGAGAGAAGTAAAGAATGTCATGTATTCGAATAAGCAATAAATAAAAGAAACTATATATATATATATAAATATATCTTGTGAGGACTAAAGTCGAAGTCTTGTAACATTAAGTCTCTTATTATTACGTATTATAGAATGAGACACATTGAGTATACTTTGAGGTGACGTCATCACACTCACAATGAATTTGATGTAGAATGAAATTAAAAAAATATTAAGACTGTTGCTGTGAAAGCATGAGAGACCACAACGTAATGTGTCAATTGTTAAGAATAATGAGATAAGAGATTATGTTGTGAAAACATGAAAAGTGGTTGTTCTACATTTGTACGCGCGTGTTGGAGAAGAAATTCCTCCAGAGAACTGTGTTTATGGAGACCGTAAAGTTTAAGCTGCGTGTGAGAAATGAGGTGAATGTCTTGTCTTTTACAACACGTTAAATAGGACTCGGATGATATGGACATGTAAGGACTCTGATAAATATAAATAGTCTTGCGAGGAATATCTGGACCGGAGGACTATTTTTCTGGCAACCGTAAAGATTAAAATGCGTTGGAGAAATGATGTGAACATTTTGGTTTTTACAACACGTTAAATAGGACTCGGATGATGTGGACTTGTAGGGGCTCTGATAAATATAAACGGTCTTGCGAAGAATACCTGGATAGCCGCTTTGCTATATTCCCGCAATTTTACTCCCTTCAATCTATGTATAGGTAGGTAGGTAGGTAGGACAACAAAAGTTGAAGTGCTTTCTTAGGTGTTATTGCACGCAGATATCTTACGCGTTTCTAATTACTTATATACTACGTAAGGTAACCTATTTATCTTGATTGAATAAATAATAGCATTAACAATAAATTATTTAATATCATCGAAAAGCATTGCTTGTAATTTCGCTCTTCAGCCATGTTTGTATTATCTGAAAATTGTTGACGGTTGCGATTTTGTTTGCAATTTATTCCGTTGTTATTATCCCATTGCTTTATATCACAGGATGCTTTGTAAATTGAATGGCACTTACACGCAGTTTACAGTTTCAACCAAAAATTTCTTGGCTTCCTTTTTTATGCCTAACACCGAAGGCTGTGGGTATGCCCATTTTGTCGTAACGTTTGCAACACTGAAAAGGAAGCTTGAGAGATCCTACCAAGTATTTATAGTCTTGAAATTCTGAATCGATTAAGTCATGTCTGTCACTCTGTGTGTATGTCCGCTGCGTGTTGTTGACACTCTCCTGATTTGACACAAACATTCAAAGTTTCTACGCGCGGTTGGCCAAACTGGTTCGAGCATACGCCCGGAGTAAAGCGTAAACTGAACGCAACTGCATTTCTCTAAGCAAAAATTCATGAGTTTTTACAAATTATGAAAGATATGAATGAGTCTGAAATTTTCCACGTTTAGTTTAGGAAAAGCTCTACTGTTTATGTGTAAAAGTGGAAAAAATCGGCAAAGTTATAAGTTCTTTTCTTCTTATATTCTGTTGAGGTTCTATAAGGTAAACATGACAGAAGGTAAACAAGACAGAGAGCTGAAAACTATTTTTTACATTCCTCAA
Source organism: Glossina pallidipes (assembly GCA_000688715.1). Taxonomy (NCBI): domain Eukaryota; kingdom Metazoa; phylum Arthropoda; class Insecta; order Diptera; family Glossinidae; genus Glossina; species Glossina pallidipes. Next base: position 191,567 of record KK499808.1, read on the forward strand.
ATGAAGATATATTATCTGCCTAAAAATACTTGAATTCTAATATAAATATGGTCGACACAACGACGTGGGGGATTAAATTTTTCTTAACAACGCTATCGATATAGGTATCAAATAAAACAACTTGGAGAGTAGAATGGGGCAGAGTAACCATGTCAAGTCTAAATTAATTATGGTGGACATCACGACGTGCTGGCTTAATTTTTTCTTAACAAAGCTCTTTAGTGTAGCAGAAGGTGAAAGATAAATTTTATCCCTTTCACCTTTTTACAACAGCAAACAAAACAGTAAAGGCGCTCAAGATATTAATGGTGGTGGATATGCGAAATTGGGCTCCAAATTTCTTATATTTCTTAATATTTTTATACTAAAGACTTTAATTTTCATTAAACATTTGCAAAAATTGTCTAACTTCGTGCAATTTGAAGCTAAGGACAGCTAAGCATTATTTCCTCTTCTTCTGATTTTCAAAAAGATTTAATTTTTCCCAATTCAATTTTTTGTATCTTTTCTAGAAAGTGTTTTTAGCCAGATATGCCGTAAGCGAGGTATCACTAGCGATCTTTTCTATTTGTGTGCGATTATATACAACTGTTTCGCCCTCTTGAATAGGAGCTCCTACATAGGGCATAGGTAATGCTTTGATGGTCACCAACCAAGAAAGACATTATCCTAATTTCACGACACTATTTGCAAAACTCACAAGTGCTCGCTTTATATATTCTCTCTCTTTCTGTGTATTAAGTTCTTAATACACATAGGATTTTGAGTTGATTCATACATGCGTGCCCGTCGCCTGCTGATGGAAATTGCTCGCTTATGAACACGCTCACACTCTTTACGTGTATGGCGCACGCACCATACTAAGATCAATGAGCATATCGAACGGATCGCCCCAACTTGCTTGCCGCTAATGTAACTTGAGTGCTATGAAAGCACAATCAGTTTGCCACTTTTTCCTTTAAATTAGGTTTGTATGTAAACCTCATCAGTTTGTTTACCTAGCAAAAAGCAATTACATAAAAAATCGTAAACCAAACTGGTTTGCAACTTAACAAATCTTTTTTGTTTTTGTTGTAGAATTTAAAAATCAAAAATTCAATTTCCAATAGACATAAATAACAATCGCACATAATGTGTTTGACTTACAAAGCCAAACACATATACACACGCACACACGCACACACAAACACACACACACGCGGGCAGAGATAAGTAGCCGAATTTCGAAAATTTGCAAATTTCCATTATAAGGAAAATTGAAATATCATGAAAATTTGAAATGAAGTTAAAATTTTTGGCTATAAAATTTTCAATTTATGACCAAATACTGGTAAAGGTCATACATGCATGCATATAGACAGACAAAACGACATACCATTGACCACATGGTTTCATTTAACAAACACAAACATATGTATGCATTATGAGAGCAATGAGGCACTACATAACCTAATAAATGAACATATACATGATAAACTGGATGTTGCGAATACTATGGCGAAATGTACGGGCGAGGAGAAGGAGGAGAAAGAGATAGAGAGGGAGAGAGAGAAGCGCTCGAAAAGTCATTTGTTAGTCAATATGATACCAATGGTAGTTAAACACTTAGATATATCCAATATAAGTGCAATGAATCTTTCCTTCATTCTCTCCTGAGGAGCATATAATGAATTTTCGAAAAAGTTCTTTAGCTTATATGAAAGGCTCTTAGCCTTTTGAAAATGACTTTTCATATATTTCTCTTTTCATTTGTTTCATTCTTTTTTATTTACATATAAAACTCTCCTTGCATTGCTTATTGGGGGCACTTTTGAAACTCAATTTTGTAAATTTAATGCTAACACAAGTAATTTCAATAACGAAAAAAAATTTGAAAAAATTAACCCTTTTAACGTTGATGTTAATTCGTGTTTCTTTCATATTTTCGAAGTTTATCAGAGGCTTGAAGTATTGCGCTCATTGACACACAACTAGATGCACATAACCAGCACACTTAACGATTCTAAAAACACCTGATTGTAACACCGCCATCATCGCCACGAAAGCAATTTTGTCCATGTGTCAAGTGCGACACTTAAACTGCTAAATTGTTTGTATATGCATGTATAAGCAATAGTCACAAGCATACTTGGGCTTTGGGGTTGTAGTGGATGCATGCGGAGCTTACAGCTAAGAGTGTTTATCTGCCGGCACAAATGTTTCTGTTTAAATTTCATAATTGCAATTGTGTTACAGTGAAAGTCTGCTTTTCTGCTGTTAAGCCATTTGCATATGTTAATTTCGAGTTAAAATACTTGAGATGTGTACTTTCAAAGAGATGAACACAAATTCGTATCATGTGAACATTATACAGTAGAAGGCATCACTACAGGTGTATATGACCTAATGCTTATAAATGCTGAATATTTACATATTCTACAGTGCGCGGTTAAATAGGCTCTTCTTATTCTCATTCTCATTCCAACTCTCTCTCTCTCTCTCTCTCTCTCTCTCTCTCTCTCTCTCTCTCTCTCTCTCTCTCTCTTCTTTATCATTTCCCCGTTCGTCGTTGCGTTTGACTATCTCTCCCTCTTTTCATTTTAATTCAATTTACATTTTGAATCCTTTGAATGGGTTTTATTTAATTTATCACAAATTTTCACATACATATCTGACAAACATGAGTGTGAAAATTTTCAGTTGCAAAAATTAATATGCGAGGTATACTTCGTTTTCATTGAGTACGGCATTTAACATTATTTAACCATTAGAGCGTAGTTTAAAATAACTGTCAAAAATTTGAAATTTGCTTTCTCGCCTACGAGGAGGATAAATGTTCAAAATTCATTTAACTAATTGCCACAAGTTTATTATGAATAGTTACACAAATTAAAGCGCATGAATGCATCATAAGCTGCCATAAGATACAGAATACGCTGCATATGTTGAACGCATGGCACCACAAATAAATTCTGTTTATCAATACAGGTAATCGTCCTATAACGTCCCGTCCTCTGGTGTGCGAAAGCATTTTATATCAGACTTGATATCAGCACTAAAAGGAGGAGCAATCTTCCAAAAGCATTTAAAATAAAATGTTTTATTTATCAGAAACCTTGTTATACCCCAAACCATTTGTGGTTCAAGTTTGTCTGTATCAAGTTTGTGCGGACGTATGCAACACTCAGAAGGACTTGAAACAGATCCACTCGTAATTTTTGAGACATTTTGATCAAATTTGAAGACGTGTTTTGCCCTAAGAACGAACTCTACTGAAACTGGGCTCGGATCGGTCTAGTTTTTCGATCACTTTCAATATAAGGCTTACCTCTGAAAATTCGCCTTATCAATGGATGCATGCAAGATCCAAAAGAATATAACATAGACCAACTTATTAATATACCCACCGATCCAGAGCAATTTTCTGAATTGATCTGTCCGTCTGTCCGTATTGTTCTTTTGTGCAGATCGAAATTTTTGCGATATTTTGATGAAATTTGATGCTCTGAAGTATTTTGGCCCAAGGACGAACGAACCACTTTTTCGATCAGTTCCCACATAACAGTTTATTTAAAAAAATCGTTATATCAGTTACTATTAGAATGGTGTAAGTCTAGTAAGCGTAGGATGGTAGAAATGCTGGCCCGTGTGCCACTATAGTATTTTTATTTATTTTTAAATTATTTCTATATGTAGAAAAAGAAGTTATTGCTCGTTGCTATCCACGCAGTAGACTCTTCACAGCACTAAATACAAATGGGCTTGAATTTCACAGAAAAAACAAATAAGTATGTATTATACATACATAGTATTGTTTTGAACAAAGTAAAATTACGGTTACTCCAAGACTAATATAATATTCCAAATAATACTAAAGAAATATTCTGTCATCATGTTGTAGGAGGGTTAGCCGTTTAAGCACATTTGTGACTAATATTTGGAATATAGTTTGCAGTTAATTATTTTTTTGCTGGCATATATATTTTCTAAACGACAAATTTCATAATTTAAAAATTTGTAAACCCAATATATTTTTCTGAAATTATCTCAATTTGAATTTTAAGAATCTCCAACCCATGCATTAGTTGGCACTTGAGTCTTAATTTGTGTTAAAAACCGAGCAGAGTAAGTCTGTTCCCCTATGGAACTTTTGTAAATATGTGTATTCGTAAATGTATGTGTGTATGTGTGCTAGCGTCCACAGTCCGGATCAAACCAAACCAACTTAATTTAATTTCATTATAATAATTTAATAAATGAAAGTGAATTAAAAGCAATTAATTAATTAAATAATTATAAGGATAATGTTAATTATTTTATCCACAAATAAATACTAAGTAATTAATTTCTTTTTTTTATCCTAAGCAAAAAAAAATTAATAGTAATTGTAGGCTTTACTAATCCAATTTGTGTAATAAAATAACGATTTGCGTGATGCGCCGTCGGAAGCGCTTCCGTCGATTACAAATTGCAGAAAAAGTGTATAACAAAAGCAATTAACAACCAAAACTAATACCATACACAAATATAATGAAATTTTTTTTTCTTTTTGATTTACATATATTGTTATTACGTTCGAATGTAAGAGTCGTCATTACGACGAAATACGTCGATGTCAGTGAAATTTGATAAGATACATAACAGAATTTCTGCATAACCATATGGCCATAAATTTTATTTTCCGATGTCGTTCTTGTAAATTCTCGTCAAAGAATCCATTCAAAGTTTAAAGATACTTTGCCAGCACTCCCTAGGTAGGAGTAAACTGTACCGTCCGACAACTACTTTTTATAGCAAATCAATATAAAGCAAAACTTTTCTTTTTATGTTTTATTTTCCCTTCGGTTCGATTTGAACTCCAAATAATCAATAAGTCACTAATTGTTGTTGTCAGAATCTGCTTAAAATATGGCTATTTAGCCCGATATATAAATATATCACGTTTCTTATTGGGGCTTGTAAAGCTTGATGAATCACTAACAATGTTCGCCATTCGTGGTTCTTATTTTATTTGAAAATTTCAACTTTTTATTTTCAACTTTTAAAAAGTTAACCTCTTCGATTTTCCTATCAGTCAAGATTTTAATTCAAATTCCGCCCAATTTCCTTTTTTTTTTTAACTCTTTTTACGTAAAATAGTTGGGAATTGAATTAATCCCTTGCCAATCGTAATCAATTTGTTTTTTCATCAAAAAGAAAGAAAAAGACTCGCCTACGAGGACAAAAGCAAAAAAATAATTCGAATATCTTATTATTATTATTATTATTATATAAATTTAGCCAGAGAATAAATTCTAAGTCTTAAAGCACTAGCATCTAAGGCTTTCGGCTTTTATTTATTTATTTATTTATTTATTTATTTTTTTTTTTTTTATTAATATTATTATTATTTTTATTATTAAAAACTCTACCGCACTTGAGGTTGGAACCCACGACCATTGAATTGCTCGAGTCGAGACTCTTGCCTACTCGGCCACTCAGGCGGATATATCTTATTATATAATATATTTGAATTATAAGTGTTAACGCCACCGCTATGTGGAAAAAGTGGTCCTATCGAAAAAGTAAAAAAATAATTCAAATAGCTTCTTATACAATATATTTGAACTATAAGTGTTCTCGCCACCGCTTAATCGCTACAGTGCCAACTATCAATAACCGCTTGTTGTCGCCTCGGTATTATTTATCGTTTATTTATCTGTTGTAAATTTTTTGCAAACGATTTATTACCACACTACGCACGACAAGCAATTTTCTGCTTTGTAAAAGTATCCATCTTGTTAAGTACATTAAAACAGCACGACACATAAGAAGCTTGTGCCTGCTTCTATATCGAAAGAGAAAGAGATTTTTGTAATTATTTGTAAATCTTTGTTATTTAATGTTAACCGATTTAATAAATGGTACGAATTTTCGCATAACAGTATAAGCCAAAAAATGTTGTTTGATTCTGACCGAATATCTGATACGAAGCAGTCTGGCTGGGCTAGTCTTAACATGAGCTTTAGGTTAGGCCTATCCAATGCCATAGAGTATGGAAATTTACTTCTTTTCCCTTTTTTTTTTTGTTCTTTTTAGGATAACGGATGGATGGATTAAAAAGGTTCGATCACAGCCGAATATATTTTGTTAATTGTTGATCAACATATGAAGTAACGAAAAATTTGCAAATCAATCTTAAGGTCATTACGTGATGTACAATAACTCTATAGAACTGAATAAATGTTAAGAAAAGAAAGAAGTACGCATACACAAGCTTATCGTGGATACCACAATAAGCTCATATATGTAATTTTTCCAAAATAAATTCTTAGTTGAGAGGTTATTGGCCGATCGACAAAAAGTATTTTTACACTGAACTAAACTTGTAAACATAATAACTTACAGATTTTCAGCTATTATTACCACGCTTCGAAAGCTTAATTTTTTTCTTTTTGCAGGACAACTTTGACAATCGCGAACATCTTAAAAACCAATGACGCATTCACGATATCTACCTGACGTAAGAACTCACATTGGTCGAGCATTTGCAGATTTTAAAAAGTCTCTAATGGGCTTTTCTTGATGTTAAAATGAAGACACCACACACTTGAATGAAACTTCAATTAATTTCGATGAGGAAGAATATAGTTTTCGTCGAAAAACAATTAAATAAATAAAAACCATGTAAATCGTGTAAAAATACGAGATAGACATAGCAATTCTTTGTAAATCAAAACAAATTTTTTCTTTTGTTTTAAATGAATTTTTAAATATTAACACAATAGTGACATTTAAATATCATTTAGATGAGCAGATAAAACATTCCAAAAATACGCGATTGTATGTTGAAAATCTTTAATTATAAAGGCGTTGTAATCTTTTCTACGTATTCATGTTTTAGTAAATTTTATAAATTACGACTCCGCTGTATATCTCTGGCATTTTAGCGCAAATTACATTGCGTGCAACTACATAAAACAACTGACAGCAGCAACTGGGGGTAAACTATGTAAAAGAAATGGTACAGAAAGAAATCAAGACATAAATGAAAATATATTTTAATTAAAGTGAAAAGCAAAGCCAAACTGTTTTTGTAAATGAAATAATTATATTTTTACATCCACCATCTAAACCAGCCATGGGCAACGTTTTGCATCAAGGAAACAACTTTAATTTTCATATCATGGCGGAGGCCAAAACAAGTTTCAATTATTATTACAAATGCTGTATTCTTCATCAACCGAATTTAAATCGCTCATTTCATGGCCCAATAACCAAAAAAAAAGAACACGAACACACTTCATATTTCAGAGCCACACAGTTGAGTTGGCAATAAACGCAGAAAGAACTCATTTGCAGCATTCCCATGCGGTCGCACATGAAATCATTTGAAATTTTAAAGATAACACGTCGGACTTGCGACGTCACGGTCCCGATGCGTCCTGCGGACCTACAGTTGCCCATACCTGATGTCAACCTTGACAATACCCTAAATTTGTCATCACATTCGCAAGACTGGGAAATATTTACTAAAAATTCCATTAGATATATACATTTGCCCTCTTGTCTGTCTCTCTACTCTAAGCATTCTTATTCTGACCGCGTGCACAAATCTCAAGAAAAACTGAACTCTTCATGGTCTTCTTATGAGTGACCTATATTTTGAAAATTTAGCAGAATACTATTTATTACTGTTGGATAAAAATACTCCCAATCATCCTGCATGAATGCCCCCCCCGACGAAAAATCTAATTATTTATTAGTTGTCCTAAAATGAAATAACTTAAGAGAAAAAACATCGGGTATCGACCTCTTCAAAGACCTGGCAAATGTCTATCTCCATCTTTTCCTCCTTTGCCTCCTTTTTTGTCAAATGGCTGTAGTTTGCAGTCTATTTTGTTTTAGTCCTTAATGCGAAGTAAGATAGTTAGCGTTTTTATATACAGATGGAAAATCAATTTTTTTTGTTTGGCTGTAGATACCAAAATAAAAAAATCAGGTGCTTAAATAGATTCATTGCATTCTGTTTTTATTTCAAGAAAATGATAAACGATATTTCAATGCACACGTTATTCCATAATAACATGCAATAATATGAAAACAATATGAAAAAAATATCTTTGAAAACATTGTCCGTTTCACTATTGTCCTGTCTAGTCAATGGCAGGATATGTGAGGCATCGGGCATTAAGCCTAAGCAATTGACATTGAGGCAGAAGAATTTGCGCCTTTTCGAAATTCGAGAGAGATAACTATAAAAAAGTGCATCAACAACAACATCACGCACTGCAACATCATCAACTTTTAAGATATCGAATTAAAAATATAAGCCTAACTCCCGGAATAATTCCCTACTCGCTACCCCCCAGGCATGGTTTTGTCACCTTAGCCGACCGTTCGATTCAAAACGCTAACAATCTACATGCGATCCTTGCGGAAGGATTTCTATGTACCTCACATAGCGGATAATTAAGTATGCATTAGCTTTTGGAAAGACAGGGTGACCTTCAAGCACTTATACGGTGGCACCCGAAACAAACCGTCCCAATCAACGAAATGTTTCTTGTTTGCTTTTATTTTAATCCTTATCGCTCATCAAAGGAAAATGATGATAGAAATTTTTCCCCATTTCCACATCTTTCCCATCCACGTGCATATCTAATCGGACAAAGTAAATTTCTAATGAAATTCCCTTTATTTAATATATGAACGGTATGACTTGTTCAACGTGGATCAGGTTTATTGCTCGCAATGTTTCAAAAATAGTTTTGTTATACGCTTGTTAATTTACTTTTTATTTTTATTAGTCAGCAAAAGCACAGTTCACTGAATTCGTAATCGCGTGTCCTAAGTTCTTCGATTAACTAACGTTAACATCACTACTTCTTCAGTTTAGTATCACTGTAAATTTTTATTCACTCAATATTTACCATAAATATTAGGTATTTAGAATTCGTCTTAGAGTGAACACATATTTCTTATCCTAAAGTAATGCCAAAGGGGTAAAATATATTAGGTTGAAGGGAAAGTTCTGTCGCATTTAAGCACCTGATCAAGGCAATTAAGTGGACCGCGACGTTTTATTACCCGACTCTTATTTTTTGGCGTCCCTCTCGTAAAGTATAAGAGAACTACTTTCAACACCCCCATCGGTTAGTTGCGAATTGCAGAGAGCAGAGTGCATAAAGTGGCGTGGACATAGTGCATTGAAAACACTTCAACACTTGGTTTGAGTTCTCAAACGGAAGCAACGCCTCGGTTGCTTTCACAAACTTGTGTGACACGTCGAGGAGTGAAGCTGTAAATGTTCGGACCTGCCAGAGATGGTTTCAGTCTCAACGAGGGTCGTCCAGCTGGGCGATATTGACTTTTCAGGGTCTATATTGAGGAGTAACTCCTTTGCAATTAGAAAGCAGCTCGGCATTCATCATTCGACTACTGAGGAACAGGTCAAATATCCTCCCCATTTTTTATTAAAAATACGATAAAACCTTCCCCCCAACCTAATATATAAACATCACAGGCGATTTGTGTTGTTGTGTATTGCACGCTGGCATTAACGTTTGCTTAAGCCTGATTGCTTACATAAGAAAGAAAGAAATTTAAAAACATCACATTATTCAGTTCAGGGGGAATAAAATACAACTAAGGTGAAATTACATGGTATCTAAAATGAAAAAGTAAATAGTCACTAATGCAGTCTCTCGTAGCCGAAACTGAGCTGTAGACCCTGGTGGTGGAAGAGTTAGCCTCAGAAAAGGCACATTTGAAAAACTTTTAAAATATTGAATGATAGAACATTTTTTTTTAAAGACGGGTCGGCAGGCAATTTATTTTGAAGACCGCGATATCTTTCGGCAAATGAATAAAATATTAAAATATGGAAACTACTACAGATTTTTATGACTTTTATAATACCTGAGAAACTCTGTTCACCGAATGCTTGTTCTGATTGCTCATCAGCTCACAATAAGGAAGTAGATGAATATGCCGTATATCTCGTATTATTTGTAAAAATTTTGATTAACGCCCATTTTTATGTTCCTTGCAGACCTTAACCTATTTGTGGTGACGGCGTATTAAGTTACGCGAGTAGAAGGCGGGCTCTACTCGGAAGGACTGCCGCTAAGTCTGTCTAACCAAAATTATTTTCCAAATCGATCCACTCTATCAGTCGTCTCCTTATCTGATGTTGAATCTTTCGCCATTCAAGTGATAAGTCGCAGTTGCCGATAACTTTTGTTCAAGTATGATAGTCAGGTCTTTGACCTCGGGATCACCCAGCTCTGCTAAAAATGGATTAAATCGAATCAAGGAAACTATTGTTAACTGTTTGATTCCTACACACGCACTTGTAATTAATCTTAACATATGTGAAGGTAAAAGCTTTAACAATACCTGCAATTCAAATGTCATTGCAAATAAAAAAAAGTTGCTTATGAATGAAATTAAAGTAAAATAAACCCGGAACCAAGAAGTTCATTAATTTTAATTCTTCAATCGTTTGGTATTAATATACCAAAGCAAAAGAGACTTTTTTTAGTATCCTAATTGAAAGCGATGTGGTCACGACTGATCTTCGTGATTGGATTATTAGATTATCATTGAAAAGGAACAAGTTCTCTGAAATCTGTTTGAATTACTGGTAACAAGATGTGGTTTCTAGTGAAACTAAAATTGATTAAAAACACATGATTGTTTTTCAAGTCCTTAAATTTTAGTTCAAAGCAATTTCGTTTTTTTTGTTTATATTTGTTGGAGCCTAAATTTATTGTATAAAGAGTAAATCAACATGAATCATTTACATACTTATCTAAGAATACTCGGTATGTGCTCAGTTACACGTCTTTATAAATACAAAGTAATGAAAGCATATTAGAACTCATAAAATGTATTTGATGGTAGCACACATAGAAAAATAAAATTTACAAATAAAATCGTCCGATTAAACTTAAATATCGCTGATTGACTTGTAAAATAAGTTGTAATAAAAGTTTTTCCTCTACTCTTTTTTTTATATGCGACCAATGGCACGAAGCATGTAACCTGTACCTGCAATTCAGTGGTGGTGAGAAGGAAGGTGGGGGCATGCGTGTCCGATCGATAAACCTTATGCCTTTGCCGACCGAGCGCTCACACATCGATCATAGTTAAAATATGGTCTGCCGCACTGCGAATTTACTCTGAGTTCACTCATCGCTCTTCTTAACTACTTGCCTATGCAGTATAAGAATGTTGTTTGATAAATATAAGTGTACTATGAATTTCTTTTCTATAATTTCGAAATTTCCACAAAACAATGCTTTTACAATGTTTTTATATCAGTTTCCAATTTTTATAGTTTTCAAAAGAAAAAACAAAAAGGAAAAAAAGTACAAAATGCAAAATAAAAATAAAGTAACAGCGAATGGGCTAAGAAAAATAAAAAAAGTATTCCTTGTTGATTTGTAAAATTAATTTCAATAATAGCCAATTCGTTATCTGGTAACTTGCAACTGAAAACATTGTTTTCCAAACTTTCACTGCTTTTTTTTTTTTTTATTTTATACAAATTTGCAGACATTACGAAAAACTAAAACAAGAAAACTAAAAGTATATTAAAAGAAAAATAAATAAATGAAAATCTTTTAACAAACGATGGCGATGGCGAGCAAGTATCCTCTTAGGTTGTCTCGGCTAACATCACTAAGTTGGAAAATGCGCTGCAAGAAAGAAGTATGCTCAGGATATGTCGTAATCAAGTAGAATTTCAAGGCAATTAAAGAAGAAATATACAAGAAACGCAATTTCTTGTCTTTTTAAGGATATTTTAACTGGTTTTTATTCCAAAGCCATTCAAAAGTATTATTTTATTTAAATATTATGAGCAAAGTTTGATGATTTTCCATTTTAAAATGTTCCGAATGCTAGCAATTAAGACAAAACTTCATTTCCCATTTCAAAATAAGAAAGTGAACGGTTAAAACTCTATTAAGGAAATGCAAAGCGAAACGGAATTTCGATAGTATCTTGTGTTAGAAACTTTTAATCATTATATTACGAGTAAATTTTAATGGAAAATTTTATTTTATTTTACCTTACTAACCCAAATCTATTTATACATCGCAGACCCAAACCAATTATTAGCAAACGCACGAAAAGTAAAGCTTTTCTGCCTTAAAAGCTTTACTAAATTCGTATTAGTCAAGCAATTTACTTTTCTTCGATTTGAAAGGAATTTTTGATATCAATATCTTGTCACCGCATTAATAGAGAGATTGTCCAAGCAAGTGTTATCTTGCCTAAGATCTTTTTACTTAAAATCACACGTTCTCGCTTTTACTTTGCTCCCTTAGCTCCTCTTTAAAACACAGTTAAAGTATTATAACTTTTCAATAACTTTTACTGCATACGAGCGTGCACGTACATGCATTGTATATATATATTGGGAGAAACTTAAGAAACACTATATAAAAACTTTTCTTATTCATTCTTCGTCTGACACTTTGCTTAAAGCAAAACAAAAATTTATTTGAAAATATGAACAAGTTATAATTTTTCATAGGAAAAGTTTATTCTCCTTTTCTTTTCTGTAAAAATTTAAACAAAAAAAAAAAAATGATTTCAGTTTTTCTTTTTTTTTCTATGAAATCGAAAAAGCATGAAAAAGTTCCAAGTTTAACTCAGATTTACAATCAGAAAAATTTCAAATTTAAGTCGGATTTGTTTTTACACTCACAATTTTCAAATCCTTGTAACGCATATAGCAAAATAATTCTTATTTTTATTTATTTTCTTATTTCAAGAATATATCGAATTCAGCTAGAATAAAGCTGCAGATGAATAAAACAATCCGACATTATAAGTATAAATATAAGATTACATTAAAAGGAAAGAAAATTGTTTGCTGTCGTGACCGAATCTTTTATACCCATCACCGTTACCCCAAAAAAGACAAAGTAAAAGAACTAAATTTCCTTAGTCTATGATATGGGACGGGCGCGGCTGATGTTTTCTATTTTCAAAATAAAAGTTTTTGTGGCATAGGCATAAAAGTTTATGTGGGCGCTGGGAAAGTCTCTTTCATATTCGTTTTGAAATTGGTAGGCGATGTCTTCATTTTCTCTAACGGGAGAATGTTTACCACAAATAATACATACTTTCTTAGGCAAATAGATGGAGGGACAAACCGACGCACACGCTTAGGTACATTCCAAATTCGAAAGCGGCAAAGTATTTATATTTTTTATGGGGTTTTTGAAGCTTCTTTCTGCGTATTGAAAAAAAATGAAATTTCGACATATTACAAAATTAAGTAGGCGTGACCAATTTTTCCATTTTTGTATAAGTGCTACGCCACCGTCTATAGAATACATTGTTGTGGTTTTATTTCTTGTAGTTTATGAGTAATGAGCAAAAAAAAATTTTGTAATCCCCACGAAAAAATAATGTGTTGCCACTTTGCCTGGTACTGTGCCGTTCAGCCCCCTTTCAATACCAACCTGCATGCAAGAACTTCCAATGTTTCTGACAAATTTAAAGCCGATAGTTTCATTTTTACCGTCAGCAGAATGTTTGGAATAGACATTACACAGACGGACAGACGGACATGCTTAAATCGATTTAGAATTCGATACTGAAGAAGAATATTTACACTTTGTGAGGTCTCTAAAGTCTTCTCCTGGGCGTTGCAAATGTTTTGACAAAATGAATATATACCTCTCGATATCCTTCGGTGATGGATATAAAAAAACGAAAAAAAAAAAGAAATCAACTAATCCCATGAACAAATTCCAAGCCTTTTATATATATGTGTTAATTTGGTTGTTTGTTAACCGCGAATTCATGATAATCAGGCATATTAGAAACTTCCATGCGTATTGTTATTGAAAACAACCGATGCTTCATATATCACTCATACAACATGATAAACCGCAATTTTTACTAAAATGTATGCGGTTAACACTTTATAATGGCTTTTTAGGTTTAATATCTGTCAACTATACTATGAAACTAATACATATATGAAAATTTATTGTGCAAACCTCAGCTACCATTGTAGTAATGGCCCTAACATTTGAAATTTCACTTAGTTCTACATCAACCTTAATTGCATTTACATTTTTATCTGCCTTTTTCATTAAATTACTTTAAGTAAACTTCTAAAGTTTATAACCAATGCATGGCATTGAAGCAACCATGGTTACCGTAAGTTGCCAGACTTTTTCAATGTAATCTCTAACGGAACGTTTGGGTAAAGAGTAAATCTTCGATTCGAACTCTTCATTGAAAACTGTTTCGAACTATTCAGTAATAATGAGTTAAAGGCATAATGGAATTAAATTCACAAATAGTGAAAATCGAGAGGTTATCTTTGCGTAACTAAAAGAAAGCAAGTCTAAAGTGATTTCTCCTTTCTTTCTAATACAATGACAATAGAACAATAACCGAATTAAGAGATTTATTATGATTAATAAGGCAACAATGCATTACAAAACAGCATTCAAAATAACTGCTTCTTGTTTTCTTATTATGGTTTACAATTGATTTCGATTATTGATTATATTAAAGACACGTGGCATTATAGTTAAAAATTAATGCAAGACTACAATAATGCAAACAATCTGCATAGCTATTGTGAACTACAATGGATTCTCTTAAGCAAATAAAAACATAAAGAGGGAAAATAAAAATAAAAATTTATTAAGACATCGCTATGAAGATGGGGAGTTTTCAGCTTTTATTATAAACATGGAATCCAATCAAGTAAGTGAAAGGATATAAAGCTAGTTAGGAAATACATTTACAAGTCCTCGACTATGTTCACATGCTTTAGAATACCATATTGTTTATTAAGCATTTTCATAGTAGAGTACCATAGAACTAAAATTTTATTTCAACTAAACACAAAGGAGTTTAAAGTCACTTCCGAAGAATTCAGTAGCGTTGTGCCAATGTCCTCAGTACAGCAGGGTCGAAAGCTAGACGCATTAAGTTTAGTTGAAGGAAATTCAATCAAAAATGTTGCGGAAGTGACTTGAATAATTAACAATAATTATAGTAATGAGAAAAGAATTATCCTTAGTATTGAGTTATGTCGTTAGTGTGATGAAATGGAATGATTAGTATTTTCAGGAGATCTATTTTCCCAAAACTGCATAAAAGTACAAAAAAAGTTAAGAAGTTGAAGCAAAATGAAATTTTCGCTATAGGTGGTCAGCTATGTTTTTGGGTATTGTTTACCTTGAACTCAAACTGTTCACTTTCAACTTTTCTTTGCTTTTAATCAATTTTCTGCTCTATAATGTCGTAACTTAAACCTATAACTTTAATAGTCCCTTTAATTTTACTAATGTGGCTGACTGTACATTGTAGCCAGAAATTAATAAATGAACATTGATCTTTGCGTCTATCTATTAGCTTTGTGAAATAAATGATAATTTGTTAATTAACTGCAAGTGGAAAACGTTTTCAACTATTGTCAAAAACTCCAACTGAAACGTTATAGTCCATTATCATATTGCATCGCTATAAAAACACTCTTCTGGGGCTTTATGTTATTTACAAAATGCAAAATGCAATCACGCTCGATATTCTACTTTCCAAATCTCATTTTGGACGGTTCAGTGTTACACCATATGCCCAAGAAATTTTGCACAAGCTCAAAATGGCTTAAACACACCATATCGATGGCTAACTTGGGGAGCGTTAAAATATAAGGAGACTCGGGGAAATCTAGAGTGAGGTGGACATCCAAAGCACATAAAACCGATGCTCTGGATCATGCAAGAGAGCTACCATTGTCTCCCAAATTCCCCTGCGCAGCCTAAAGATCATTTCGCAAGAATTGTCAGCTTGTGTAGAGAGAATTCCTTTCGTACGTCTCCAGGGGCTATGTTAGTTACTAAGTATTGTATCGATTAACTGATTCATTCTATATTTTCTAACTGACTAAATATCTTCATGACTTTTATTTTCGTTCATGCTTTTTATACTTATTTACTTCAACTTCTTAACGGAAATTTTCTATACAAGCACATAGCAAGCATACCAAGCCATTGTTATTAATACAACTATGCGTAACCCATTGCCGTTGCCTGCAAAAATTTTAAATGAAGCAAAGTTTAGTTTTAGATACATAAATATTAATTATAGTAAACAAACTATAGTTTTGTGATTTTATTATTATTATACCCTATAATATACTATATTAGAATACTTTCAGGCGCATCTTCAATGTATTTCATGTAAAGTAAAACACACTTCATGCTAATTACGAGAAAAAAATGTAGAAAATAAACATTAAGCATTAAATTACTCGTTTAGATTTACTTATATATTTGATGATTAGATTGTCTAAAAAATACTGAGCTTTACTAAAACTAAATTCATATATTGGTTTCATTTTATTTAAATCGTTTTCACACAATTAATGAAATTTTGTATTAACTAACATATTGATTTTTATTGGGCTTAATACTTTCTTGCAATCTTCTTGAAGTTTCTCTTTCTTTTTGAAATATTTACGTATATGAATATTTGAGTTTTCTCCTATACTCTTTATAAATTTTTATTTATTGTTGTTTACTTTTTATACACGCATAAAGTTTACAACAAATACATATCCATTTCATATCGTCTTTCCCTTGAATGTTACCTGAGCAACCAGCCAAGCATATCCTTAACATAAGCGCTTATATCCTCATATATTATGTGCTATATATTACGAAGAGCAGATGGTGGCGATGGTAATATTGCTGTTAACTGAGTGCTCACTCTTATGTTCTGTTTTGTGTTTTATAAACTTTGGTCTTAGTTTGATTTCCATGAACGCTGGCACTTCGTTTGTTTAACCGTTTATGTGTGAAATGTGTTTTTAACGCTGGTTCTCATAAATTTTACTTAATATTTTTTTTTTTTTTTGGTTTTCTTTTTTTTGTTAGTTTTTTTACGATAAAAAAAAAATATTCTACTGAGTACTTTTTACCATGAATAACAAGTGAACAAATTTTTTTTTTTTTTAATTCTTCAGTGTACTCGAATATACGCTCCTTGGCTCTGTGTATGTCATATGTGTAGAAATATGTTTAGAGGAAATTACTTTTCCATAAAATAATAAAAACAAAACAACGAAATTTTTTGTTATAATTTTTTTTCCAGAAAAAAAACCTAATAAACTAACTAAACATTTAAACTAAAGTTAAGTGCTTTCGGATGTTTAGGTGTGTGCGTGGTATTTATTTTCAACGTTGATGTTGTTGCTATACCAACCATTAAATTTTACTCTAACACCAGTGTTGTTATTGTCGCATTTAATTATACCAAAGTATTGCCAGCATTAAATTTCATTACTTTCTCCCCACAAAAACCAAAATAATAAAACAAGTCATTAACACTCAGTGAAAGTTTTTCGTGCCGCACATAAAAGCAGTTTTGGTAATAAACACGATAATAATTTCAACACACATTATAAAATTATTTTAGTTAATTTTGCTCTCTCCTGTATACGTGTATTATTTTATGAAAAATGAAAAAATAATCTTCCATTTGCTTAGGGAAGAACGTTATATAACAATAACCGAACAAATAAAACGTACAACTATAAGTGCGTCAGGATCGTACTTTACGATGGTGCGACATGTATTTATACCAAATTTTGGACTGATAATCACGACAAATTTTAACAGTTTGACAACACTGTTTTCTAAAGGCATTTACAAATTTTTTCAATTTTTTTAGGCAAAGTTTTGAGCGATGCATGCACAATTTCGTACCTAATTTTGCGTGCATCAGTTCTCTGATTTTTTCCCAAAGTTATGTATGTACATGAGCCCCTCAGCCAATCATAGCATTATCTACGCTTTTTCTGAGCGAGGAGAATGTCTTATTACGAACGCGATTTTGATTTTACAACGCGTATACATCCTCCCTACTTTCACTTTGCGGGGATAAAGACGAAAAGCAAACCTTTTGCAGAGAATCTTAAACACTTACTTTCAGAAAGGAAAGCACTTGTCGCAAATTCGATTTGTTACAGATTTATGCTTCCATTATGACTTATGCGTTCTGGAGATTCATATTTCTGCAAAATTTAAGTTAAATCATAAACCTGCCTCTGAATTATTCTAACTTCGATATTATATTTAAAACGAACAACAAAAATTTGTAGTTAAAAAAGCGAAAAGTTATAACCAAGTTGGACGCCGGTTAACGTGCGATGTAATCAAAAAATTTTTTGTGAATTTTTTATTATATTGTCGATGAATAAATACTACACGTATTGGTACGAAAATATATACAAAAATCAAGGAATGTTCAAGCATTAATATTCCATACTTTATACACAAACTTAAAAATAAAATTTTAAAAATTCTATTTATTTGTTTATATCCTTTCCAAGATTAAGTTTGTCGCTTTGAATAAATATTTGTAAATGTAATCCAATAAAACATCAGAAATAAAAAAAAAATATTTGTTACTTTTAATAGAAGGAGAATAAAAAAAAATAAACTGAGGATCACCTGTTTTGCGAAGATAAGGTTTGGGGACTATATCCATGATTTCAAAAGGCGAACATAACTAAAACGGTCCTTTGATATCAGCTGATCAACACTTTTACCTTTAGGAAACTCATATCCCTTCAGTTGAAGCGGTTCGCTGCATCTCCGCTTTGCAGCAACAAAATGTGTTTCCAAATTAAACTTAGCCAAGTAAAATTGACCAATTCACCAATACATAATTATAGTCTCTCTCCATGGTAGAGCGCACTTCTGACAAAAGCGAATATACAACACTCTAGCTGCCATCTTTGTAAGATAAAATTTGCATAATATGTGTAAGCAAAAAAAAAAAATAATATATTTTTTTTATACAAAAATTAATTGAAAGCATTTATTCATATATGCCCTAAAAATATTCTTTTTGTGCTCTGCTGTTTTCAATTTGTCAATCCATTCGTCGACTAGATGGCAATTCGAGTCGCCAGTTCTTGAGTCAGGAACCAATGGCCGTTTGAAGCGGCGATGTGCTATATTTACTGTTACAGTCTGACCCAGCACATCATAAGATACCGTTAACATCGACGGCATGCAATAAACTCTAAAGAGTTAGTGTTTTGTCTCATTTACAGTTTAAGTAATTGTTTTAACCTAATAAGATCTTATTGTTGGGAATGATATCGAAAAAAAATTGTCATTTTCGTCGAAATGCTTTAAAGCCTAGTTCCTAAAAGCAGATAAAGGGAGATAATATTTCGATTTCAATTGTAAGGTTAATAGTTTCTTATGCTTACGTAGTTTCAAGTTTGCGCTAACACCTATTAAGGAAAACGATTCATTAGCTCATTGATGCTTATTGACAAGGAAACCCCATGAAGTGTATAAATGTCAATGCAAGCTATTTCACGCATTTGGATAATTTACAAACGACATAGTGTTTACAATTCCTTGAACAAATTGCAGGCCATGATAAGTTGCAGCGTCAAAAGAAGTACACCATAAATTAACTTCAAAAGGAATAAATAAGAGAAAGCGCGTTTCCATAAGCTTGCATGTAAAGTTTCAAGTATTTACTGGTATGTTACGCCGATTCAGCAAATTATTTTTCATTTCCCTTATCTATTAAATATATGGAGAAGTAGTAGTTTTGTTTGGCCCCAAATAAACTTTCCATATAAAGTACAGTGTGGTAGCAAAACAAGAAATCTTGGCTTCAGCAAATAATTTTTCATTTCCCTTATCTATTAAATATATGGAGAAGTAGTAGTTTTGTTTGGCCCCAAATAAACTTTCCATATAAAGTACACTGTGGTAGCAAAAAAAGAAATCTTGCCTTCCATAGACTTTTAATTAAGAAAATGAATTAAACAAGTAAACCCTATAATAGATCACAGCCTACCATTAAGTACCCCACAGTTATTAATATAAAAGCTTTTCAAAATAAGGCTCTATATATGAAGTGGGTCGAGATTGTGAACCGATTCGAATCTTTTTCAATAGCGTAGCACATCATAGTACTAAATTTCATCATAATCTCTTAAAAATTGTGGCCTGTGTGTTGAATACAACAAAAGAAGATGGAACGCACGGACAGACAGACAAAAAGCTTAGATCGATTTGAAAAGGGGTTCTGATGCGAGGAGTATAACAAAAAGTGAGTCCAGCCCGCGCCCGTGTAGGTACCGCATCCATTCGCACAAACTTAATATATCCTTGTACCGCAAAAGCAATAGCAAGAAATGTGACTATAATTAAAAGTTCAATTTATACCAACTATAGGTTTTTTATGATTTAAAAAAAAATTCTCGCTTTTATTCAAAATAATTATTGTAACAACAGATGATAAGGATTCAAAAATAATAACAAAATTGGTTAAACATTATTTGCAATCTGTCATGACTGAAAAAAATTTACATAGAAATCAAATCTATCTAGTTTCCAACAGAACATCAACAGATAACAAAAAGCACTTCAATCAAAAAAAAAAATATTTATAATGAATTTGAAAATCGTATCATCTACAAAGTTATACAAAAAAAAAAAAATAATAATAAATAAATATTACGGAAATTTTGTTTCTAATAAATGCAAAGAGTACACACACCACATCCACATGTACATGATTTATATAGATGTCTAATGATTATTTCATACATTGTTTAAATAATCATATAATAAATTATGACGCTGTCAACTAACAGCTTCAAAACATTACAAAAAAAAAAAATACTACTAAAAAAAAAAAAAAAAAAAAAAAAAAAAAAAAAAAGAGAAAAAAGAAAACATCATAAGCAATTTGTGTATTAAACTAAATCATGTACATATAGATTTTCATCCGTATCATGTGTATATCATATATTTTCAGTTGTGTGCAAATCCTGAGTGTAAAGGCATAAACCGCATAACTAGTTGATAACATAGACATAGACATAAAACCTCGGTAGCAGAAAATGGAAAAAAGCAAGACACAACAGTAAAAAACCACAAATACTGACTTAACAGCAGCAGCAGCAGCAATAACTAAATTTTTGATATGTTTAAATATGGCTGGCTATGCACACACACACACACACACACACAAATACATGCAATGTGCACATGAAATGTGAATGCGAGAGTGTATGCATCGAGTATATGAATGAATAATACAAACTATTTTGGTAAGAGAATGAAAAACCAAATTGAACAAATAAACAAAAAAAAACCTACAGCACTGTCGCGCGTTGCCAATGTCAACCATCAAAATTGTTTCTTTTATCACCACATGTGTGTGAATATTTATTTGTGTATGCACAATGCACATGGGTACGTGTAGATATAAATAAATATGCGAGACTATGAGTTTACGTTGTGATAATAATAAAAAAGCAGTTTTTAAAACTGCTATGAAAAGGAAAGTCGAAAACAAATATAGAAAAGGAAAAACAACGAAAACTCTCATAAATTTAAATTAATTGAAAATAGAAAAACAACAGCCAGCAGACAGCATTTACATTTAAGAGTAAATAAATTTTGCGCAAAAAATGTAATTTAATTTTAAAGCGGAGGTATGCGTGCAGAAAACAAAAACAACATTGAACGACTAACAAAAAACTAAATTAAAACGTTTCGTTAACACAAAAAAGTGCACCCGCGGGTGGTCCTCGTAAAAGAGCGGAAACGTAAGCGCAAATATAAAATCTGAAGAGACGTTCTCTTTTTTCCTGTCTATGGACAAATGGTTTGGTGAGAAACGTTTGTGGCTATTTGGTAATCATCTGCCACTGTTACCACGCAGGTAAGTTGAGAACATTTCGAAGAAATGTTACCAACAATCAAAATAAATTATTTATGTACAGCAATGTCAACGGGATCCAAGTGACTCCTGACGACGATATTGTGCAACGTTAATTTACAGAAGCAGTAGTATTTGTGAACTGCGAATTGCTAGCATAATGGGTGCTTTGCCACTGCAGGTAGATTGCTCCAAAACCCGTTGTAATATTTTTTAAATCAGTGTTAAGTTTGAGCAACATTTTTCTGCAGAGAGAAATGAAATGCGAATTCCAAACATAACAAGTCGCCCAACAAGTTTGCAGAGTGCCATATACCGCCATTGTTGGTAAATCGTTACGGTTTTTAGATCGTGTCAACCTTCAAATGAAACGGTTCAAAATTTCATAACATTTCGACCATCACTTTTTTGGTCGGTTTGGGCGTTTTTTGTCGGTTGGTGTCCGCTCGGCTGACTATCGATTTAACACTGGCGAGTAGTGATGACAAACAACGGCCAACAGCGGTGGGGAACATCGAAATGTCGGGAATGTCAAAAGTGAGAAAACGCTCTACCAACTCCGAACAGAGCTTTCTCATGGACAAATATTTATGCAAAATAGTAAATACACGGCCGCGTGTCATCTTTACCAGGCAACCTCGGTTTTCGCTCTTTAGGCGCTTTTTGTTTCTTTTCTGAAACAATTGCGGATTTTGGATGAACAGAACCTTCAGCATAATCGAAGTACTTAGGACCTGTTTAAAATCAACAAACCATTGATAAATTGTTGTTGCCGTAACACTTTGCAGACTAATGCTGAGCTTCAATGGTATTTTTCCCCATCAAAAAAGAATGCTTAGTTCAAACGCAAAATTCTTTTTAATCCATTGTTTTGAAAATTATAAGACTGGGTTCACCCAACCTGTCAACTAATTACCAGAATACCATGAAATCGTATGGCCCTGTCAACGGTGTTACCGTACATTTCTCAGACCGGAGACTTATTGAGTGATATATTAATAAGGCTTTCTTATTTCTGATGACATCTTTATCTCAATGCCAGGAATTATTGGGCAAAGTATTACACAAGATTCTTTGTTTGAGGAGTTAAAAGGAGTTTTGTTAAATATTACGTAATATGAAAAAAAAAACAATCGACTTCCAAGGGAGTGGGAGAAAAATATGCGAGTAAATTGTTCCCCATTCGCCCTTTTTCAGTTTCGTATCTTCGAAGATATGATTTTATGTGTCGTCTTGGCACGTTATCAATGGACACTTAAATGACTGAATTCAAATGTCTCTGTTAATGCCTCCAAAGTTACACTGGAGTTTTATTTCGAGGCGGCCTTTAATGGTTTATAGCCCATCTGCACAAAACAGGTCTTACTTCTATGCTGCTCTCTTAGTTAATGTTTTTCCTTAGATTTCCTCTTTTACTAGATATGTAAGAATTTTATACATTCCTTGCGTAAATATAGGCGACTGGTTAACTAATGTTGTACGATACTCCTTTTATTTTATTAAAGATGTCGCAGTTTATTTAATTTCACTCAACATTACATTATGTAAAATTTATTTAAAAAAAAAATTATTTATCTCTTCACAAAATCTATAACCCTAGAAACAAACCCACGAAGAATGCCTTTAAAAAAAAAAAAAAAGGAAAAAAATGAATTTATGACACTAATAATGTCAGCCATGTCTCAAAGGCATTATTAATCATCATCTAGATAGAGTTTTGAAAAAATGGCCAAAAAAATTTTATAATATTACAAGAAAAGAAGAAAAAGAAAAACAAGAAAAAGACAACACAAAAAAATGCATAAAATTGCCACAAATTTTTTATGATCATAATATTTTTGTCCTGTTACACTAACGACTTATGTAGTAAGCAAATATTATTATTATTATTATTACGACGATTGTACAAAAAAAAAAAAAAAAAAAAAAAAAAAAAAATAATGGTAGTTGTAGGTATGACCTCTCGAAACGAAAATAATAAAATAGAAAAAAAAAAGAGAAACATGGTCTTGTCACAAACCGTTTTATATTTAAATAGTTTTCCATTTCTTTCGCTTTTTACATGTCTCTCTCTCTCTCTTTCTCTACAATGGACATTCCTGTTTTCATTTTTTACTTACACACCGTTATTTGTTATATATTTTTAACAATTTTTTTTTACTTTTATATCTTTCCGTTTTTTTCTTTTTTTTCTTGCCAACGGTGAAAGATTAGCTTGCGGTTTTGCTAGCGGTTGGAGATGTTTTCAAATAAAATCGAAATAAAGTTTTATTGAAAATATCAATTTCGCAATTCTTTTTTTCTATTTTCTTTTTTTTTTTTTGGTATATTAGTCAATACAATCGAAATAATATTTTCTTTTTTTTTTTTTTTTATATCCAATCCCCAACAGGCATGTTTATTTTATCGAATGCTTGTATTTTGTAAGAATTATAATGGATTTTATAAACTGTACAACGCTTCTGCATGCCTTCCATGTCCGTGCATTTATCTAATGTTCACTGCGTGTCATACGATCCGAAAATTTGGGTTTAAATTTCGGTAATATTTTATCATAACAACAGGTTAAATGTATATTTAAAAGCGCGCCGTACAGCCTTCTATGTTGCGTTTGCTTTATTTAGGCTCCACATGTATTTTATTGAAATTCACTGCTTGTGGTAAAAAAAATATGTGGCCTAAGTCGAAAGCAATTTCTTCATTGTTATGATTTGCGGTTATTTTCTCCATGAAGTTCGACTACCAGAATTAAAAACATAGGAGACATACCATCAAAATGCAATTACTTAGAGAGTTTGATTAAGCAACAAAAAATAAACAAAAAAAAAAAATACTGCATCCGCAATATACAGTAAATAGTACAACTGACTAACACTTGAACTAAACTGGAGGAGAGAAATTTAACAAATCTATTGTTTTTGATGCCACACATTAGGTGCTGTACGAAAAATTCCTTAAAGCAGTCCAGGTATCATTTGTTTAGAATCATGACTTAATTAGACAGTTCTTCAGTTCATATCCCGTCCTTACATATCCTACGCTACTCTACAGTTATTCATATAACGACTTTTTAAAACAAGGGATTATAGGGGAAGTGATCGAAAAAGTAGTCTGGTCTAAATCATTGTTAAGAGCGTTCGCCCATAGGCAAAAGCACGTTTTTTATCGAAATATCTCAAACATTGTGACCCATAGGTGGAACACCAGAAAACAAGACAGACAGACGGATAAACTCGCTTAAACCAAATCAGAAAGTAATTCTGAATCGAAAGATAATAATAAAAGGTGAATCCAGCTCAAGTCATTCTGGGTGCTGTATACATCCGTACGAATTTAATACACGGTTGTACTACGAGTCGTGTAGGGTTTAAAAATTGAGCAAAAAGTACTTGCCTGTGCAATTTTCTGAAATCACTGATAGCGCGAGAAAAAAAACTTTAGTTACATAAACAGAGTATTCAAGGTGGATGGTGAAGGACTTTGAGATTTGTGTCCTCTGATCATCCAATAGAACAAAATGTCTAATAAATCAAAAGTGTGACCCTTATGACGACATGACGTATCTTATAATGCCGAAGAAATTTGATTCGACGAGCAACATCACGATAATGCGTTTGTTCAATAAACGTTTCTTTGTAGGGAAAGAGAAGAAAAACAAGAAAATCACCGTCGGCTACGTCCAAATCCTTTATAACCATCACCTTTAGCTTAAAAAAAGCACGGAAATTTTAGACGATTTTATCTGCCCGTACAGTTCGTGGTTAATGAGTAGGAAAGCAATTTTGTTTGTTGGAGGAAAGAGAGGTGTTCTTAGCTTATACATGATGCTATAAACGTATTCTTCGACCGATTTACCCTCGTCTTTCGGTGTTGGGTATAAAAATTCTACAACTTTTTTAAAATTAATTTCACATATAGTGTTGTGTCATACATCTACTTAAGTAAGAGGGCTCTTCTTTAAATTTGTTTTTGTAAACAGAGAAGAAATTAATCTTAATGTATAATAATGATTTTTTGGATCTAGTGCCAAACTCCCTGCCACCTAAAGTGTACTGTGACCGACAACTGCGTGTGGAGAGTTTTTATACCCATGATCGAAAAGCGAGGGGTATATTCGTTTTGTCAAAACGTTTGCAACGCCCACATCAAAATATCAGAGACCCCACAAACTATATATATTCTTGTTCAACATCAAATTCTAAAGCGATATAAGAATGTCCGTCTGTCCATCTGTCTGTGTGTGTCTGTCCATCTGTCTGTGTGTCTGTCCATCTATCCGTATCTTCCTCCGTCTGTGTCAGGTCTGTTGTAAACGTCTTCCTAGCTATCGACTTCAAGTCTGGCAGAAATATTGAAAGCTCTTGCACACAGGTTTGTATTGAAAATGATCCAAATCGGTCGAAGGACACGCCCCCAGCACCACGTAAAGTGAGGACTGTTTTTCAAAAGGAATGAAAAATTGGTTTTTTGCTCATTACTCGTAATCTATACAAAAATTTGGACGCATATTCTATGGACGATGCTGGAGCATTTGTATACAAAAAATGGGAAGAAATGACCACGCCTAACCTATATTATAATGTATGAAAATTTAACTGTTTTTTCAATATCTTTATAACGCGCAGAAACAAGCTTCAAAACACCCATAAAGTATACCAATTCTTGGCCAATTTCGAATCTTGAATGCAACTAAACTTTTCCGACTGTTCGTCTGCCCATCTGTCTGTTTGCGTAATAGTATTGTAATACTTGTGGTAAAAATTCTCTCCTTAGCGAAAATACAAGTTTCAAAACAAATTTAGAATTGAAATAAACTTTTCAAAAGACACGCCTACAACGCCAGTATGCCTATATGACAAAAACCTTTATTGTGAAAATTGAAAAACCCATTGATAGAAGAGATTTGCAGGAAATTATTCAATGACATGTTTATTTAATAATCCTATGTATCTTTAATTTCACACTCAAGGAAATGTTTTAAAGTATTTTCATATTTCTTCACGACAGAGTATGTTTCTTCCAGTGGCAATTCAGCATCTTCTGCAGTACCTCCATAACATTCTGGCAAACACTCGGGTGCTATGTATCGGTGCAATTCACTTATATTTTTACCATGCATCATGATAAGTGAGCGATATTCTTCAGGTAAAAATTGCTTAGTCAATTTGAAGATCGGTTGGAAAAAAAAGGGATTATTTACAATGTGATAACCCCTTGCGCGTATCGGTAAAAAATGAATAATAAAATCTATCATTGTTTTTATAAAACGGGGGGTAATTGTTAGAACGTGTGTATAATTTAAACCTTTGCAGTCCAATATATAAATCCAACCATTTATTTGAGTGTCCGGTTCCAAACGCAACAGATTCACTGTTGGATATGTTATATTAAGTATGAGGTACTTATCTAGAATTTTTGGATCCCATTGTTCTGAAAGAAAAGAGCTTTCATTAATTTACTATACATAACAAATGGTTTATATTGAAATACCGAGTCGTGTTATCATTACTCGCCTGCCTAATTTGTCCCTTTGCTTTAATCCGCTGAACATGCCTTTAGCTTTCGGCAAATTCGTATCATCGTATTGAAAACTTTCCGCGAAATTTAGGCTTTTTTTCAAGTTAAGATAACGAAAAATCTGTCAAATATACAACGAATTAAAAAATTTATATGTGGCCTTATAGAACGGCCGGAAAGCTCGCCTTTCATGTCAGATGCACAAAAAAAATTCACGTGACTTTTTGCACAAAGTCTTATTAGCATAATTTTGAAATTCAAAATTTTAAAAGCAGAGTTTGAAACAAATCTGAATTAATTCAGCTGATGTACACCTTTAATCCTCTATGGGGCGCAAATTGGTTGCTCCCAACAAATGAAAATTCCCCACCCATACATCGTATATTGGTAAAGTAAGGAGTACGTATGTAGCGTCACAAGCCACCTCCATTTGAACTAAGCAAACAGCTGCTTGGAATACCAATGTTTACCAATGACGGCAATGAGTAAAAGAAAAGAAGGGGTGATAATGCTCAATTGATTGTCGACGAGCTGATGAGACTTGAGTCCACTTCGAACGACCACAGGATTGAAATCGAACTTTCAAGTTTCCTGACCAACTGCCAATGTGGTATTTTATGGCGGTCCTTAGCTTTTCTTACGAACAAAAGCCTCTTACGATTACAATATAGAGCAAATACAGATCTACAAAATGTATTATGGTTGTTATATTCAGAAATACCTGAATGGGCAATGTTTGAAAAAATAACGCTTTTTGATACCTGCACATGTACTCTTCTTGCTTGAATTGCTTGCATTGAAATTGCATTCTTTTTCCTTTCAGACTTTATTACACTACATGTCTCTTACTCAATGCAAGCAATTTGCAAATTGAATTACTTCATATTAAAGGGCAGACAATAAACTTTGCGCATGGAACAATTTATTGAAAGTGTTGTCAAATATCTCTTCTCGACTGTTCAACTGTGTTATCTCCCTCTAATTTCGAAGTGACAAATGCAACACTAAAGAATTTTAGCATAAAATTTTATAACCGATGATAAAAGCTTTGTGCACTACGAAAAACAAAAAAGACCCTGAATGATTTGGTTCATGTCATACGAACCGAAGTTGACATTCTTCATTTAGTGGAATCAACTCGAACTTGGCAAAAGTATGTGGAAAGTTTATTAGAAATCGAAGTCAAAACATTCGGATATGCGAAAGGATGTAATCGAGTGCTTTCACAGTATGCTAACGCTTGATCAGAGATGAACAAAATGGGAGGGTCCAGCCATCCGTCACACTCGTCGTCTGCCAACCAGATTTTTGATCTTCTGACTGCAGATTTCTTAAATATGCGTTTCAGAAGTTGAGCTTTTAGAAGTTGAGCTCCCCTTCACCGATGAATTCATTTGCCGTCGCGCAAAATATGAAATCAAGCGAAATCTTATTCTTCGTATGGTCGAAAGCTAATCACTTTTCTGACGCAACAAAGAAGAAAACAGAAAATCACGTATGTCCTCCTCACAATATATTTAATCAGTTGGGCGTAGGTAGCGAACTCTCAAGATTCATTCTATTTTTGTGTATTTAAGTAAATAAAATGAATAAAAAAAGAAAAACAACTTACTTTCTGTTTGGCTGACTCTGGATTAAATTTACAAAAACGCAAAAAATTCATTAACCACAATTCGTTGTCTATGGGCACACTTATGTTCGTTTCCACTATTTAAAAGAGAGTTTGTTTATTATAATTTATAAATGAAAAAACTAAAAAAACTAAGCTATGCCCTACGCACCGCATAAGGTATTTACATACTATAATCGATCACTTTTTTTAAAAACAACAACGGGCGAATTTATGTTTATATGAAACTTTTTCCATTTATGTGATATATCTCTTTTTACACTTGATTTCATATCGCTCGCGATATTCTTTCTCATTCGTACAAAGTTGAAATTTTCAATACCTGGACGGCAGTATCAACGATCCAATTAAAAATTAAAAATCTATAGATCTTAGCCACGTTAGCAACATTTTTGACAATATTTAATTTCTTAAGGACAAAGTTATCACGAAAAAATTATTCCTTTTGCGGCGGATATGACAAACATAAACTACAAAACTAACATTGTAATAAACGCTTCAGTTCTCTTAAGCCGTTCGTCACATTTTCCGGAGTTTCGCCCAATTCTTTAAGAGCAACTTCTTTCGCGAATTCAGATATTCCATCGAAATCAAAATATTTTTCTGCCATAATTTTCAATTCCTAGATACGCTCACACTTCAAACATCGAACTAAAACTGCAATCAATAGTAAATAGTTTCGCTTTTAAAAATATTTTTTACAATTTTCTTTCTTAATTACT
This sequence comes from Glossina pallidipes, assembly GCA_000688715.1. Lineage (NCBI taxonomy): Eukaryota > Metazoa > Arthropoda > Insecta > Diptera > Glossinidae > Glossina > Glossina pallidipes. Next base: position 221,147 of record KK499808.1, read on the forward strand.
TTTTTTTTAAGAAGTATATGTAATGCGGTTATTAATGCATTCAGTTTCATGTTGAAGGTGCCGAGATCAATGTACTACCTATTGTAATACTAATCGCGATAATTTATTCGTCATCGAATGTAACTCGCGCGAATGTGATAGCTTTGTTGCTGTTCGTGGTACGTTTGTAAGAAATGATTCAATTTTTTCTTGTTATAATTAAAACTTGAATGCTTCCCTTAAACACTTCTTCGGGAAGCATGTAAGATTTCTTCGACAAAAACCCTTTTTTTATAGATAATTTATGTAAATATTATTTTAGTAATTAACTTTCAATTAAATTTTGTAAGCTGAAAAAAAAGTGGGACACTATAGCTACAAGACCTTTGAACCTCATTACAAAAAATATTTTATTTTTTATAAGAATCTATTGGTTTGACGCCATTACTATATATATACGCACACTCGCGGAACATATTTTTAAAACACTTTAAACATTTGAAAAGCATTATAATGGGACACGGCCCACCATTAAGTGCCCTACGCCTTTTCGTTCAATGCAGTTATTCATAGATTATAACGACCTTTCAAAATAAGGCTTCACATAGGAAATGCTTGGGAAAATGGTGTGATCCAAAGCGTTTTCAATAGCATCCCTCCTTGAGCAAAAACTTATGTGTGTAACGAGTTTCATCAAAATATCTCGAAATTTGCCACTAATAGGTTGAATACAACAAAACAAAACTGAAAGAGGGAGGGATGTATGAACAGACACACTTAGATCGGTTCAAAAAGCGACTCTGAAACGACCGGTGCAATAAAAGATGGGTGTTTTGGGTTTGGACATATCCGCACAAACGTAATATATAAGAATCGCGCCTACAAAGTCTATGTTCGCGGCTTCAAATCTCAATGTAGTAGAGAGTGCATGAATAGGAGGCATCCCCTGAATGATTGGTCATATAATATAACGAAAGCAAATGAAATTCCGATATTCTATAATATTAAGTGGGCGTGGCCCGTCTTTCCCACTCCTATATACTATAGAATCACCCATAAAGTATACTTCGAAATTTTTGCCGTTGTCATAAGAGCAACAAATCCAATTTTATCGGTTTTGAAAACAGAAAAGCCCTCAGTTTTTGTTATACTGCGGACGACTACTCTGATCGATTTTCAATATCAAGTTGCATGCATGTTTTGCGAAAACGATATCTTAACTCTTATGAGGATAATAATCTTTGATTCACAAATGACTACAGAGTACACCGATGAACGGACATGACTAAAAGTTATCAGAATTTTCTATTTAATAAGGTCTTTAAAGCCTAGGATAGGATCTTGAAATTTATACGGTCCTAAAGCTTCTTTCGTTAAAAAAAAAAAACAAGAACAACTTATGGACTTTTGTATATTGGACCTCATGTATTTACATATTTTATATTTCAAGAAAAATATATTTGCAATTGCATACTAGCGTTAACAAGCAAATTTTACATAAAATCGAAATATTTATTAATTTGAGGAATTTATATAATTAAAAAAAAGAAACTCACACGATCTGAATATCGACGAAATTTACTTTAATTCAATTTTGTTTAGTTTACAATGAATTAATTAATGGTCTGATAAGACTGTAAATAACTGACAGTTCCGTCAATTAACGTTACTACATAAACGGTTAAATTCAACATCTGAAAAGGAGTTCTAACAGTATACTGAATGCCTTAGCTAAGAACTTAACAGTGGCATGCCATATGCCACGCCGAGTACCATAGCCTGTTAATTTTTCGCAAAAAAACCGTTTTTTTTTATTGGTTCTGTATCTCCTAGAAAGTAAAGAGAAAAAAGAAAGGGAATCATATCCGTCCAAATAGTTTATATCCATCATGTTGTTCTTAAAAAAAAAAAAGCTTCGATACTTCGATGGTTTTTTGTTTTCGAAAACACAGTGTGTTCCCAGTTTGTGTTTCATTGCGAACAACTCCTTTGATTGGTTTCACTGAGACAAGTTGCTTGCAATGACTTTTAATATTTTTGCAAATGTAAAGCCTTAACTGTTGTGATCAGGATTACGGCTATGGTAGACTTTGTAGAAGAAGACGGGCAAGCATTCTTAAATCGATGTAAAATTTGATACGAACCAAGAATATATACACCTTGTGAAATCTGCAAAGACCCCTTTTGGGTGTAGCATATGTTTTGTTAAAATGAATACATCTACGTCTTTTATTAGTGGATATAAAATTGAGTTTTTTTTTAGAAAATATCCGATATCCTTTTGAACGAGCATTCTTTTAATAAAAATAATATTTTCAACTAACTTAGGTCTTACTGTTGGGGACCCGATATCCTTTTGAACGAGCATTCTTTTAATAAAAATAATATTTTCAACTAACTTAGGTCTTACTGTTGGTTAGTATTCTCAAACTTTTTATTTGGTGAGGAAAATCTAAGAGTTGATGTATTCCATAATATCACTTCAAGAATATGAGGGCTTTGGTCATAAATGCTTGCCTTGAGCCTAAGAAGTAGAAACGCAACATATTTTTATCATTTCATCAATGGTTAAGCTTTTATGCAAAAATACTGTAAATTTATTTACTGCTCGATCGGTGAAGGCGCAATGCTGCGGCGGCACCCTTTGCCTTTTATCCCATCACTTTCTCTTTAACCGTTGCACATATAGTGAACACCTCTTGAGCGAATGGTCTTGAAAATTAAATCGATTTATTAGTTCTCTCCACCTTACACCAACACATAACAAATGTTAAGTATTCTGCTAGTAGTGAGCTTGTCTGTTTATCAATCAAGACTTACACAAATGTTATATATATATAGGAAAATATTTGCTAGTGCTAATGCTAGCTATGGCTTGGGCGTTAAAGTTTTTTGTTCATTTTTCGCATGGGCGTAGATGGGGTCAAGTTTATTTTCAAACCTGATCGGCAGACACCAACACAGAGAGACTGGTAAAAAACCATCCATCATTACTGCGTACTGCTAACATTTCCTGGACAGGTTTTGCATTAAGAGACCAAGCGACATCGCGCTTAGAAATCCACTTACAATTCCTTTTTACATATCCAAGCAGTTTTTCCTTTAATGATTGGAAGCTTTCCTCAGCTATAGTTTCTTCGGCTTGAAGCAGCTTATTACTACCAATTTTTGTGGCAAGAATATTCGGTTTTACCATAGATTTTTATTTGTAGTTCCGACCTGCATCAGGGTTGCTTGCGCTTTCGATACTTTATGTTATCCATCTTTCATCAGCTGTCGCAACTGTGCAGTTCTTTTCTTCCCATTAAGCAGATAAGAAGCGTCTATAGCGTTTTTGACTCAGAATTTGGCATAAAGCTTCTTATGTATTATGCGCGGGACATCTTATACCGCAACTGCATAAAACTGCAAGCTATTGCTTTCATATAAAGAGAAGCCCTGTTGTAAAACAAAGAAAAAGTGACAGATTTCGTTCGCCATTTTCGCTATATCTCAAGAGATGGATGAATAAACGGATAGGCTGAATAGAGCCGAAACCTTTCCTTCATCTCCATATGTACAGCAAGGAAGTGCACTCTAACTTTATTCCGACGCCGAGAGAAAGACGATAACATGCTATGTCTTTAAAAACGCTTGAAATCGTTAAGTGAAAATAACGAAAGTCCCAAGCATATGTTTTCAGGGCTAAATCCCACTGTAACGGGCTGCGCCATCCGCATATTTAAATCTTCAAAACACATATAAACTTCCCAAAGCTTGGAAAATATTCTTACGATATTCATATGTACATATTCTCTTTCTTTCTTTTCTCTCAAAATTTTCTCATTGCAGATAACGATTTTTGCAATTTTTCCTTGGGTTTCCTTGGTTATTCTGCGAGTACAAATTAACGAAGTTTTAGTTTTCAAATAGACAAAATGCGTCCTTTTCTTTGAAATTCAATTTTAAGGCGAACGATAAAAGCGAATAAATCCTCCTTAATGTTTTTTAGACCATGTCTACGCTTCTAACACTTGGTTGTGTTAGTCTTCTTTTTTCATTCAGCTCATTTTCCTTGCACAAACATTGGAATGGTCAGGCAAAAAGATATACGAGAAAGAGACATACGGTGCACGAAGTAGTAAAAAAAGCAATTCAAATGATTATTATTATTATTCATTGTAAATGGTAATACTAAATTTTTGTTTAATTGTTTATAACATCAAGCATGATTTCATTTTCTATTTATGTTCTTATTTTCTATTTTTTGTTTAGTTCTTCTCCAAATATCGTCCAATATCTATTACTTTTGCAGAGACACGAAGCAAATGTAAAGATAGTCCACCTACTACGCACAGTGGGCCAACCTCGCCCTAGTTACGCGCCTGCACTCTAATAGGTGTTATGCGTTCACCCACCATCAATCGTACAGAATAAGTCCACTAAAGGAAAGCGGCATGGTAATGAAAGTTTCACCTTGAACTAACCTTCACATTTTTCTATAAAAACATATAACTTTTCCTCAACACTGGTTTAAGCTCAGACCGTATTTTAATTAAAAATTACTTTCAATATTAATGAAATCATATTATTTATATCAAGCAGAAAAACAAGCAATTAAATCAATCAATTGACATTTGTATATCATGTATACATACATAGTGGTCATCAATACATATCAATTGTGACCGAAATCAAATGAATTTTTGTAAAGCACTGGCAGTCATTAGTTCGCGTTTCAGTGAAATGAAATAACGCTATTTAATCTTGATTTTTTCATTATTAAATTTCTTCAAATGTGGTTCGATTATACATTTAGAAGTGTTTTAAAAAAATTACCATTTTCGAAAGGGTATTTTATTTAAATAAATAATAAATATTCATGCAATAAGTGAAAGAAATAAAACAAAAAGCTTATGATAACTTATAAGAACTTCACTAATTAATATTTTATAGCATTTATGAAAAAAGTCGAACAAAAATAGAAATTTTCGATATCCATAAACGCAAACAGTTTTTATTTATTACTTTACTTCAATCATAATTATGATATAATGTGCGTAAAAAAATATATAAAAAAGTAACTCAGCGAAAAAAAAAACATAATAAAAAGTTTGTTTAATTTCACAATTTTTTGAATTGTTTGAATTGTATAACATTCGTGAACAGTAGTGCGTTCAACTTATTTTTAGTATGGAAAAGGTGGGACATATTTACGACAAATTAATTGTCGTTTTTCCAACTAGCCATAATAACACTTTACTCTTCGGGGGGGTGTCAACCTTGTCCTTGTGACAACATAGAGACAGACTGACGGAAGTATGGGAAGAGAGAAGGGCTGCGGGAGAATAGACAATCAGACGGATGGACAGGCAGCTTTACAAAGTAAGAGGCAGCTGCGCAAGCATACGGATGCTCTGAATTATGATTAATCGGGTAGGAAATACACTAATCAAGGAATGAGCAGACGAACACATAGGACGATGGATGAACGAAGGGACGGAAGAATGGACACAAAAACATCTAAATTCGAAGACAAATTGTATTTCTAATGATTGTTTCCGAATTCTCTTATCGGAATGACGGACAAGAATGATGGAATGAGGGGAAACTTTCCTGTATACTTTCATTAATATTATCAAGAGTAAAAATTGAAGTAAAATAGTATAAATTAATATCTTAGGAAAATTTAACATAAAGTAATTAAATTATTTAAGAAAATCTGAAGTATGTCGTAATCGCCTTTGCAATACAAAAAAACAAATCAAAAGGTTGGAATCGATCAAGACTGTCCATTTAATACCCTACATTCCTTAGCCAAATACAAAATTAATAATTTATCAAAAATTAGTCATTTTTTTTCAAATCTCATATGGAAAGGTATTCACACGTCAAGCATTGGTTCAAACTGAGCATAACTACCGATGTCAATAAAAAAATTTCGTTACAAAAAAATTAAAATTTCAATCTTTTGCAAATTTTTGTGAGGCGAGAATCGAATAAATTATATATGAAACCAAATTTTATTCTAAAATACAAAAATTTGACATTGGTTGTCCAACTTTTCTTATACCCTAAACGACTTTTGGTCCTTATATGTGTTAAGTTTGTGAAAATGAATGCCGCACACAAAAGAACTTCAGATGAACTTACCGTTTATTATACGTAATGAGTCACAACCGCTTTCTGAATCGATTTAGAGTTGAGTGTCCGTCCGTCATCCTTTTTTTTTGTGTTCAACCCATTGAATTTTTCTTATGTTCGTATACTTTTTGAGATATCTTGATGAAATTTGGTGCACTGTCATGTTTTCGTCCCAGGATGAAAGCTAGTGACAATGGTTCGGATCATTTTCGACCACTTCCCATTTAATGCCTTGTTTTGAAAAAAAAAAAAATGCATTATATCAATAACTGTTGGCTATTTCATCCACTAGAGTGTTCTTTTCATTCCTTTTTTTCTTCTTGTAAGAAATTCGCTTCCACTTTTTCCACATTCACTAACTATGCCCAAGTGCCTTCTTTCTACCAATTGTTGTTAAGCAGTAGTAAAAAATTGTAAATTTATTAAGTTTTAAAGATTTTGTTAAATCAAAGCATAGCGCGAAGAAAAGATGTTACAATATTTCATAATAATTCATTTCATATTCCGAATCAAAACTTGTTGGTGTAAATTGAACGCAATAACATATAGACGGAGACTAATGCACATGCAGATTGAAACACTTTTACAAAATGATTCTAAATCAAAAGGTATAATAAAGAATGAGTTTATCTCAAATCGTTCTGGATATAACTTACGTCTGCATACGCTTAAGATATGTTTACTACATGTCCTAAATTGCGTAGAGTATAGTAAACTATCTCCTTAAATCTGGGAAATTTGAAAATATTATTCCAAGTCTTGCAGAAGAAATGAAAATCGTTTTTACTACAAGTTCCGGTGTTTGAGGATAATAATCAATTTCCTGCTTATTTGTTCGCAAGCTATCATATATGTATGCGTGCAAGATGAGTATACATATATAGCACCATTCCATACCTATGTATGCGTACATACATATAAATAGAACAAAACCTTTCTCAGAGCCAAAACGACCCTTTAAAGCAATTATTTACTTGTTTTATTATTACTCTACAACCTTGAACTTTTTTCTGTTTTTTTGTAATTGTATACACATATATTGTTGTTGTTGTTGTTCTTGTTTTTATTATTATCGCTTTTTATTTTTATTACGCATATTGTTATAACAGCTTAAGGCCGCTTTGTGTTATTTCAGTTTTCGTTTTTTTTTTTTTTTACTCTTTTCTGTACTGATATCCTTTTTAATATTCGTATCCTTTTGTATTCATATAGAAAAGCCTAAAAATATGCTCAGACAATAAATAAATAGCGTGTTTATAATAATAATAATAATAATGCATATCCATGTATGTATGTGCGCAGATTTGCAATGTGTTTGTGCAATTGCATTAGTGTAATGCGTTTTACCATAAATCAAGTTAATGAATATTTATCAACGAATAACATAACAAAAGAAGGTCACACAACCGCACAAGGTTACTATTTTGAAAATATATTTTAAAATATTTATAAAATATTTTAACTTAAGTTTAAATTTTAATAATTTCGTTGGGGAAATATTTTGAAAATTTCTCATCAATAAATACCATAGATATTTAACTTCATGAGTATATGCAAGTTATTTAACTCAAAAGTAATTTACAACAAAGTCGTAGAGTTACGTGCAGAAAATTCAATTATTAATTTTATGCATAATTATGCATAACAGACAGAAGTGAATAACAAAACAAAACAAAAATATTCACGACGGTATGTAATTATACTCATAAAGATTAAAGCATGCAGCGAATCAAAAAGGATTTCAAAAAGGATAAATATAATATAAAGAGCAATATATCATTAATATGTTAATTATGCAAAGTTCGTTAACGCAAATAACCTTCAATTAAAAAGTCTATGAATTTTGCATTAGACTGTTGTGCAAAAATTGATAAGAAAATAATACTCACTTGACATCCACCATTCCCTACTTACTTGTAAAATAAGCAAATTATTCAGTTAATTTTGGATCTTTAAGTTAGACTATCAAACCATCGATCGACTTCCCCAGTAGGCAGTTACGTAAAACACATCTTTGGTTAGGGGGCCTGTTTGTGCGTATAGTCGGCCTTTTAATAAATAATTTTTTAAATGGTAGGCATTTCAACAATAGACAACAGATGGATGGACATACCTATACCACTATTAAGAGTCCTAACATCGTACGTAGTTTACGAGATATCTGATGCTTTACAAATCGAGAAATCTGTTATTTTAAGATTTATCGTTCGTATGCATCGCTGCCTTATTTAATCATTAATGAAACATACAAATCGCTTAAAGCAGGCGAATGTGCCACAAGAGTAAGAGAAAGATATAAAAAGTATCTCTCTCTTTACTGACTGTTGGCGTGATTATGGTGCGCGTTCTACCATTTTTTACATTTACATACACTGTGTGTCAGTCTGTTATAACAACCTCTGCCCAGGCAAATTATAAAAGAGTTGAAAATTAGTGAAATCATATCTTACGCATAACTTAATTTACTCATTTCTAAGTATCGCAAACCGAACATAAAATTGAACACGCCATCGTTCTTATGGTAATATGGCAAATGTAACGCACAATAAACGGAGGAGAAGCAAGAATGCATAGCATATTTAATAAGAAAAAGAAAGAAAAAAAATCATTCTTAACATTTAGACGAAATTGCAGTGAAATGGTGCTCTATTAACTTTATTTCGTTTGATTTACGCTTAATGTCTGCTTTCGTAAATAAAAGTGAACAAAACCGTCTTTTTCGTGTACGTTTCATTTTTTTTTTTTTTTTTGTTTTTGCTTCTAATATCTTCTCAAAAGGATTGTTAATTTCAACTTTAGCTTTTACTTTATTTCGAGCCGATAACTACGACTTACTACTCTTACTAGTGACTACAGTTCACTCCTTAAATGCTAACGTACACTTCACACTACTATTGCACATTTTTCAGAAAAACAATGTTAATATTATTGACGTAGTAGGTATTTTGTAGAGAACGGAGATGAAATTCTTTACTTGAAAGAACATTTTCCTCCTATGAAATTGCACGCCCTCCCCCAACCAATGCACAAATTGTGAACGTACAGACTAATCACTTACCAGTTGATATCTAAGTTCTCGAATGAGGCAACAAAAGTCGAAAGTGTTTATGTTCACTCAAAAGCTTTTCCAGACAAAAGTAAGTTAGTAAGTTATGACAATGAGTTCGAAATTCAAAAGAAGTCAAGGCCTTCGGCAAAAATTTAAAAATATGTAATAAATTGATGTAATATTCATATTGATTATGAGTTCGTCTATACAGATATACGGTCTCTTGCCGTTTTCGCTGTCATTTCGCAAAACGTAAAGTCTCGTCTTTAGCAGATGGCGCAAAAGCGACAAAGACAATAAGAAAGTATATTGGAGCATGAATGTTCCAGGGATTGCAGACTAACGGTAAAAATTAGAAAGTAAGAAAACTATACTTTCGCCAGTGACCGTATCTCCTTTACCCGTCACCTTTATCTTAGAAAAACTTAAAAAAATTAAATTTCTGTGCTCTATAATATTGGGTGGGCCTTTCTACATCAGTGTTTTTATGTAATGCAACTTTACTGCTTTCGAAAACAACGATATTCTCAGCACACGTCATGTCTTTCCACTGATTTCGATTTCTGATACCAACCTGCTGCTTACTTGCACATTTAAAGCGTAACCTGAGATTTCCGACCCATGCCTTTTCTAAAGAGATTAAAAAGACGGATGAACAGACAAACAAACGAACATGCTTTCATCGGTTCAAAGTTTCATAATAATCAGGAATATATACTTTACTTTACTTTACTTCACTTTTCTCTGAAACTTCCTCAGGGATATTGTAAACGTATCGACAAAATGAATACATGTGGATGGAAGATGACTTTGGTTCACGTCGCTAGATTGAAGCTTTTACTTTTTGTTGTGTCATCGTAGAGATGTAAGACATGTGAGATATCGCAAAACTGTTGATGATGTACACCTGATTGAAATCAGATTTTTACCGAGGTTCGGTTCTCTAAACTCGTCTATCAGTTTTCCAAAGTCAAATAAACAAATTCCAAACTTGTTATGCCCACATCGTATGTTATCTTAAGCTATGCTTATACTTATCGGTCTATACATCGCTTGGGTTGTCTGAACCTCGTTTATGATGACTGGAAACTTTATAATAGAAACTATTAACAGAATGTACTATGGAACATTCCATATCAGAATTTTAGAGTAAAAATGTAACCTACTTTCACTTACTCACACATTAGTCAATAAGTTTTTTCGTAGCAAACAGAAAATCAAAATGATATGAAATTTGAATAGAGTCGGTTTTCATATACATCAGTCCGTTAACTTATTGACCGGTGCGTTATGTCAGTATTTAAACGTTTGAAATAATGCCACGTAACCTTTCTTATCCTTAAACGAGCTGACAAGCGAAGAATACCAACTAAGAGAACAGGTGTTACATTGAACGAAAACTTCACTTGTGTGCATTGCGATATCGATATGAGCAAAACCACAAAGGTCAAAGAACGTTAAGTTAGAAAAGTTAAAAATATACTTTTCTAACCTCACTCTTACAATGTCTATGCAAGGAACTTTTGATGCCACTTTCTTACTATTCTCCCCTCTTAAACTTAGCTTAAAGGATTCGTGGAACTTTGTTTTTCCCTTATTTTCCTTCATTTTTTTTTTTTTTTTTGCCAAATCAATTGCAAAGCTCTCCAAGTATCGTATATTAAGTTGCACTTAAAAAATTGTGTATGCTTGCAAGTGTTTGTTTATAAAAACAAAAGTGCTTTCAGGGAAGAGTGTACATGAAAGAGCAAAAAAAAGAAAAAAAAAAAATACTAACGTGTGCGTGTCCTTTATTGAAACATTGCTATATTGAAGAAGTTTTTACAACTTTACTTTGATATTTAATTATAGTTTAAAGTACCACACATAGCTACGGCGTTTTGGTAGTGAAATATAGAGAAGTATTTTATTTTCAGTGGAAGCGCGGTAAGAGATCCCAGGGTTTTTATAGCGTGACCCTAAATTATGGGCGTACAAATGTTTTTACCTCCTTTTCATTTTTTTTTTTTCTTTCCTTTTTAAAATATTTCTATGAGCGGTTTTCCTTATTAGTTGTGTTGTTTCTCTGCAGGCAGGTTTCTGTAGTGGACTTTGCAAATCATTCGTTTAGTTGTTGTCGTAGAGTTCATATTATTAGTTGTATGTTCACTCGAGTGAGACTTTTACTACCACATCAATAAATATACACTGAATTTATTTATTTAACAAAAGCCGCTAAAAAAATGTTTGAATTTTCAAAACTATTTACCTTAAAGCGGTAAGAGAATTATATTCTTTTTCCACTAAATTCGCAAAGTAAAAAAAAGTTACTAAACTAATACAAAGAATGAAAGGAATTTTTTTTAAAAGACTAAGAAAAGAAAATGAAAATTTTAGTTAAAAAAAGAAATCAATAATTTATTTAATAATTTACTTAAAAGTAAGATAAAATAAAATACAACACAACGTCGAGTAAATTGATTTAAAATTATATAAGCTACGGCTTGCATCTCGTCTCTTAAAGGTGGGCGTGGGCGGTACGCATAGTTTCCACGCGATTTCAAGGCGCCATCGCTTACAAATTTCTGCTATTATCACAATTTTTATGACAACATTGGAAATAATTAATGTTTCATGAAATATTTTTTGCGCAATAAAATTAATGTAAGGCTTTTATGAAAAAAAAAGAAAACATCCATTTCGCGTTGCGTCATCTGTTTCCTGTCATAATTAACTTTGCACAAATAATCAAATTATATTAATTAACTTCGCACAAACGAAGAGTTAATTAAAACGCATGAAGTCGCTAAAATTTATTGAAATAAAGTAAAGAATATAATTAAAAGTGAGAAAAGGCGAGACTGCTTTGGAGAAGATCGTCTTTCCTAAACTCGCCGGAAATTTAAGATATTAGCGAGAAAAAACGATTTGTGTTCTCCTATAGTATTATAGAACTTTTTTCCAGCTACTCAGGCGATGTGCCCTATACGTACGAGCACGGTGGTGATCAGGAAGGATTATAGAAAAAATGAAAGTGAATAGAGGGATGTTTGTGAACGTTCGACTTGAAAGTACAGATATCAGTTACGGCAGTGGAAATCGCCATGCCGTGACGACGAGTCGCGATAATGTGTTTTACGGTACTCAGATAACTCCAGATAAAGACCTGAAGTACTGTTCGAGGAATTAACTGGGGGACATATCTTTTTTATCTCCGTAGAACGCTTGACCGGAAGCCATCTGCACATAATCGTTTTTTTCCCTCCCTAAGCAGACCTATAAGTGTTTGAATGCCTGGACTGTGAATTATAATAAGATATACGCCATAAACTCATTTCTAACCTTTTTAAGTTTTAATGCTATAACATTACATACCACTTAGAGTTATTTATCAATGTTGAAAAGATTAAGATGAAAACGAAACTGACTTAATAGGCCAACATTGCATTTCGAGAAAGAATCAATCAATTTTCACATCTTCCAGGGCTCATTGCAGAAAATTAAAATTTCTTTTTCAAATTTAAAAGAAAATGGCACCGCGGCAGGGCTTGCAAAAAAGAAAAATTATTTTCTTACAAGATATCCCCTCGGTCGCATGTTGCTCTACAAAGCAAAAAATCAATAAATTCTTGAAACATTGTTCTACGTCTAGTAAAAGCGGTATAATTCGTTGAAAGTGTTCTTCGGTACCTAGCGTTAAATATCAAATAAAATCTTCTCGATTATATATAAATATAACTTTGATTTATGGTCATGGCTTATGACCTAATAGCGAAAATGATAAAAAAAATTTTCCCTCATAAAATTTTACACTTAATATATATGAATGGATGACATCTTCTTCAAATCGAATGAAAATGTATCACGTCGCATCGCATGTATAATCAATCAATTAAAATAATAAAAACTTTTAAAAGATAATTCAAAATTTATTTGGGATGATTTTGAGAAATTAATTTTATTCAACTTTACATTTTCTCAGCAAATCTCTTTCATTTTCATTTCACAACTTCATTTACTTTAGTAATGTATGTCATCGTAATAATGTCATAATCCTAAAATCTTTCTGTCTGCCGTTCTTGGCGCTACCATTGAGTCCTACTATTTGTAGTCGAAAGATTTCTTATTTGTCGATAAATTTTGTTATGGTTTAATAGCATTTCTATTAATAACATACATAAACTTTCATCGAAAATATTCTAACCGAATAAAGGAAATGCCTTGCAATCCTCTGCTTTCCCATGTATATCTTGATAATTTTATTACTTGCTTAAGGTTATTGTGGTTGTTGTTCTTGTTATTGTGGTTTTGTGTTGTGGTAACTTTGATTGCTATGACATTTGTATGTTTGGCTTTACATATTACACAATTTACAAGCATTGCGAACATGTCTTTATCGTACATATACAAATATACAAACACAAATATTGCACACATACTATAATTCTTGTATTCCTTCTCTGCTACTGCTACTACTGCTACTACCTACTACTGCTAGTACTACTACTAGTAGAGTGCCGAGTATTTTATTGTATTTGTCGAGTTGTGCTTAACCAATGAAAAAAATAAATACTTACATTAGACTAAGAGTTAAAGGAAAAGTTTTTTTTTGGTTTATATAAATAAATACGTATATATTTCTTATTTTCTTTTCTGGGTTCTTTTTTTTTTTTTTTTTTGATAGCTTCTTTGTGTTTATATATATTATACATATATATTGAGTTGTTGTTATCAATCATTGAACACAACCAGAGTAGCATTTAGTATTGATTGGTAGTTCCTTTGTAAAGGACACACAACAGAAATCTAATGGTATACCAACATCATCATCATCATCATCATCATCATCATCATCATCATCATCATCATCAACATCATCGTCATTGTCATCGTCTATGTAATCATCATACCTCCAATTTTCAAGTAGTCGTACTGTTGACAACATTACCAACTAAGTTGACAAATATATTAAGTGGGGAAGGTGAAGGTAATAGTGAACCGCTTGTGCTCTTAATAAATTCTAGTTAAAAAACATTCAATTTTCGAAAACTAAAAAAATACATTTTATTTTATTTTATTTTAAATGTTAGTTTTCTAAAATTCCCTCTTAAAATTTTATTATTTCTTTCTCTCTTTTTCTCTTTTTTTTTTTTTCATCGAAGACAACTATCACATTCATTACTGGTCTCCAATTCATTTGGGAATATAAAAGTTTGTCTTTTATGTTATTGATGTTGTTGTTGTTGCATATAAAATGTTCATAAACTTTTCTAGTGCATATGTGTTTAATATTCTCATCATTAAGTCAACACACACAACCGACATTATATTAAATCATCATATGTCGTTATATGTGTATAACACATTTTCATCCATATACATACATATATATATAACAAAACTGTGTATATTAACTTGAGATAAAAAAAAAAAAAAATTAATAAATAAAAAGAAAAATATTATGAAGCGAGCTAACGTAAACAGAAGAGGTCAGTGTATGAGTTTAAGGTAATTTTAAGTTTATTTCATTAAAATTTCATAAAAATAATATGTATATATATAAAAAAGTTTTTCAAAAATTTTTAAATTAAAACAAAAATTTCTCTCTCTCTCTCTCTCTCTCTCTCTCTCTCTCTCTCTCTCTCTCTCTCTCTCTTTCTTTCTTTCTTTCTTTCTTTCTTTATTTCTTTCTCTCTCTCTTGGTTTGTTAGACCTCAGGGTAGCAGTAGAATGGATCGCTATGAGAAGTTAAGTCGCTTGGGTGAAGGTTCCTATGGCATAGTTTACAAATGTCGCGATCGTGAGACCGGCCAATTAGTGGCTGTAAAGCGATTTGTTGAATCAGAAGATGATCCCGCCATACGTAAAATAGCTTTAAGGGAAATTCGTTTATTAAAAGTAAGTCTCCTTTCATACTGAATTTTGTTTTAAATTTTTACAATTTTTCTCCTCTTCTCAGAATCTTAAGCATCCAAATCTAGTATCGTTATTGGAGGTATTTCGTCGTAAGCGACGTTTACATTTAGTTTTTGAATTTTGCGAGTTGACAGTATTACATGAATTGGAACGTCATCCTCAAGGCTGTCCCGAACACTTAACAAAACAAATCGTTTATCAGACTTTACAGGGTGTGGCGTATTGTCACAAGCAAGGCTGTCTGCATCGTGATATTAAACCAGAGAATATACTGTTGACAGCTCAGGGACAAGTGAAATTGTGTGATTTCGGTTTTGCCCGAATGTTAAGTATGCATACTGCACACATATACACACACACATATATATATATGCATATGCATATGTATACTCAATCACAATGTCCGCACAGTTTCATATTCATTTCAAACTTTTTTTAGTTAATTTTCCTTTACTTGATTTAAAAAAAAAACCCAAAAAAAAAAACAGAGAAAAATGAAAACCGAAATAAAAAAGAAAAGAAAAAATGTAAACATTTTATTCTTCTTTGCTTTGGTCTCCAAGGTCCTGGTGAAAATTATACCGACTATGTAGCGACACGTTGGTATCGCGCTCCTGAATTATTGGTCGGTGATACGCAATACGGAACACCGGTAGATGTTTGGGCGATTGGTTGCCTGTTTGCTGAACTGATACGCGGCGAAGCATTGTGGCCGGGACGCAGTGATGTGGATCAATTGTATTTAATACGTAAAACACTAGGTGACTTACTCCCAAGGCATGTACAAATATTCGGTCAAAATGAATATTTTAAGGTAAACATATTTATTTTATTTTCTCCTTCTTTCATATTACATGCTAACATAAATATCAACTTGAAAAAAAAAAAAAAACAAATTTTTCAGGGCATAACACTGCCAGTACCACCCACCTTAGAGTCATTAGAAGAGAAGATGCCAGCCAAAGCTTTGCAAAATCCATTAACTATAGATTTTTTAAAGGTTAGTATGGTTATCGAACTAATAGAGCTTATTGAAAATAACGGGAATTTTTAAAACATAAAGTTACGATATATAAACCTCGACAGCAAATTCAATATTCAAATAAGATTAAGTCTGTGGTACGCTTTCACCTTCATGCACGAGCAGTGAATCTAAGAAACCCTTTCGCCATGAATTCATGAATTTACGCATCATTGATAAGTCTGTGAAGAGCTGAAGAATAAAGTCTTACGCGGTTCTTTATTCGCAATTAACTCCTACAAATTATAAGATAGTCGAGCGAAGGTCGATAAAAGACAAGGTCGATAATTACACGACGCAAGAGATTTATAGAAATTTCGCACTTTATTTATGCACAACATTTTGTGGTAAGATCCAGTGAACACCTGAATGTATTTCGCTAATTTTCGCACTGAAACTGAGTGAAGAAAAACAAGGCATTCGATTTTAAGTAAGAGCATCATCGCAACAATCACTGATGAAATAATGAAATAATAGTATGTGAGAAGATTATTAAGGATATATGATGTTTAAGTATTAAAAAAGAAATTACGTTTTTGCAAAATACTGGAAAAGTGCAATGCAGCATGGAATGCTCTTCTCGCGAGGCATTCCATAATTTAAGCGGTTCCGCAAAATTCAATCAGAAAAAAGAAAAGCTATTTATTGCTATTTATTTATGCTCTTGTTAAGGAAAACAGAAAGTTTTAAAAATATTGATTTTTGTGTGGTGGGAAAATATTGATATGAAAAAATTCAATATTCAACCAAACAAAGAAACATTTGTTGATAAAAAATATTTAAATGAACTTGTCGAAATTCCCATAAATATTCCTCTTCGAAATGTTATTTTAAGAACATTGCTTAACGCTAAAATGGAAGGAACGAAAATCTAATCTGCCTTCCGTTGTGAAAAATCTTGTTTCGAGAAAAATATGTTTAAAGTTTTTAAATGAGTTATAAACATGTTTTTTATTACTAGTGATCCGAAATCCCCCCTGGACCAAAATAGTACTCTTTCATATTAACAGATTCTTCGAAATTTGTAACATTTACTTTTTTACTGATTCAAGCTTCGCGCTAACTGAAGGAAGGGTAGGATATAGGACGGGATTGACGCATAACATATCATCCTCCCGGCTAGTTAGGGTAGCTTTGTCTGTCCGTTCTTTGGTACGGTGAATGTGAAAATTGACGAGCGCTTTATTTCGTAGTAATGATGGTTGTCCGTCTTTTTCCGTCCCCTACAGTTAGACAACAATATCATTACACAAATAGTGGACTCCAACTTGAAGCTAACTTGGGTATAAAATGATATGTAGTCTGGAAAGGGTTAAACAAGGCAAATTATCATTACACATTCTCTTTCCCTAAAGATTTTGTGCAAATTTTTACTTCATCTGTCAAAGACAGAGTCGGACGTTTCACACATCACGTGAACAAGAAAATGTGTAATTTTGCATTCACTCATAATAAACATCACAGTTTTCATTAGACACTTTTGACTTCCTGACAGAGACTCTTTCTTTTCGAATACTCTTATCCTCATCTCTCCTCTACTAAGCGGTCGTGCCAATGAAGCAGCGCTTTGTTTGCTAATGCTTTCAAACTAACGTAAACACTTTTTAAAGACAGCTGTCAATGCACTAAAGAAGTTAAAAATCAACATATAAAAGATTAGAATGTAATCTCCTGACAGGGACTCATTTGTCATAGTTACTTTTTACCTAGCACCTGGAGAAGAGCTCAAAATTTCCAGAAAATAATTTCTTTCAGGTAATGAGCTATTTTCCCCTTATTCTAGAAGATTCAAAGCATCTCTTAACTCGGTAAAATGTATATTTCCTGAAAAATTTACAGTGGTGCTCCCCCTCAAGTTTACCTTCTCAGATCAATCTGTTTTTTTCTGCTCTGGTCATATATATCGATAATCACCTCCTTGATTTATAATTAAATATTTGGCAAATCCGCCATTTTCCTTGGGATACAAAGAAGTAAAATCTAGTCAACATGATAATATATATTGCATACAATTTGGACTTAATCAGCACACTATAGGGAGAATCCATAACACTATATATTTTAGAGTTTGAAAGGGGACAATAAAGCTGGTTGCGAGACTTTGGCACGCCTACTAGAGAGTTTTCCTAATGTTTAGGGTTCAATAGATCCCATCTTCAAAGTTGGAAAAGAATTCATAAGAAATTTTAATCAAAACGAGTATACGAAGAAAAGCCGCTTTAAACCCGAATTCTAAATGAGAGTAAACGATGGTTGTCCGCATTATTAGGCAACGAGAAGGGATAAACCTGGCTGCGGTATGCTGTAGTTTGTTTCAAACGGATGAAGCCATCACAAAGGAACGTTAGCAACAACGACTGATGAAATTACGATGAAAAACCGGCGCAAGGGAAAAGTCGTGATATCGGGAGTTTTTATCCCGTTTTATCCCGTTCGCTCTCCTACGACAGGACACGCTCAAAACGCTAGCAGCATTGAATTGCTATATGCTACCTTCCTATTTGTATCCTTTGGAGATTGGTTGTAGCTTGAACTAGTGACTTATTATTTTATTGACACGAGCGGGGCTTAGATTTCTATGGCAAATATAAAAAAAATGGATGCCTTAGGTAGATAGCCTCAAACGGCCAGTTGTGCTTTTTACATGGAATTAAGCTGCGACCTCAAGAAGGCAAAGATAATGCTTACGGATAGACAATCGATTTAATAAAATATCTGGTGTCATTTTTTTTTTCCCAACTATGATGAGTTTTACTAAAAAATCGATAGGAACTTATTCCAACTACAATTACTTCGCAAAACGATTTAAAAGAATTGCCACAAAAAGTGTCCCGATCAATCAACTGATGACGCCTTAGAATTTCTATCAATAAAGTGTTAGATAACAAAGTTTCGCCACAAGACAAAGAAATTTGTCTGATTAACTACAAATTTGAAAAAGGTGAGTGTACACTTTTAATTATACAGTCGGTTTTTGTATTAGAAAACGTGCATTTCGTAAATTCTATAAACTATGTTCGGTATTCTATGGGCGTATAGAGGGTTCCACTTAAACTTTATTTCTATGACTCGCGAATGTATGACAAAAAAAAAAAAAAAAAATTTCCTTTCAAATTTTAATAGAAATGCCTCGACAAGGATCCGGTTAAACGTTGGCCCTGCGATAAACTCATAAAACATTCGTATTTTGATGATTACATTGCCAAACAGCGCGAACTGGACGGCATTAGTAGCATCGAGATGGCTAATCTAAGGCAACAGCAACAACAACAGCATTTGCTGCAACAACATATGTTGCAACAACACCAACAACAAGCACAGCAAGTGGCACAATCCCTGCTTCAATCTTCGATCGCAGTGGCAAATATAAGCAGAGATAAATCAAAGGTATCATTAAAACAAATAATAAAAATGAAAACAAAAGCAACTTAAAAAAATTATTTCTTAATAAATTCTTTTCAATCGAAGACTTCAAATACTTCGTTACCATTGTTGAGTACCCAACATCAGCAGCATCAGGACTATGTGAAATTGCAGCCTCTTAATAAGAATACAACATTATACCAACGCAGTGAACATCATCTGCCGACAATATAGAGAAATCGATTACATTCTTAGTTAATTTAACAAAAAAAAATTATTTTTATTAAATTTATAATATAATAAATTTGCTAAGTTTAACATTAACATATAAAAACTAAAACAATAACGATAATAATAATTAAGAGATAACATACATATATGAAACATGAATTTTCATTCAACATTACAGTCATGTATGAGGTTTTAGTTGTTAATTTATTTGCAACATAATTTGTTGTTGACTTTGCCATCAATTATCAAGCTAAACAGTGTCTTCACGAAAAAGAAAAACAAAAACAAAAACAGAAAAAAAACAAATGGAAAAACAAAATTGTGCATAAAGCAACAAATTGTTATCATTTAAATCACGTTTTATGATGTCTACCGCCTGTATGTCTGTATTGGCGAAGTGTAAGGATTTAAAAGAAGGCATTACAGGCTTACGTACAGAGTGTTACAGTGTTTTATATAGTGTTGTTAAACTAAATCTATACCATACACAAACACAAAGCCACGTGCCTGTATCTCTTACATAAAATCAAGAACCAAAGTTATATGCGGCTTATGGCGAATCTTCAACAATCACTTCCTTGGTCAAGTCAACATCTGCAAAGCCATTCGTCAGATATCAGTGAAAACTTATCTCGCATTGCTTAGGAAAAATTATTATTTAATTTTCTTTTGAATTTCGACCGACCTTCGATTTAAGTTAGGCTTCTTTTTTAAATTTATTTCCATCTATAAAGCCATGGCCTCACATACACAATTAAGTTAGTTATAAAAAATGTACAGAGAGAGAGAGAGCGGGAGAAAGAGAGAGAGAGAGAAAGAGAATTGAAGGACTGATCAGGTGATCAACTCATTTTATGATTATGAATAGTAATCGTCACCGCCACAAAAAAGACGAATTTTCTTTTAGAAGCAATCAAGAACCCATCAAAGAGGTTCAAAACAATGAGACTGCAATCCAATAGTGAGGTAAACGGACAATAAATAATTGTTCGGCCGCAAAGGGCTCTCACTCGATCTAAAAAACTCCAATCGTTTTAATAAAAACTTGGACGGTTGCGATCGAAGGAGATAGACTAGTGGTTTAAATCTTAGATAAACTCAGAAAAAGATTTTCAAAAGGCATATACGCAGAAGGAGTTGTGAACCCCGATCTTGACAGAGTAAATAAAACGTGCAATAAAGTTGACAATAAGCTTAAGTCTATAAAAGTTGTAAAGCTGGCAGCCAGAAATAACTTCAACACGATAGTTGGCACGTGACATGAGGAAAGAATACGCTCCAGTATACATAACTTCCGCAGGCGAGTGCAAAGTTTAGTTTGTATAATTTTCCTAGTGTAAGATATGTTTTAGCAGAGACAATGTCACTAAAGTTGTAAGAAATACTGTTTGTTACATGTTTTCGAATAGGAATCTTCCACCGATTGAAAAAGAAAGTTTTAGACTAAAATCTTTTATTGAATTGTAAGTAACATTTTTTGCTTATGATGAATGCGCTTACAAGCCAGTGGGAATCACTTTCAATCTTTATTTGCCGCCAAGGAAAACAATTTTCAGCTCTGTATTCCAACTTTTGCAGCAACGAGCGCGAGCACACAATAGGATAAGCAGAGGAAACTCATAGACAGGGCTAGATCGACCTAGAATCCAATGTTGACGGTACGTTTCTATATTGACCGCACTACTACTCTACGCAAATTGTTGCTTATCCTTACCCCTCTGATAAAATCATACGTACAAGATTAAAAGCCCTTTGATGTAAATATCTATGATCGTGAGGATTGTAACCTTAAACGATAGACGGACTGCCATATGGAGGGACGAGGGAACACATAGAACACATAAACTTGCACTCGTATAAGTTACAAACGAAATGATAAATCCAGCATATCCAGATTCTTCGATAAGTTCTGTATATAAATAGAAAGAAAGAAATAACAGCAAACGTTGACAGCTTAGTGTAACAATATCTTTAAAGTAAACAAAATGTTTTGTTCCTCTAAGGCTATTCTTGCCAGTTTGATATCATCTTCCAGCGGCGTTTGTTACTAAGTAATACACTGGCGCGATATTTCGCATGTTCACCATTTTACAACGTAGGTGCTTAGGCACATTTTGCCTTCAATAGAATAGACAACATAATAGAAATATTCTCTGACCATTACATCTTGTTCTGACGAGTTCTTGATCAGAATGAAATTGCAAAGGGCTTTGACGTTTGTCTTCTTTATTACTCTTCAAGTAATTTAGGTAAAAAAAAATGTTATCTCGAAAAAAATATGGGAAAATTATAATCTTCGTCCGGACTTTATGCTTTTCTTTCGAATAATAAGCATAAATACTAAAAGGCATCATCCATACATGTACCGAGCGCGTGGCACTCACACATTTACCTTTTGTGTGAGATAATTTCATGAAATGGAATTTCAATGTGAAATTTCTTGCACCCTACATCGAAGGTATTTGAAATTCGTTATCTGCTTGTTTCTCTTTATGTTTCTTAGATTAATAAGAGCAGCACGTACAAATCGAACATATTTCCTTTATTTAGAATTGTTTCTGCTAAATACTCCGGCAATCATTTCGTCAAGCATAATAATGAGATTTTATATATAAAAAAATTATTTGTTATGTTGAATTTTTATGTATATTTTCTTTTTTCCACTTTATATGAATATCCGATCAGGTTTCATTTTGTTTTTCTAAACAATAAACATAAGGTAATCTCTCAATTACCTATTATTTACTTGATTTTCATTCAATCTTTAAACTAAGCAATTTTGATAAACGAACGTATACCACTTCAAGTTTGAAGTTGGATCCTTGATGCAAGAGAGCAGCATTATTTTTCATTGAGTTCATATTATGTCGTCGTACATAAATATTTAGACAAAAATTCTTACATAACAGGTGACAATGCAGCGATCAAAAAGTAGCAAGACCAAATTTTCCTTGATTATTGTATTGCAGTGAATAATAATTTCCTTACATCGAGCTAAGCAAAGCTAACAAGGAATATTTTTTTAGCTTCTTTCGTCGTGCGCATGAAACTATTCGCCTGAATACTGGGCAGGCAGATCTTTGTTCTTGCATCACGATAATTCACTTTCTCACAATGCTTTGTTTTTTCGCACAGGTTTCAACAGAAACTCAAATCGTGACGTTCCTCAATCGTCGCGTTCGTTTGATTTAGTCTCATCTGACTCCTTGCTACTCCCGAACCCTGTATATCGTTTCGCCGGTGTTACCAGTCAATTTCTCGGACTCACTCGAATTCATAAGTTCGATTTTCGAATGAGAGCAGACATGTCTGTGCCGTCTGTCAGGCTCGTATCTTACCCTATGTAATCCTATATACATACAGTGCTAATATACGCAACGTACCCTCAACTTACCGTTTGGGACAAAGACTCGACGAGACTTGACTTTAGTCCTCGCAGTACTCGCCTGCCCTTTAGCACATTGTGGTTTGATCTTGTGCAAAGTGCACTAAATCTTTGGGTATTTAAACGACTTTGAATTAATTATTTTTATAATATTTTGATATATTTAAGTTAACATTTTAAGTCGACGACTGTTATTATTAATATTTATTAAGAAGTTTATTGTTTTTCTTTCATAGTTATGTCCATACACAACATCACGGCTTTTGTCTCTGAATGAAGAATTTACTTACGTACTTTAAACTTTCGATATCATTTATTATAAATGTAAGGATAAGTACTTATGATGAAGTCGGCTTGCAATCTCACGCAAGCTCTTTACATTCTATTTTTTTTCTAAGCCCAATTAATATAATAATAACGAATGGACAATTAATTATTATTGGTAAATATAGAAATTAATAACAAGTAAGCGAAAAATTTGCCAAAGAGTAACTGAGTGTAAGGCGAAGTACTAAATTTCAGCAAGCATAACAATGGCCAGATAACTGCTTGCTAAGCTACTTAGCTAGTGACTAGATAAATACCTAGGATGGCGCAAATCCATTAATATGAAGGTCTACCTTATGATTAATAAGCATAAAATCTCAAAAAGGTAAAAATTTAATCACTTGTAACTTTGTGGGTGCTTGGCCGATTTTTGTCCATTTTCGTTCGTAAACAATGGAGTTTTTCGTAAAGTAAATGTGGAAAATTTCAGGTTTCTATCTTTTATAATTTTCGAGTAACGCGTAAAAACCTACAAATTTTTGTTCAGAAAAATGGAGTTGCGCTCAGTTAGCGGTTCACTGCGGGCTTGCACTGTGATCGATTTAGTCCATGTTCAATGCCAATTTGCGTACAAATTGAAACTGTCAACAACATACACCACAAAGACATGCAGGCAAGCAAACCCGCGAACGGACAGACATGGCTTAATCAATTCAGATCTCCATGCTGATTAAGAATATATATATGCTTTATAGGGTCTCTGAAGCTTTTTTTTGGTATTGCAAACACTACGACAAAACGGGTATATCTCCCTCCTTCAGTGGTGAGTATGAGAATTAATTCTTTCATCGAAAATGACATTTAATCTTTTCTCTTTCTTTTTTGAAAGCTGGCTGAACCTTCTCTTATCAACGATAAAATGAAAATAGAAGCAAAAATCAATTGAAAATTAGCCATATACGACTTTTTTTTAAAATCGTGTTCTATCGACACCGTGCCTTACAAGTACCGTGTTAAGCGGGGGGACGCCTATACTCCTACATCGCATTTGTTCATCGTTGCCCATCGTTCAGAACAGAGTAAGCCAATCTAACTTTTCAAAGTTCGAGAAGCAGGAAAAGTTTGAGGTCTTTTTCTACCTTCTATCGGAATTGATTGATTTGGAAACTAAGTCTTTATGCAGCCACGTACCCCGATAAATAAGAGTCGCAACCAGCAGTCGGATTAGCGCAGTTTGCTCGTACTTGGCTGTGACTATAGTGGACGCTCAGTCGATAAAGGCGAAAATACTCACCGATTGAGCATGCATTCACTGCACAGGTTGCGGCCGTCTTCCTTTTTTCCTTTCTCTCTCTTCCCCACAATACCATGTGTTACATGTAAAGGGAAGATATTGTGAGCGATTGCTGATATTTAAATGAAAAATTTTGTATCAAACGCCGCTTTCATAACTGACCGTACCATGACATTTGATTTTTGCATGTGTTACGTGTAAAGGAGAGATCTTATGAGCGATTGCTGATATTTAAAGGAAAAATTTTGCATCAAAGGCCGCTTTGAGATCTGACCATACCATGACATTTAACTGTTGGAAGTTAAAGTTCACTTTTACTAAGTTTCTTACTTTAACCAGCGTAAGCACTGACTTGTATCCTCTACGGAATGCACACTATTGAGATGTAATAATGTGGGTGTGTGTGTGTGTGTGTGGCTTCTATAAAATCTTTCAATCTACCTTTCATTGATATTCGACAATAAAAAATAAATTATTCACAATTTAAATATTTTTTATAAAACTTTTTCTATTAAATTTTCCCAATCTTTAAATTCTTTTCCTATACTTACTGCTAAAGTATAGCAGATACTCGTATGTATTAATTTTGTCATTATACGACACAGACTCGATACTATTTACATATTTACGAACAACATGCGATTTTGAGTAGACTGAGCTATATGATCTGCCCATTTATACGAAAATCAGTTTGCAAGTGCTTAAGTCCATCCGTCCGACTAACTTGTTCGTTAACACAATCCGCCTACTATGGCTAAAAGAACAGAGCAATCTCGACATTCTTTCATCAATAATTCGCAAACCTTATAACCCAATAAAAATTCAAATAATTTCCGTTATTTACTTAAACTGGCTAAAGTGATTAGTGCTGGGTTATCGAGCTTCGACTCGAGATGAACATAATTCTCATTCATATTTTGTATACACATATATTTATTCTATTTTCATATTGCAAAACAACTTGTCTTACAATTGTGTCGTTTGCTAAATCAGAGCAGAATAAGAGGAAATGTCGTTCTAGCATGTTTTGCATAAATTGCAGCAGATTTTTCAAAGAAAAAGCGCACATGTCACCGAAACACATGCGCTCGCACCCGCATTGTAAGATACGTGTATGGGCAAGCATACGTACATGTATAAAATAACAATAATACCAAATTGCATACAATACAGTGAAACTCAATACAGATGCAAAACACAAAAAGGAAATTGTCGGAAAAGCTAAAGAAAGGCAGATAACAACTTTAACACACACGCAAAATGCACAGCAAACTATGACGACTTAAATGACAGTTATGCAAATTTTCCGACGAAAACGTAAGAAAGGAAAGTGTGTAAAGAAGGAATAGTAAAAACGTTTATTTGCTTTTCAATGTGTTTATAGAATGTTTTTAATAATTTTTTAGTTTTTTGTTCTCGTTTTTTTTTTTATTAAATTTATTTTTTCTTCTATTTTCTCTTTTACCCAACTTTCTGAATAATAAACTGGAAATTTTCGAATTCTCGTAACCTACATGCATTCAAATGGACAAACCTTTAATGTGGCTCTTGAACAAGAAGAAAAACTTAGCAACGATTGCATAAGTTTCCACTAACACATATGGACTAACATACGTATATCTGTAGAAGAGCGTTTTTTTTTTTTTTCTATATCGTTTCCCATCAAGACATATAGTGTCACCTAAATCGCCATTTGGTAACATGAGTTTGAACATATTGTGGAATGACAATATCAGGAAGAAAAAAAATAAGTAAATAAATAAATAAAAGCTCTATAAAAAATCATGTAAAAGGGGGAAATAGAAACGAGCATAGAAATATTTATAGATTCTTATCAACCCCACGCAATTTGGGAATTGTCAGGCAAGCATGTGATGTGAATTGTCTGTATTTGTAAGTAAACGAGAGCAACCAGTACCTGTGCGAAAGCTTTTTAGTTGATTAGGAGTTTTGAGATTGACTCTAAGACAGCAACAATATATAGAAAGCAATATAAGACACAATTACGTTTCAAAAAAAAAATGAAATACAAATAATATCCCTACACTAAACTGTTAGGTCGAATCACCTAACACCATTCACTAACAGTAAACATTACGATGGCTGTCTAAAGAGCATAATTTGCTTCAACATGAATTCCGGGGCCGCGTTTGCCACAAAAGTCCTCTGCCATATGTCCACTTGCTTTTATTCATCTGTCGCTTGGCCTTTTTATCTGTCTTCTTCGGTTTATCTTCTTATCTTAAACTATCTCAAGCGATTTCTTTCAGTCTTCCTATCTTCTCCATTTATCCAGCAGTCTTTTCATTTTGGTTTGATGAAGCCATTTCCGACTATACACCCCCGTCGATTTTTGTACCCTACACCGCTTGTGGTACTGGTAACATCCGGAAGGACTTAAGGTAGACCTACCTTTTATTATTCTGATCGATTCAAAACCATTTAGTAAATCACTTTCTTAATCGATGCAAGCTCGCTCGTCCGCCTGTTCCTCTGTGCGTGCGTCTTGTTTTCTTATATTCAACCTACAGCTAGCAATTTCTGAGATATTTTGATGAGATTTGGTTGACATGTTTTACCACAAGGTCGAATGCCATTGAAACTGTTTCGACCAGTTCTCACGTAACGCTTTAATTTGTAAGGTGGTGTAGAGGATTCAATGCTGGAGTATGGCTCCATAATTTTTTTAATTTGTTTTACGAAAACCTTCGGTCCTTCTCTTAATCAATGTGCTCGCATCCATTAGTTGAATAGTTGTAGTTCAATCCAGTTTAGTTGAAGCATAAAATCTTCCACTAGAGCCGCGCCAGCAGTGACTGACAGTCACAACATGAAAAACATACAACATATTTTAAGAATACTTCAATCGTAACACACGAAATGATAAAATTAATACACTACTCTGTGACATTGCAATAAAAGCGAAACTCTCTCTGTCGCTCTTGCGAATGTTGTCTTTTTGTTGAATTCTCGTTTCCAACGGTTAAGTGAAAAGATATAAAAAGGAAATGAAATATTTGAGTAAGTAGCGTTTGCTTGACTTTACAAACTAGAGGAAGGAAACAATTTTGTCGTAATTAATAAAAAATTCATAAATATTTTACTGAAAATAAAAATATTAAAATTTAATAAATCCGAAGGTTAAAATTTATTATAGCTAAAATTGTTCTGTGAGTTATCTCTATTCCTAATATTTTCTGACTCATCATTAAAATAGAAAATAGTTCGTTTATTTGCATTGTACAACGATTGAGGAGCCAATTCCGACCATTGCCAATAATTATAATTTACATTATGATTATGTCTGGCATCTTGCTCTTGCCTTGTCGGTGATTGTATGGATCTAAACTTGGACCAATTCATTCGGTTGTTATTGGCATTTGTGTAATGATTGCTTTTAAAATTTGCGGGCAACACCGATATAATAACTGGTTTAGTTTTTCTAAAGGGTACTTTAGGGGGAGATGGGGCCGTCACAGTGTATGTCTTATTAGATGTTAATGTCATTTTATCGTTGGAATTGCTAACTGACAGCGACAATGCTGTTCTATCCGGTGATAGTGGAACCAATGGGTTAAAGGGATCATCGCCATATAACCTTTTATATTTTGAAGAGTTAATTAAGCCGATGATCTGATATAATGCCACACATGTACAAAAACCGTAACCAAAGTACACTGAAATTGAAATAAAAAAGTGTTTAGTTATTTAATTTAATCGGCCACAGTCGGCCATTAAATATCCAATAATACTTTGCTTAACACAGTAGTTGATAGGCCCTTACATTACTACACCCTACATCACTTATGGTGCAGTAATATTTGTGCGGAGGGTTGTAACACCAAGAAGGACTTGATATAGATCCATCTTTTATTATACCAATCGACTCATAATCATAAGCTCCTGTGATTTTTGTCCAAGTGTTCTGCCCAGTCTACAGGTCGCATTTTTAAGATATTTTGATACAATTTGGTACCAAGTACGAACAATCTTGAAAATTGTTCGGATCGAATCAGTTTTTTGATCACGACCCACATAGAAAACCTTAGTGATAAGTAGTTATATGAAAAAAAACAAGTAGTAATATTAAAGGACGGTCTGTCTCAAGACCTTCTGCATTGTACACATTCCAACAAACTTAATGTGCGCTGTACCATAATTGGTGTAGGGTGTAAAAAGCTGTTTTAAGCAGATTATAGACATATATATATAACATTTATATTTTTATCATATTTATATAGGTATACATACATACACATATTTCATATATTATCCTTCACACAAATATTGAGTAAATTTTGGATAAAAAACTGCTCTAAAAGGTTGCAATTTATTGCTTAAATCTTTTTTAACCGAAAAAGAAAACTCAACAAGTCAACTTGAAGAAAAATTAAACCCTTGAGAGTTTTTCATTGCCAAAATAATTTTATTATTGGTGACAGTCATCTGTTGGAATCATTTGAAAAACAATAAAAAACATTTCCAATTTTCCATATGTGAATTCTGTGTATCGTACGATAACGATCACGCCATAAATGCTCTAAATCGAATAATGCCTGGACAACCACGTCCATCGCATAATGAAAGAGTTTCTATATAACTTAAGGACAGATTTTTACATAACTGTGGAGTTCAGAATATAACAACCAAGGAAGGACTCCTTAATTCAGTTGAGACTTTTATAAGTCAAACTAATGGTAAACAAGTGGACATAAATCGAGTTCGTTTCTTACGGAAATAAGTAGGCTACAAGCCATCATCAATGTGTTTTGCAGTAAGTATTAAAGAGCAATTAGAATAAATTCAAAATCATTTACTTACGTACAATAAAACCGCCTAACAATGTAAAGGTGATTAATAAGCCGAGATTTAACATATGCTTGCAAGCCATCATTAGTAGAGTGTGTGCAATTAAAGCCATTATAAATCGTATAAGTTCACATATCATCATTGGTATAAGGAAGTATTTCTGTATCTACAAATGCATAGCCAATCATGTGAACGCATAATAAGTAAGAAAGTTTCGCTTGCTTTAGAGCGAATTTTTAATACCCACCACCTCTTAACAAACCGTCGTAAAATTTTTTTTATAATTTGCAAACGATATTGAAATCTTTACACGTTTTTGTGCCAATCTTCTGCTTTATAGCACTTGCTATAAGGTATCATTTACGAACAATTTTTTTGGTTCGAGTGCATTTGCCGTCACATGACGGCCTCGTTCAATATTTCCCATGCGAGACCAAAAAGGAATACCAATACTTAAGTTAAATTGTTCGAGTATGTTCGAATATCAGAAGTATTTTAAATTCATTCAAGCGAACCAAACTGAAATATTGTTCGAATTTGAGAATTTGACAATGGAATCATAAAAAAATAATAAAAAAGAAAAAATTAAATCGGTTTTACATTTGGGATACGATGCATCTGTGGTATCTTTTCATAGCAACAAAGTTTCTTTTAAATTTATAGCATGATGTTTATCTATGGAATAGGATCGCTTTCTTCAAAACTTTTATAAATTTCGTGATCGGTTTGTTATTTTTCTTGGAGTCAAAATATGTCCAGAAATGAAAAATTTTATAGTTGTGTTGGCAGTGAAGTGATGTTAGACACAAAGTGACTCTGAACGGTTTATGGCGGATTTTTTGAGATCGACGGACGATATGTAATGCCATTCAGTTCGCGGAAGAATCCGATCTCTCGAACTTAGAAACAGTATTCCTTCGCACGTATTTTTACTGTGTAATAATTCTTTAAGTTTTCCATTTTTCTTCCAAATAAAAGACTATTACTGACGACACTGAGTCACTGCCCCTAGCAAAGATTATGGACCTTTACCGCTTTATTCGTACGTTTTCAGTTATAAATATTGAACGCTGTGCTATAGTTGTTTGGGTGATTTATAAACTGTTAGAAAGGAAGACAACAGCACGCGGATAGCAAATGTTTTGTCAAATATTGAAAATTGAAATGAAGAAAACTGCTATTCATGAGTCATCCATATCAGGACCTTTTTGAGGATATATTGCATCTTGGAATGCTATATAGAAAAAGTGCAATAAGCAAACGTTGGCCACCATAGGTCGCAGTGTTAAGATTAATGAATTCATTCATTTTAGAAACTGTTTTACTGCTAAGGACGCTAGGACTATTGCAAGTGGTCTGTGCTAAGCCGATGCGGCTATCCGGTAAGTCAAACTTGTGCCACTTAAGCTTAAAGAGAGTGACAATTGTAGTAAGTAAATCAATGGTTTTGTTTTAATGGTCGATGAATTAGAAGAAACGATGATTTCTTATGCTTGTTGCTATCGTGCCGTCTGGCGGTCTTCTTAATGATATCGAATATTTCGAATTTGCAAACACCAAATTGGGGTAGAAAGCCCATGAATTATGACTTCCTCTATGGGTGTATGCATGCATGGAAAACTTAGGTCCCGGTAGCCCCTAGGTGGTGGGTGTAAAAATTGTTTGTTTAAAGTCTAACCGTTAAAGCACCATAAGCCGCCGAAATGCTGGCTAACATGTGACCTATGAAGTATATATGAAATGATATCAACAAATTTATGGCATCTGAAAAGATTAGAATAAAATAAGAATTTTGTCTTTATTTTTTATAATTTAATCATAAATTTTTATTATCTTTACCTGATTTCATCATAGTGTATAATTTTTCAGCCATTGATGAATGGATTATTTCGCTATTGGTTGCATATATCTCAACAATTGGATTAAATATACTCAAACCGTATGCTATTAACATAACCCACGGCACAAATAAACTTAACTATGACAAGTGAACAGTTAAAGGGAATAAGTAAATTAAATAAATATGAGAAACGTAACACTTACAAACGTTACACCCGATATAATTAAAACCCCCAGACGTACAGAAAAACAAAAGAAAAAAGTTTCCATCCAAATCATTTTTTTTTTTTTTTTTTTGCAATGACTTTACAAATAATATCTTAATTTCTCAATCCTTTCCGTTAATCAAATTTTATATATTTTTTGTTTGCTTGATTTCCGTTATTACACTGCGTTGTAATGAAAATTCCTCAAGTTGTTCGCATTGTTTAATTTTCCCCTTAGCAAGATTAACACCACAACACAAATCATTAGAGACAGCAATAGAACATGAAAAGACTTTTAACCTTATCGTGCTTATGTCTATTTGTGCAACGGTAATTGTTTAATTTCTCTTATTTACATTCTCTACTTTATGCATTTGCAAATGAATTAGATTTTAGATTATATTGAAATTTTGCGGTAAAAATTGCTTTTCTGTGAATTACTTTCCATTGATCTAATGAGTAAATTCGAAGACCTTCTTTTTGGTGATAAAATAAGTCACTTAGTAGAAAAGAATAGTACAAGGTGTCTTAGTCGGAATATCTGACCAATCGATGTAAGCAAATGCTTGTCAAAATGGGTAACACGTAGTCCTAACACATTCCAGTGTGAGTTCTCTAACTTTTCGTGAAGAAGTTTTGATACACAGCAAAACCTAATGACCCCACCTTGCGGGTGTTGCTTACATCTGCATAGCCAAACCCAAGCAGGGTATGACATAAAAAATACATATAAAATATGTATACATATGTACCTTGAAAATTGTGTTTTTCATATGTAAAAATACAAAACTTGACGTAACATAAATATATTTTTGCGTAGTTAATACCGAACAATAAAAACTTGAGTACAACTAATAACTACGAAATAGTAGAGATAAACAAGCAACATTCCAGCAATGCTGCAATCTATTTGAGAATTTTTTTAATTCAAACTATATTTACTTTTAAAAATGCAATACAAACACAAATTTTAAGTATGTTGTTTCCCTGGCAGCCTTCAAGCTTAGCAGTAAGACGGAGAGCGTATATGAAGCGCTACAAGAAAAAGGGAAAAAAAAAATTAAATTGACTGTAAATTGAATTATTTGGACTTGTCGCTGGAACGTAGATGAAAGCGCATCGTAGATGCTTGCACAAGAGACCTACATCGCTACAGCGCTACTTCTTCTTAATCTATTGGTTTGAAATTTTCTATAGAAATAGGCTAACCATTAAATACTATGCTCTAGTTTGCCTAATACATTGCCTAAGACATAGTCTTCTTGAAAGACCTCATAGTGCAGGGGTGCAAAAAAGCGTAACGCGATTCCAGGAAAATTCATCTACCAAAATTGTTAACCTTTTGGTTTTAAGTAACGTACGTATTGTAGAGTCGCATAAGGCTTTATAAGGCTAGGGACAGTTCAGAAAAGTAAAGCACCTGACAGACCGGACACTCCGCCCAGGGATTGTTCTAATTAGAACTTACAACTGCAAATTCGAATTTTCATAGATTGGCAATGCAAACGTGAACAAAACCCGAACAAGTTAAGAAGCAAAGGAACGATCTTTTTAATTCGATCCACCAGAGTGTCAACGGAACCCAAAAGTGTTTTAGCGATCGGGCAGAATGTTCACATTATTCAAGAGTTTGTGCTTAACGAGACAAGAGAGTTAAAACTCAAACCAAAGTTTGGATGTCTGGCTATTAATAAATTAATGGTAAGAGTGAATAGTTTTCATGAGCAGTAACCAAATGATTGGTAATTAATGCCCAAAGCCTCCGTGTAGGACCAATACTAGAAATAATAAGTTTTGTGAATTTATCAAACGAAATAATTGATCCATATTTTTTGGCCCAACTCGTCCGTGTAGAGTAAGTACTAGAAGTAATAAAAATGCGAATGTCGGTAGGGTTGGTTAACAATGGAAGCTCAGGAAATATAAATTCTCTTCAACGAACCACTGGATCGCCGAAGAATGAGTCTTTGTGCTTTACACTTGTTAAAAATGTTATTATTATACCTTGAACCATTTTTGGTACAAGAGCACGTTAACTTTATGCGGATGTATGAAATACCCGAAAGGACTTGAGGTGGACTCATGCTTTGTTACATCGATGAGACCTGAATCAATTTCTGAATCGGTCTAAGCTTTTCTGCCTGTCCTCAAATCGAGCGGTACAATAAAAAGTGGATTATGTCCTTCCATGTAGTAACCATGTCCGGGCAAATATAATATGCCCTGTACCGAAAATGATGTAGGGTATAAAAATGCAGAACCTTAAATCGACTCGCAAATTTTTACTTGACAAAATCTTCAGTTTCAAATGTCAGCTAAATCTGGTCAAGAATGCGCTTACCGTGACCAAGAGAAAATCACGGTTCTTAGTCTGAAAAACTATCTACAAAGTGCTGCGAAAATTTGAATGATCAGGAATACGAATATTTACTACCGAAGCGCCTTATAAGATTCGCTCCAAGCTGAATGTATTCCTTTGCATTCTTTTCCAATCATTAAACCTAAAATTTCTGAAATGAGTTAGTTGCGAAGATATTTGACTGGAATCGGAAATAGCTGATCTATAAAAACAGTCTCCTGTTTCCGTTCGCTTAGCAATGGTTTAATATTTATGTATATCTCTACATATTTATATTAAAAATATTTTTTTTTTGTGCTTCAATCTCTCTTTCTGGACCTATATGATAACATTGTTAAAATTGTTTACTTTTGAGAGAGAGAGAGAGAGAGAAAGGTGTGATTATATGCGTGCGTGTGATGAGTTGCCGACAAATGTGCGATAAATATGCAACGGCGTCGTCAGCTATAAAAAGCACAACAAAACACACACATGTTCACGGGATCAGCATAACATACAAAGTCGAGTGACTTATTACAATTTTTGTTTGTTGTTGCTTGCGGTTCTCAACACTTTTATGTCGATTACCCGTATGGTAAAATATGAAGAAAAGATTTTATAAGAAGGCATTCTATCGAATCCTCTACCGAACTTATCACAATTAAGTTTTACAACACCCTTAGGGCAAGGAAAACAAATCGTGCCTTGTCTCTGTTATTCGCTACTAATAGACTGACAGTTTGTTTATCCCATCCTGATTGAGAACGGAGCTTCCAAAAGCTTTATTACCCTTTGGTGCTGGGTGTAAAATGTCAAACATAAAACTTCATCAAATTTTGTAGCCTGAAGGTATGAAGTACTCATTATCCTTTCTTTAATATTGAAATTCTACAGGTAGTCTTGCCGTTGAAGCGCTCGAATATCGACTAGAGCTGGGTAAACCATGAATGCCCGACTTTCAAAGTGAAAAGTAGTTTTCTTTCATTTTCTTTAGTTATGTGTTGCAATAGCTTTTTTCAATTTCATTGTCATTGCTATGGAAAACGATAGTCATGACATCAACCATTTCCAGTCTTATGGATTAGAGTAATTTAATCACAAGGTGTTCACAAATTTGGAAGTGCGACATGAAAATCTGCCCACTTTTGATGTCATAACGATTGGGGGGAAAATATTTTAAGAAATAAAATCAGAAAATGCAATGGAAAAATAAATTGAGAAAAAGAACTCTAGAGATGCTTCTTACAAAAGTTTCACGTAAAGTTCCTAAGGACACCTTTCAATATTAATAATTTCTGATGACAATGCATGTCGATAGTATTTACTGTCTCCTGAATATTTGCACTATCAGGTATGGATGCATTTGACGACGAACGATGGAACAGAAAGGCGTCATCAATCACAGCCACACTCATAGCCTAAAGCTTGCAACAAACCAAACTGAAAGATTGAGAATAAAACAGCTTTCTTAACATATTCGAATGCGATTTTAAAATGGCGAACAATGCAAATGGCATGACATGTGCGGAAAGAGCAATAAAGGATTCCTCGCAAACTGTATCGTCAGTAAAAGGTTCGTATTCGTTGGCGCTGACATACAAAGAAAACCAAATACCTTCATGTTTGAGTATCTTTAGTACTGAGAAGACATCTGCATTATTCAGTTCTTCTCGACTCCTCGGTCAAATAAAGTTTTTTATTGTCTTCATAAAATTGCAATAACTCTTTTTTAGTTTCACGCAGATCCGGGTTACGGTATGCATTGAAAACTGGCATGATCATGTATCCGTTCAGTTTTAATTTACATAAAAATCAAAGCGTTCACATGAAGGGTTTGTCCAAATGGAGTTTATGTACTACAACCAAAAATTTTTCAATAAATCTTGCGTTCGGTAAATAATTCAGATCTAATGATAAAATGGATACTGGAAATAGGTGGATACTGTTTGACAAGCAACATTTCTCGCCTTATTGGAGGGATAGGGAAGTTTATTTTGCTGACGATAGGTTTCATTATACAAGTTAAATGGTGAGTGCATGCAAGCTATCGCACGTGACATGAAATCCTTCTCGAATGTTGGAATATTGCCCCATATATATGATCCTCATGCATTATAAAGTTAAAAGTAACAAAAGAACGTATTACACTGCCAAATACTGTGCATATACAAAATAATATTTTCCGCTCGACGAAAATCATCGCCATTGGCGAACACAGTAGGACTTATTGAGCTACTGCATCGAAAAAAAACCCTAAGATTCCTGATTCATCTCATTTTTAATACTGTACTTATGACACCTTTGAATTAAAACGGTCAACATTATTAAGTCCATGTATTCGCCGTGCAGAGTTAAAGACACGCTTTCGTTTCCTATACCAAAATTTTGTGCCGTTATGTAGTTATAAAGAATCCAGTAATGGCTCCGTTGTCTGATGTGAAACTTGAAACTTCGTGTATAAAGCTCCATAATGAATGGGCGACTTTTCAAGGTGACGAGTTTGAATGCAAGAGGCAAATCGAAATGAACAAAGGGAACCCAAACAAAGCGCTTTCTGTCAAAAAATTCGATTTTCTTTTCAAAAACTCCATTATTCCTGGATCTTAGAAAAGAAGAATTTTTTTCTGCTGCTTTCAAATTATGAGTTCGTTGCACACTAAAGTTTCAAAATGCAAAGACTCCTTATGCAATTAATTACACCACAATCCTCGTGGTGCAAAGCATATTAAGTCTGTGCGGGCGTACGTGACACCCAGAAAGTCTTAAGGTTGACTCCTTTTATTCTACCGAATTGACTTAAGATTGGCTTTCTGTCCGTCTGTCCGCCTGATATCCATCCATGTATTTTTGGGTCGAGGTTTTTAAGATATTTTGATGAAATTTGATACACCGGCATGTTTTGGCCCGAGGACGCACGCTATTGATACGGATTGGGGTGGATCGTACCACTTTTTCGGCCAATCCCAACAGAGAATATAGTGTAATTTTCAGAATTTCACGACAAAAATCGTTTAGCAGTAGTATACTAAATTGGTGCGAAAATTTTGGATCGGTTGGAAGAATTTTTTTGAGCCCTTTGCTATATGAACGTTTTGCCAAATTTCCAATACTTCTTGATGAAAATTTTACAATAATAATCTCACATAAAAATCAACTTTAGTGAATTCGAGTCACGTAGATCTAGATTTTGGATCCCAATCTTTTATTTGATACCCATATCGCGGACAGACATGACTAAATCAACTCAGAATTTCACGCTGATCAAGAATACATACACTATACAGGGTCTCTAAAGCTTCCTTTTGGCTGATACATACATTAAGCAAAAAACAAAAAGAATATATCCCCGTCTTACAGTGATGGGTATAAAAACAAATACGATCAGGCATTTAACGAAAAATACAAATTATATTAAATAATAAAAACTAAAATGAATTTAAACCAAAGTAGAATTATCCAGAAAATTCTCTATTCAGGGAAAGCTATTTTGGCCAGATGTGCATGTATGCGCCAATTGAAGTGTGCTCTCAATATACAATGTAAGCAAAAGTAGTTGATAGTAAAGAAACACCAGAAAACGAAATAGCGAACTTATGTTACTGCCTATGGTCAACAATAGTGCAAAATTCAACAAGTAAATGAATGAATATTGGAAACTTGGAAATCGAACTATATATTAAACTAAACATATAATTAAACAAATATAAAAGATGAGTGATTAGATAAAACCGAATAAAAATAGAAAATATTTTGAAATATATAACCAAACAGAGGTAAATGTAAAAAGCACTAAGTAGATTATATACCAACACCACAACAACAAACATACATTTTTCAAACTTTGTGATCCACTTGTGGCAGATTTGTTTACCCAACAGAAAATACGAACCATTTTTCTGATACTGCCATTCGATTGCCAACTGATATGACTACGAGGCTGTTCAATGTCTTCTAAGTGAGTTTCATTTTTTTATTATGCCATCTTACTTGCCTCACCGTGCAAAGATTCACTTATTGCACCGATTTATATTAAAGTATGGAGTTAATCGAAATGGCTTTTGAAACGAACTATTTATTATTCAGTTGCAACAGAATGTTGACCTTTAATGGTTTTAGTTATCATTATTCAGGAAAGTTATTATATATATATATAAAAAAAAATCATGTCTATACCAAGTGTTTTGATACTTAAATTGCAGAATTTTCAAAAGGTGGAGTTAATCACTTTATGCATGGAACGTGTCAATTTTGGCTATGTGTTTGCCGAGTAGGCTTAAGCATTAATTTGCGTTGAAATATTTTAAGAGAAGAGACGTCAATCAGAGTTATAGAAGAGCCGACTATGATGAGTAGCTATGACAGTCACTACTGGGTATTTCATAGGAAAGCGTATTGCAATGAACGTGGAATTTGTGAAGAAGAAGAGAAGTGAAATAAAACGTTGTAATGTTAATAGCGGGAAGAAAAAACATGATTACGACCCGCGGTGAGCAACTGATAGAAAACCTACGCGGGAAAGACTTCATTTGCTTATTACTGCGTCCATCTGAAACCGAAGAGATTTAACACGGAGCCCAATCCTTCCTTTTCCATATACCTCAGTCTTGCAGTGAATGTTTTCACGTAGCACGCATACGGGAAATTTACACGACGTCTTCACACGACGTGAATGATGTACAAATTGCGTTTAAAACTAGGGAACTTAAAATCAAGTGCAATATGATTTAATGAAAGTGACTTTTTTAATATTTTATTGACTTTTACGCTTAATTACTGTTTACGAGTATCTATCTCTCTTACTTTACTAAAATTCATTCACACACGACAATTTCTATTTTTACCATATAATATATGATATTCAGGTATTATCTTTTTACGGATTAATGAATTTGTCGGTCCTACGTATTTAAGGCGTGGATTCTTATGATTGATTTTCTTAATCCCAGGGGTGTGTACCAGAAAGGCGGGATGTAAAACGTGATAATTAAAACCTAATAAACACATGGCGTAGTTCTAAAAACATAAACAAAAAAACAAAAAAAGTAAACAATTCATTATCCATTAATTTCTCATACATTTAAATTATCTTTACTTGTATTCTCTTATTTGATTGTCCCTCCCACGTAACGCGTTCATCGAACATCGGTTCACGATTATCACTAATATAGAACGGCTCCCAAGAAGCAAATTTACCCTCACGTTTAGCTACCTCTATGATTTCCATGGTCGTAACATTTGTGCTATTTAACCATTTACTGTAACCCGGTACCATATGGCAATTTTTGCAAACAAACTTATGAAAGGGTATTGCGAGCTTATCCTTCAGCATTTGTAACAATTCCGCTTTACTCCCTGGCACCGAAGACGTCTTAGTGACCTCGAACACTGGTATGGGAAAAACTCTGTTGCGAATATATATATATTGTGTATATGTATATATTTATATATATTTGCTTCAAACATTAATGTCACTTTTATACCCACCACTCAAGAGGTAAAGTTAACTAAGCTTCTGTTTCCGTTCGTGGTATCCAGCTATATAAGTCAAGCAAATCGGTGTTAAGTTTATAGACAATCAAAACTCTGACAGTCGTCGGTATTAAAGTCAAAGAGCGAGACTTGCGCTGCACTCTTTCCAGCTTC
This sequence comes from Glossina pallidipes, assembly GCA_000688715.1. Classification (NCBI taxonomy): domain Eukaryota; kingdom Metazoa; phylum Arthropoda; class Insecta; order Diptera; family Glossinidae; genus Glossina; species Glossina pallidipes. The sequence goes on from KK499808.1 coordinate 260,589, forward strand.
GAAGTCTGCAATTGCGAGTGATATGCTACGTCCAAAGCGGTTCTCATAACAATTAAGAAACTGACAAAAACTCTCTCGCTCTCACAAAACACTGCACACATTTCAAAAGTCTACGAACCAAGTTACCCCTCTGATCGAAAGTGCGTCATGAGAAACAAACACAACCGGCGTTCGTATCGTTCAAAGTTCTCCCTAACGGGAATTTCGTGCTTAACGCTTTAACTTCGCTTCCCCTATGAAAGGTGATGGATATGGAAGATTCGCCCTTAGGCGAACATATACATTACGTTGTTGCTTTTACCTATATTCATCCACTCCCTTGTCTTGGGACGGTATTAGCGCTTCGTTATGTAATAACATTTTAAAGAATTGTTTTGCTAAATTTTTACTAGGGAATAATTCAATATCGCAGACAAATATGAAATGAGTATTAGCTGCTTCGCGTGCTATATTACGGCCCACATTAATCGGGTACATTAAGTTATTTTTAGTTTTATACATGTCCGCTCGAGTGCTTTTCTCATATGGTTTCACTGAACTCTGACAGTCATAAGGCCAACGATTGATTTCTTCCTCAGTTGTAGGCAAATAGTCGGGCATATGACGGTTTGGAAAATAAATGTGGAAAGTTACAAAATTTTGTATTAAGTGAGACTCCTTCAAACAATTGCGTACATATTGTATTGAATCCATTGCAATTTTGAAATCGTAACCAGGCGCAAAAATTGCAAAACTTATCGGAGCTAACCACCTAAAAAATTAAATTATTAACATTACGACAAATAACATATGGCTATATATATATATATATTAGTAAATCTGGTTTGTATGCCAATATGAATTTAATTATAATTCTAGGATGAATCACCACCAACTTTCATTTCTAAAGTGATGTTTCACCGACAAATTGAATCTGATACGACTTTTTTAAAGCCAACTATTTATCACTGTACACTGATCTGAATACGACTCTGAATCTGATACGAATTTTTTAAAGCCCACTATTTATCACTGTACACTGATCTGAATACGACTCTGAATCTGATACGACTTTTGTAAAGCCAACTATTTATCACTGTACACTGATCTGAATACGACTCTGAATCTGATACGACTTTTTTAAAGCCAACTATTTATCACTGTACACTGAGTTAAGCATAGCAAACTGGGGTTCGGGTATTACAACCCTTTAGGGACTTTTAAATTGCTTTTACGGCACATAAATTACGCGCAGGTGCCCTCCATTGTGGACGAAAGAACTCAAACACCTTACAAGCTTTAGAGAGGTATGGAAATAGTCTATTTGAAAACGGTTACCTTATTGCTTTCTTTTCGTACTCGGCTGCCAGACAGAGATTCGATACTCCCAACAGACTCAGACTGTTTACAAAATATGAGACTGGGTTTTAAAAAAACTCCAAAAAGTTTTTATAGTTTTGTCAGTTCAAAAAGCAAAGGGTTTATGGTTTACCGTCACATATGCATCTTGGTGATATGGAAGCATCTGATCCGAACTTTATTTCTAACTTATTTGCAAAATTTTTTCGGCAATCGTGCACTGGTCAAAGCTACGCGGATGTTGATAGCTAGACCTATTATATGGAAAATTACGACATTTTTTCCAATATAAAAATCTCGGATTCTGAAGTTTTTAATGCCTGTTTTCCTGTCTCCTGTCCTTTGGTACACCCAGGTACAATTATCACAGAAATTCAAAAACAAGTCCACTTATTTGGCTTGAGAGGACTACGATGAGATACCAATGCAACATTACTTCCCTATGAACAACGTTTACTTTTGATCCATTCACCTACTGTTCAACCCAGAAGGTTGGTTCTTGGACTAGAGTTTTTATTAATACTTATTCAAGATGATATTTCGTCATCAGACGAGAGTCTCAAGGAATTTCATCTCTCTTCAGTTGTTGCAGTGAGGGAGTAATTATGAACTCTTTTCTCCTTTCCGTTTAATGACTTTTATTAACGATTTTCGCTTTGCTTAATTTACTCCTCGTCAATGCCATTCGTCTTGGGACGATTGATATGATTATCTCAAGCTCCTTTTCCACATCCTGATAAAGAATGAATCGTTCATTTGACTATTTACTTGCCTTAACGTCTAATCCTTATTGCTTAAGTGGTGAGATTAACTTTGCTTGCAAGTCTTAACTTATGACAAATATTTCACTTTTAGTTTACAATCATTTTTGTTAATAATATTGAATCAAATGCCGTGATCTAATTTAAATTAGAGAATTTGCAGGAATGACGTTCATTGCATTTCAGTTGGCTTACTGCACTCGACTAAGACGCGAACCTTCCCTTACAAAATTGTATTTACCTTTATTAGTTTGGTACATGTCTTGTATTGGCTGTATTACCCAATGGTATACTTAAATAAATAAATAAATAAATATAAAAATATTTATTAAACATATTGCGAGTTCTTGTCGTATATTAATTACGTATGGTTAGTTGGATGTTTCTTAATTTATCTTTGCAAGCGTGATTGTACCCTCATGTAGCTCACAAAATCTTGTTGGTCGCACTGGCCATCTTAGCCTTTTTCTACAGGTTTATTTTGGAGGTAGTATCCCGACTTTCCATTTATTAATTCATCATCTATTTGTTAATTGAACAAAAGCCGTTTTTGTCGAAATCAAAATCCAAGCAGAAAATAAAGAATTATTATATCATACGATCGAGATAATACAACAGAGCTGTTATCACAGTCTGCCTATTCAAATACACTCGCTGTCTTTATTTTCTAGTCCATTCTCTTTTAGAAGCAGGAAATATTAATCTATAAATCACTCGAAATGTGGAGCTTATGAAGTAGGTTTTCCGATCGTAACATACAAAGAAATGCATATGAGCAGACGCTACAAATTATATTCAATCGAAATCAGCGTAAAATTCTGATTCCTTCTAGGCTTGTTGTAAAGTTTAAACATTTTTAAATAAGGGACTGAAATTTGCAGTTGCTTGCCATAAATCATTGCATAAAGTCGGTAAAATGCAATACGATTAAATTAAAACAGGAAAAAAAAAGTAAACATTGTACAGTGGCCCAGAGCTCACTATTTAATACCCCACACGGCTTTGCCTTAAACAATTATTCATGTAAATACTTTTCAGAATAAGGCCGTTATATAAGAAACGGAATGAAAAACTTCTGCGAGCTTTGAACCATTCTCAGGAGCCAAATCATCTCGATGTACCACTTCCATCTAAATATCTCAACAATTGCGACCCGTAGATTAAACGCAAGAATACATGGACAGACAGACAGACAAGCTTAAATCGATTGAAAATCACTTTCTGAGTAAAAGGTGGTTTGAGCTCAAGTCCTTCTGTGCGTTGTATACATCTGCACAAACTACATATATCCTTGCAGTATAGGTGATGCAGGATAAAAAAAAATAAATGTTTTTTAATGTTAATACAACTTACAATCCATCTGTATGGGTATTATCAACTCACCGCTTAACCACTTCGGACAAATTATCAAAAAAGGTGTAATCTCCATTTGTACAATACGTTATTGCCTCCGAACAACCCATTTTTTCACTTAAACGCCCACGTATGAAATTTTTTAATAACCAATAATCGCCATATTGTCGTTTCTCGGATATTAAAGGATGATCGTGGCAGCCCAGTAGAACTTTAAGACGTTGAGTTATCTTATTACTGAAATTGAAATTTTGAGTAACTTTTGGCACTTGTGCGCTTTGAAGCGTAGCCAGTTGTGAACCGTTCAAAACATTGTTTAATACTAAGAAACACGAACAGCAGAAGAGAAACACTAAGAAGAAAATCTCAAAATAACGTTTTAAAACCAAAGAGTTTAAAACCATAATTACACTTTTTTCAAAAAAAAATACTTTTTTTTTTTTTTTTAATTATTATAAAGTATGAATAATTCTGTCAAGTGTTGCTTGTCTATTAGACGGTGACGTTGGCTACAAACTAAATGCTCGAAAAATGTGCAACGAGTTCCTTTATCAAAAATTTAGTTATATTACAAAATGCTCGCATAACACTTGTCTATTAATTGGGCATGTGGATGAAGGGGGCGCAGTGTGTTTTACTTTTTAATTAATAACTAAAAACAAAATATAATGCAATAGAAGATCAACAACTGTCGTATACAATTTCACATTATTATTTATTGACAATTAAATGTGGATAAGATAACATTCTCACTTTTCGTTTATGTGCCACGAAAGTTTTACACAAAAAGTGGTGAAATATGTATGCTTGATTTTTTTTTTCATTTTAAATTTTATGTTAAGTGTATAAATTATAAATTTCCCGTTACCGCCCGCTCTAACATGGGCTGCAGGAGCGTTGGAGTCCAATTTTTAAAACTGCTATCACTTAGCATGCAAACATTACGATCGATATAGCAGTAGAGTTTACCGACCCGATAGATTTGTTTGCCAAGTTCTCGTCTGCCGGGCAGGGGAGCGAAAATGATACCACGCTCTGAACATTTACGGGAAACAAGTTCCTTAAATTCGACTACAGGAGCGCCAGACATTTGCAAATCAACTAAAGCTTGCGGCGTTGGTGGGGGTTGAGGAGGCGGTGGCGCTGCACTTGGTCCATCTTTTATAACGGAATCTGTAACACGATGCATAATTTCCAAAGCTCTACGTAGATGTTCTTTGATGTTGGGCTCATTTAACAAATCTTCCGAGAGCATACTTTTCCAGCCCGTATACCAATTGGATATTTCTACATAATCGGGAGATTGATTCAACCACAGAACTAGAACTTGCATCCATTTAGGAAAGAAGTGTTTATCTAGCATGCGAGCCATTTGCGCAGTTGGTATTAATTCATGCCATTCCCACACTTGACTCCAGGGTTCTAAAATATTTAATAAAAATATTTGAATGAAACATTTATTTAATCGAAATTTATTGCTAAACATACCCAAATCTTGTTGCAGAGGATTGATAATGAAATCGTTTAAAACCATTAGCAGCTTTGGTATTATGTGTTGCATTAAAAAAACTTCCATTTCCTGCGAATCAAAAGCTCCTTTCCAAGGTGTGAGCATAGCTCGGGCTGAACGATCTTGCGGAATCCAAGCTTGCAAAGCATTACCTAATTTCTCGCGTATAGTCGGATAGATAAATTCTTCCATTTTATGTCCTAATATAGAATTCCATGGTAAAATCCATATATGTATGGGTACTGTATCAGTCAAAGGATCCCAAGATTTTACACCAACATGCAAACGCGGCAGGACTAACTGCTCCAATACGGAGTCTAAGATCCAGGAAGGAAACAGTGGAGCCCAACAATCCAATAATGCAGCCATTATTTGATGATTTTTTGGCTGCCAATGTTCAGCACAAGCCCGAAATGAAGGTATCACACCAGCCCAGATCAACGAGGAATACGGATCAAATATATTAGTGCGCGCCAAAGACTGAGGATCAGCAAAAGTCTCCAAAATAACTCGCCATTTTCTAATTAGATCCACATGCAAAGTGGGATTTTCTAGAGGTTGCCAATCTTTTAAAGCATCTTTAACTAACGGGGCTATTACACCCGCAGCTAAATCGTCCAAACAGAATTCCTTATATTCGGCTGCATACCTTTGCTGTAATTCTATAAATATTTGCTCGGCACGTTGCAAAGTTAATTTATCTTCGCTGGAGGTTAGCTCATTAACCAAAGCTAAAGCTTTTTCCAAAGTGTCTATATGGTCTTCTTCCAATCTTACAATTTCCAGCAATTGCTTTCTCTCCTGTTCTAAAGCGGTAAAGCGCTCAGATGCGCTATGCTCGGCTGAGTCCAAAGTTATAATATCTTGTTCACACATATTGACTATTAAAGACAAATTGTGCATTAATTCTGGAAGAGCAAAACCTCCCGAAATATTGGTAGTTTTTTTCTGAGCGTCATGAGTAAGATCATAAAGATCTTCTTCTTGAACTTTAGATTGGCTTAAAGCGTGATATCCACTTAAAACGCGCTTCTCGGGACCAGTCATATCGATTACTGGAACATTTCCCAACTTTTTGCTATTTATAAACGAAAAGTCTTAAAGAATCGCTTCATGATACCAAGTAAAATATGAATATTCGCTTCTAACGAATCTTACATGCCCACCACCTTTTTGCGAGTAATCTTCGTGACAAATTTGGCAAGTTTTGAACTTACCCTAGTTTTTGTATTTTCTTAACGCAGATTAAATGGACGAATTTGTACACGGATTGGGACCATATTCAACCTTGCTTTCGCGAGGCAATGAGAGATTGAAGAGGTCCTTAGAGGTTATTCATTTTAAATTGATAACACTTTTCTGAATGTTATGAACAGAATAATTATTATTGTCTGGAGGGTGGTGAGCGTAAAAATTGAAATCAAAGTTATACCTAATTTTATCGCCCAACATAAAGTTTGATCTTTTACCCTTCTCCAGAACCTCTTCCACAGTCTTATAGTAATATTTTTTCGAATTTTTCTCGCTACGGCTGTCCGTCTTCTTCCACTTATTTAGTTTTTCTTTAAACTCTTTAGCATCTCTTATATCTTCATCGAGTTGTGCTTTTCCGGTTACTGAAGCAGAGGTTTCTGGACCATATGCTCCTATTGCACCACGTCCTTTGCGCACGTGGGCTTCCACCGGTTGAGAAATACCTTGAAGATCTTTACCTAGACCTTTCCCTGGTTCGTAACCCATTTGTAACAATAGCTTGGCTCCAATACCACGAGTATGCTGTTCCCAGGCGCCGACTTTGAGATTACTCCGATAGCTTGGTTTAGCCATTGGCTTTGTCTGGCTATTTTTAATTTGCTCTTCTTCGGTGGACTCATTACTAGAATCCGGAGAATCATCATTATCAATAATTGCAGCACCGCTCCCGAAACCCGGCCTAGCTTCTAGATCATCTTCTTCATCAGTAATAGGATGATCATCTTTGTCATCATCTACCGGCTTTTTCTTTCCAGATTGTTGTATTCCACCAGCCACAAAATTTACCGGTGCAGTATAATCTTTCGACCGCTTCGCTTTCGAAACGCCACCAAAACCTGTACGACCTTTACGCCCTCGCCGACCGCTTGCTTCTTCTACGTCCTCATTGTCACTATCGTCGGCCCAAATACCTTTATTTTGATTTAGTTTTTAAATAATGTAATAGAAATTTATATTGTTTTTATTTCTTACCATATATTTGCTGCTGTTTGCTAAGTTTCTTTCTTGGTCTATTCGGATTAAATTCATTATCGATATCGTAATCAGTTATTTCAAAACGTTCATATTCATTATCCGACATATTTAAATCAGCAATTAATATAAATTTATTATTTGGGATTCGATTCACGAAAAACTTCCATTTATCAACTATCAAATCAACGTAAACACAGAGAACAAATTTATAAAAAATAACAATAGGGCAGTTCATATACAATTTCATATGTTTTTTGATTTCGCTCTATCTCCTTTTGAATTCGCTGTATCTCCTTTTGAATCCACATTTATTTATTTATCAAAGAAAACAAAATTACTTTTTACATATGTTTTGTTTATAAGTTATGCAGCCTCTGTAGTTTAATAAAATCAGAGATGTTCTGTAAAGCATAATCCAGGCAATTTCTTTTTTATATTAAACTCTGGCAATCATTTACTTTCATATGAGCATAAATCAGCTGTTAGCTTTAAGGTGAATATAACATCCAAAAAGAGAAGAATAAAAAGTTTTAATTTTCGCTCTGTTAATAAATATAAAATTAATAAAAACTTCTTTTGCTTTGAGAAATTGAAATACTTTCATCACACTTATTGAAAATTAAAGAATGAGAGCAATTTGCTTAAACATATGTTTAAAAAGCAGATGATTCAGTTCTGCAATTGCAGGTATGTTTTATGTCTTCTTCTTCTCCTGCTGTTCAACAAATCAATAACCAAAGATTTTATTGCCATCTCTGTGTCCTATGTGTGTTATATTAAATAAAAAGAAATGAACGAAAACAATTTTTGTATAAGTATAAGCATCCAGTTTATTTCTTGTTGTTGGCTTGGTCACTGAAATCGCTTTTTGAATAAATTTTCTTCGCAAGTAAAAGCGCTAATTACTTATAAAATTAGACATCCAACAATATTGAAATAAAATTTAAATCATAATTTAATGTAACAAAATTAATATATAATATTAAGTGTAAATAACAAATTATCTCTATAATTACGAGCAATCATAAACTAAAATAAGCGCATAGTAAGAAATTTTTAATAGCAACAACCAATAATATTAGCACGTGCTTTTTTTACCAAAATAAAAAACCAAAAAGACATACTGTGGATTTGTGTACGTATGACGACGTTTTGGTAACTACTATCAAATTGTAAGATAGGCTGCCATTCATTGATCAGTAATAGCAAAAAATAATAATAATAATATTAATGTAAATAGAAAGAAGGAGAAAAGAAAAAATCCAAATTTCAAAAATATTTTGAAAAGACAAAAATTGCTTTTGTGGTATTCTAGCAATAACAATATAAACAACTTTCACATAACGAAAACAACAATTAAAGGAAAACTATTTGCACATTAATAAAAGCTAAATTTAATATTTTTTCATAGAGCAACGTTAAAAAGAAAACAAAATTTACAAAAATGGTGCAGGTAAGCTGAAAATGTGAATTTATTGTTTATATGTAATTAGAAGAACATTGAAAATTTCAAGATATTTCTTAAATGTTTGGAAACTGGTCAAGACTTAAGACGGTACGAACTCGGGGTTGGAATATACTTGTAGAATATATTTTTTAAAATCTGTCCGACCTATCTGTGTGAATTTGTATATATTTAGCTTGCAAAGATTGATATAAAAACACTACAAAGCTTATAAACTATAACAAAAAACAAATAAAAGCAAAAAAGTGTCGGAATATTGCTAGCAATAGCTTAACTAATCGACATGTCAATCATTAAACGAACGGGTGGGAGCTTATTGAGGTTCTAGGTATCCAAGATTATATATTCGGGTTCTGGTAACAAATTTACCATCCACGTTATTAAAACCTGCATGCATTCTATGCCTAATTGTTGTGCCATGTAAATAAAATGAAGTATTTTTTTGCGGAATGCTAATTACCCTGTCCGAAAATATGGTTTACATATTAATTTTGTCATAGCGTATTTGAAAAAATGTAATAAAAACTATCATATGCAAAGTCGTCGTCCGAGGATCAGATCGAAATTTTCTATGTAAATGTAGTTCTTAGTGTTCTCTGAAATGAAAATCGTATATAATTGCCTCGAAAAATGTACTGATATTTTTTTCCTTTTTCGTATGTACTTGTAAAGCCTACATAATAGAGGTTCCATACTGTACCTATACATATATACTTATATTTACACGTTGGTCGGTTCGAAAATTTGAGGCGTAATTTTGAAAATGTCGAGATGATAAAACTTCAAATAGAAGGCCATCATAAAGATTTTTAGGAAAAGAAATCTAACGTGAAATTATATGCATTGTCGAGGAATCCGTCCAAAATGAATTGAGCTTTGTTCTTCTTTTATTTAGGTATCATCTTTGCACAATCCATTATATTTTTTTATGTTGTATCCCGAAATTGGAGAGAAAATAATAAAGCAAATAAACAAAATGTGTACGAATAGTAAACATTTTACTCCACATTACGCCTGTGTAGGCTGTTACATCTTCCAGTCTTCGACCATATAGAAGATTATCAATTCTTGTTTCTATTGCGCCACAGAAAACAAATCATTTTCCATTCGAATTTCATTCCCTTTCTTTCTCGCTTTTATTAGTTATTTTTCGATTTCAATTCGAGTTTACCTCTTCATGTTGATTTTTTCCACTTAGAGAAGTCGTTATCATCGTGCGTATATATATATGGTTTTACATTAGGTTTCGATGTATACGCGTCTTTGTTTGCGTCCATCTCTTACCGCACTTGCCCGTTTTGTGTAAAATTTACCTTTAGCATCGCCTATTTCGAAGAATAACAACGACCGACCTCCACATGCGTAGCCGCACACACATTCAAATTGGGATTTTATTTATGGCTTTTACTTTTATGTTGTTGATGATGCCAATGTTTGTTCTATGAAATGCATGTCGATTCGATACTCTTAATATTTCTTCAGTTTTTTTTTACTCCTCTTCTTCTTTCCTTTTCTTGCTCTATTTTGGCATTTCTAATTGTAACTTGACATATCTCCTGACCTACCATTACATTCATTATACACATGTATGTATGTATTTACTATTGTTTTTCTTTTCGAACCGAGGGAATTATCTTGATGGGAAAACGTTGTTTATTTGCTTGCTTCATCTCTTTTTACTTAAGGTAATTATCATTTGGTTGACATTGGCTACACGCGTTACGTCTTCTTTTCCATTGCCATATAATCAGGATAATAATGAAAGGTCTCCTCTCATATATAGCTTATAGTTACATATAAATATGAAAGACATTTTTCTCTGTTGCTAATGCCTCCCAGGTATGGAAGTTGCTAACCACAAATTGAAAAATAGATCTTGCTTTAGAGCAAATGTAATTTTTCTTGGCAAATTGATTCGCGATCAGTTAAGAAAAGCCGGCGAGGGTAGGAGTTCACTCCTTAGTTTCCTCGCAATCTCAATCGAAACTTGTTTTAGCCGAGACATTGAAATTGCCTCGGTGAACGATGAGTTACCATAGGAGGTCACAAGATCAATAAAAATGTATTCCAGAGGAGATAAAAAGTCGTATGTTTAGTTGATTGACTCTCGCCTTGAAGTTATGAATACGTATATACAACATTAATAGGATGGCAAGTAAATAATTTCGATTTTTTAGTTTAAAACAAAGGTTCCATGTTTCCACTTATGATACAAGGATATACTAAGTTAGCGCGGATATATACGACATCCGCAAGGACTTGAGATAGACCCACATTTTATTGTACCGAACGATTCAGACTCAATTTCCGAATCGATTTAAACTTGTCTGTCCGTCTGTCTGTCTTGTTTTCTTGTGTTTAACTCTACTCTGGCCGCGCAAAGTCTGTTTTGGCCCAAGGATAAGCCCTATTGAAAATGATTCGGAGAGGACTACTTTTCGACCGTTATTTTCAGAAATCGTTGTATGAATAAGTGTATTGTGTGCTTTTATGCTCTCTTTGCTCTGGTTGCAAGTTACCGCTGAAAGCTGGGAGAATATAATTTTGTCAAAATTCTCCTTTTGAATCGACATAGGCACGTCCGTTCAACAAAATCAGACCTCTACAGATAGAAAATTATATTCTACGGGTGATATATTATATATATACCTATATACATATGCTGTATATGCAGTATATGCAATCTGTTTTGCACACGTTCTCAATTGTTGTTCATTAGTTAATTTTGCCGCATGGTATACCATCTGTCTTGTCAGATGATATAACATTTATGATAAATGCATATTATGTTTGTGTGGATGTATGAAATATCCAGAAAGATTTGTGGCAGACACACCTTTTATTATACCAAGGGCTTCTTCTGAACCACTTTAAGATTGTATTCTTGTATTTGAGTTACAAGTTGCAACCTTCGAGACATTTTGACAATGACACTTTTCAAGCTAAGAATTAAAATGGAATTGGATTAGCGCACTCTCCGGGCCACTTGGACGAGATGGGGCTCTATACGCGTTCTTACAAAATACATCTCCTTCAATGGCCACACCTATTTCGATTTTTCCTCCTATTGCGTTCTCCGCGATCATCACAGTATTGATACACGAATAGAGGACAATACCGCATTAATTGACTTGAAGGAAGCTTCAAAGGCCTTATAAACTTTGTATATTCTTGAACAGACTTAACTTCCGAACCGATACTACTGGAGATATCTACTTCAGACTTATGATATAAATTTCCACTATTATTCTACAGAAAACAGAAAAAACCCACGGTCACCCAACTTCATAGAGGATTAAAATTTAATTTTTGCCTTTTCTTAAATCTTTTCTGGAAGAACGGCGACGGTTGTTAAAAGATTCGGTCGCGGCCAAATATAATTTTCTTACTTATTAGTTTTTTTGCGATGTAAACTAGTGCCAAATAGTGATGTAAGACATATAAGGCATACACTACAGTGTGTGCTTTCAGAGTATATATGAGAAATTTAGTATACCATTTAAGGTGGACAAAAATTGGTAATTAGTTTTTAGGCAAAGCAGCATTAACCGAGAAGAACACAAACATGCTCATACGGTACCGAATTATGATAAATGACGAGATATATGTCAACTATTGAATCTTTTTTACTATGAAAAATAAATTAATTATTTTTCTCTTCGTACATCTATCTGTAGAAGTCTAAGTGTGAATCACATAAGTAAGAACTCTATAGTGGATCATATCTCACCATTTAATATCCTACACCACTCTAGTATAATTCAGATAACGCGTTTTTAAAACAAGACGTTATATGAGAAGTGATTGAAAAATTGGTCCGATACAAATCATTTTCTGTAATGTTCGTCCCTGAGGCAAAACACATCAATGTGTCAATTTTTATCAAAATATTTCAAAAATTCCGTCCTTCAGGTGGAATAGAAGCAAACAAGACGAGTAGATGGACCGACCGGGCTTATATCGATTCCAAAGGTGATTCTGAATGAAAAGAGGGTCCATTTCAACTTCTTTTGCCTGTTGCATATATCCGCACAAACTTTATATACTTTTGTAGCATAAGTGATGTAGGGTATAATGAGCTAAAAATATTAGTAAAAGTTCTGTCAATTTAAAAAAATGTCAATTCCATAGAAATCTATAATACTTCCCGAAGAGAAGTCCATAAATTAGCGGAAAGCAAAACACAAAGGACAAACGCGAAACGTCATACTGGGCATAATTGGGTAGCTTTAATTATATAAATACGAATATCGAAAGGAAAAATATAGAAATATCGTTCCAAGCAATTTGCTATAGAAGACTTACATTAAGAGTAAACGAAACATGAAAAAGAAAAATAAAAATTGCTGGACATGGGAGTAGGAGTCATTGGTGCATACCTCTTGTTTTCACATTTATTTCGACATTTCGCTGCTTCGCTTTGCAAAAATTATTTAGTTTTAATCCCCTCTTTTTACGCAAGCTATACCGTTTTAAACTGCTCAGAGTAGCTTCTGCGAAACGACTGAAAAAAAATGAGAAGAAAACACCACAATCCTAACGTTCTCACAGTCAAATTACAATTAAATATTTATACACTGTCAGGAAAAAAAAGAAAAGCAAAAAATAATAGAAACGCGAAATACAAACCATTCACATATTGCTAGTAGCACATATATAAATACACACGGAAAAAATATCTGAACGTATATCTAAAACAACGAACATCAAAAACAAAACCAACAATAACAAGAGCAGCAGCAGAAACAACAATAACAACAGCAACAATAACGATAACAATGTTGATACATATGAATGCATAAATAGATATATATATATATATATATATATATATATATAAATAAACTTTCCTGGATGTGGATGTGATGGTTGTCATAGTGTCCTTGTTGTAGTTATGAATTTTGCGACCAACAACAAAATATAAATAAACATCGAAAAAATATAACGAAACAGGAGAGAAAAAAAAAACAACTAACAAGAAATGTACACAATTTATATAACAAATACATAATATTAAAAAAAAAAATATATATATATATATATATATATATATATATATATAATAAATGTATATGATGAATATATATGAATATGTATGAATACATGTACATTTGTATACGTACGTATGGAAATACATGCATAAAGACTTGCACGTGTATACGTATTCCCTATATGTATAAAACCCCATCATTGCTTAAAAACGTTCAGGGACCTGCAGCAGCAATAGCAACACCAACAGCAACACACACAGCAACCGTTACCACTACAGTTAGGAATACTAACGTGGGAGTTCAATTCAGCCTTTTTATTTTCAATGACGATGGTTCATGACGTTTACGGCGACGACGACGACAACGATAATGATGATGAAGATAGTGATGATGATGTTGATAATGATGACTGTGTGATATACGTAGTGGAATGATATAAAACCCAATCGAACGTTCGAAATTCAATACTAAAAATCGTTGCGCATCGCTTCAGCTTCACATGAATAAAATGGTTGCACAACAACAACAACAACAACAGGAGCAGCAAAACCAAAATTGCAAAACAGAACAGAAAAGATGAAAAAAAAAAAAATAAAACACTGAACCATGTTTTCATAGAAATCAGCAGAGGAAAAAATTGAACCAACATCGAACCCAATACATATCAACATTAATGCATACGCTTTGGACACCCACATGCATACACATCCAAAATGTATATTTGTGCAGAAATGTGTGCATTTTTATTATGATCTCCTCTTTCTCATACCGGTGTTTCTTCGTTCGTTGCTCGCAAGGGGAACAGAAAGGCCCAAACGATTCTCTGCTTGAAATCCAAACGTATCCCTGTGTTGGTCTTCAATGCGTATATGTGGGTCTTTTGTATTTCTCATCATTCATATATTGTGTGGTAGGCATACAGGCATAAATGCATGCCCACTACCTACTGCCTACTGCCGCCTGTCAGTCAGCCTGCATATGTGCATATGTTTTCGCATGTATGTTGGTGCAGTAACATTTTGACTCTCTTATGTCTAAATGTAGTTAAAAGTACACTTACATGGCTTTTTTTTTTCCTTAGGACTGTGACGGGTTTGGTGGGAGAAATAAGCCGAAATTTTACATTTTAGATTCTCTGGCTGACTCCTCTCTCGATTTTTATGGCATCATTTAGTAGTGTCTGATACTTTTTACCTTATCATAGCCTACAAACGCTTTCTGTACTCACGCACAATTCACACATTTCCTCTCTTTTCGCTTGTCTCGCTCTAAATCTTTGTCTCTCTTCTTCCTTTTTTTCGGTACCAATGCAAAATTATGCCTACTCGAGTTTTACGCACACAAAGAAAACAAAAGATACATATTTACTATGAATATATGTTCATTTATATACTCGAAGCGAATGTGTACGAATTTAAGCAAAACTATGAAATGGAAAAAAGTTGATAATTTTTTCCTTTAAATTTTTTTCCTAAAATTTTCATTATTATCGCTTAGACGTTAATATAAAGCCTTTCAAGTAATTGATTAAGGAAATTCGATTTCGTTAACTGTAAACAAATAGGAACTAGACGTGAAAAAGCATGCTATAGTTGAGCGAGAAAACCTTAATAAGGCAGAAGCCATAAGGTCTCTTCAGATTCAACGGTTCCCTAACAAGGGGAAACCTTTCGTTTCAGTTTACATTCCAATACATTCAGATTTCAAAACTTTTCTCACCTGTACCACCACACTTCCACTGGCAAACAGCAATCAATAGAATTAGCGAGAAACTTTGAGAAAAATACAAACAACTAGCCTTAAAGGTATTCTCAGTAAGTGGAGAATTTAATGTAAACAAAGAAAGTGCTAGAAGACAATCAAAAACAGTTCCAAGCATAGCGCAAAACAGAAAAGGATATCGTAAAAACTAATGTATTCCTTTATGTCAAAGATATCCACCATGATAAGGATATGTTTTCTCTTTCTGTTCGCAATATCAAGAATTGGTGATCAAAGATCCCATAAAGTTTATGGCATAAAATTCTGAGCATCTTCTACTCCTTGAGATAGAGATCTGCAAAGCTACGTTATACGCTCTTTGTATGTAGCCATAAAAGGTGGGCATGACCCAAATGACGTTTACAAACACGATCATCATAAATAGACGTAAGGCATAAGTTTTAACTTATTTCGTATGCAAGTTATTGATCTCTAAGATTTGGCAGAAAGAACTCCTAGGATTAGTTGATACCGAACCACTAAATGATCCGAATGATTGAAATGATTGAAATTATATTTTCCAACTATCGTGTATTAGTCGCCAAAGGTGAATATGCTTTCTTTACCTCGAACATCTTGATCGTGGTTTTTACTTTCATAGGAAGACTTTAGTCGTTGCAAGTGATAACTGCAAACATTACCAACAATATCTGGTTCGATCGCAAATGAAGTTTCCCTTTTTGATTTTTCTCTTTTCGCTTATTATATGAAATACGGTGTTCGCGGAGGCTATTTGCGCGATGTGTTATTCCACACATAACCCTATTCTATGCACATTATGATTTAATAAAAAAATTGCATAAGTTTTTCGCCACCTTTTACATTTCGAACAAATATTATAATATAAAAGTAAATATAAGAAAAAATTAAATCCATAAAAAAATATTCATTGAATGGAGAAATAATATAAAAGTTTTCAAAGTTTCGATTTCATCTTTTACTTTTTCTACTTTCCTAGGTTGACATTATTTGTAGAATATTTATTTACATATATATATATATTAACAAAATATAGATTTAAAGGCTGCCGGATAACTTAGATCATATACTCATATACTCGGAAACTCTACCGCACTTGAGATTTTATATCGCGGCCATTGAACTTTTAGTCGCGATCCATTGCTTACTTGGCTATTCATTGCAGAATATTTCCTTAACTTGCTTGAGAGACAACACCACTGTAACAATCTTAGATAAGCAGATAGCAGAATAATAATACTGAAGGCGGCTGCTAGGCGTATAAAAAGTATTTTAAAAAAAATTGCTTTGGAAATATAGGAAAAAGTGGCAACATCGCAGTAATTCTCTGGAGACACCTTCAATTTGAAAGAGCTCTGCAGCACGCACTATAACTGGTGCTGATTGAAAAAAAAAAGAAAATCATCTTATATCTAGAGAACAGGATAGGCAAGTGTTTGAATGAAGAAGTTTGAAATTCGAATGGAAAGTGCATACTATTTGAGGTACGCTGCGCGCCGTTTTCAAAGGTCTTGCTTCGAGATGAACATAGTGGAAAGTGCATACAATATAATTTTTGTTTCAATTTTTTTCTATATGTCTGCATTCCCAGCATTGCAAAAATACCCTTCGAATATTCTTCTCATTTTCTTTCCTTTAATTTCTTGGCAGAACCTTTGAAATCCTCGGAATCGCTGCCAGCTTCATATCTACTCAAAGACCATCTTGTTGAAGCATTACTAAAGCTGTACATATATATATATATATATTTATATATATACTTTTTTTTTTTTGAAAAACCAAAGACAACAGACAAGACATTAAGCGGAATCTTCCCTGCAGGTATTCATTTGACACAGGTATTCTTTCGTAGCGCTTGGGGAAAACCTTGAGATTTTCATTCAAAAACATTCAACTAATAAAAAAATTTTTCTTTTCACTGAAAAATGTGCAGTGGTACGATTTGAAGGACTTGCGCTAGAGGCCTGCTTTACGATATCAGTTGATTAAAGCCGGTTTTCTGCATTAATTTAAGCTTGTCTTTCTGCTTGTTTGCCTGATGTGTGCAAATTTTCGAGATCTTTTGATATTGAAATGTTTTGAACCAAAGACGAATGAATGTCTTATCCTATACAATAAGTCGTTACATTAAAGTATCTCCATAAAAAAAGTATTTTGGGACACGAAATGAATGTTGAAAATGTGGATAAACTTCTTACATGAGAGTAATTTTTTCAATAACCACTGAATACAATTTTCATTATTTTATGATGAACTTTGCTGCGAAATAGTGATAGGAGATATAAATTAATTGTAAGCGTGTGTAATAAATGCTTATGAAAAGTGAGGGTTTCTTTATATTGTAATTAAGCATAATTTTTGATATTCTTTTTCACGTCACTCATTACAAAATTCGCTTTACTTCTCTCACAGGCGTGTGTCAAAAATTGAATCATAGGAATGTATGTATTAGAGTTATTGAAGCCTCTGAAAGCACACTTCCACTAGGCTGCGGTTATCTCCCTAACCTTTCCTCTTTCCTCGCTTCTTTCTGACCGTCGTCCTATTACACGTGGACAGGCGGCAATCACCCAAGTGAGATGTCATATTAAAAAAAGAACAAAAAATGCAACGAAACGAATTGTTCTTCTTAAAAAATGATCCCATGGAGTGGAAATACAAATCGTTGAATTTTTTACTGACCTAACTCGCCTAACAGCACGAAACTAAACAGAATGAAGCAAAAACTTGTGCTGGTATATTTTAGCTGTAAATTGACCGTTAAAAAGGCCGCTTGGCCTTTCATCAATTGCTCTTCGATGTCCTTAACTTGAAAATAAACTATTTGAACAACGCATTAAAGAGTGTAAGCCATGTGTTAAGAAGGCTTAAAAGTTTTAAAAAAATGTGTTATTGGTTTTAATTATATTGAAACTACTTTAATATTGTTCTGTTGTTCTTGTTAATTTTCGTTTTCTTTTTTTTTTCCTTTATCTTTCTCTTGTTTACACACACTGACCTTACATTTTCTACTTTTCTAATACGGTTTCAGGAGTAAAATAAAATTTGCATAACGTATACGCATTAAACAAAAAATATGCTTGAAATATATCGAAGTAACAACAGGCCATTGAAATAGTTTATCATTCGATATTCCAACGTTTTCTTCTTCTTTGTTTTTTTTTTTTTTTTGTCTTTAGCTTAGTATCTGTGATATTTTCGACTCTACGATGTCCAATATTTCCAAATGTTTGAGAGATGGATACTCATATAATGGTAATCCATTTAACTACATGGACACGTTACATGCATGCTTGCATGCATGCACTCAAATGCCTTTCTCTTGAAGATAGTAAAAATGGCCGCACAAACGTACGCACAATATGCATACAATATCATGAACTCACTCGGACATAGAAAAAGAAAATTTACTCTTGAACATGTGGGTGTGCGTAGAGTATGACCAAATTTCAAAAAAGCAAAAAAAAGAAAAAAAAAAAATCATTTTGCAATCATCGTGAATATTGAAGCAGAGTTAAAGGAAAAATAGTCGAAGCAGTTCGAATGTGTATGATGATGATTGCTGCTTAGTTTAACTCAAATTTGTGTTAGTATTTGTATCCATGTGCTATTCTATACAATTTCCGCAGTCACAAGTCATTATATATAGCTTTCTTTATGTCGATGGTGGAAATGTTGAGAAGAATATATAGAAAAGAGAGAATTCATGATAATGGTATTCTTTAGCAAAAATAAAGACGAAAAAAATTGAATTTCGCTTGCAGCATAGAACAAAAAAAAAAAAAAAAAAACTTGAGTCTATTCTATAATTTAAGAAGCAATAAATGTAAAACGACTCGAAAACACTTAAATAATTTTGAAAGCATTAGCTTAGAAACTACGAAGATCAGTTTAAGACAAGAGTTTCTTGAGAATTTATTACGTACAGTGGGAATAGGATCCTCTTGAGGCGATTGTATCGTTCCATTCTTAAAAATCCATGCTCTTCGAAGATCTCCTACATGCATGTATATATATACATACATACATACATATATACATCCATTCATACACATACACATGCATTCATAGATTCGCAAACACAGGCATGCATACGTACATTTAAATATACACATAAACATATATATATATAGTCTTACACACGGTACGGTTTCGTTGTAACACGGTACCATATGTACGAATATAATAACAGAATTTTGATAAAACACGACCTCAAAGTATCGAATATGTGTTTTTTTCCAAACGATTTTTATTTTTACTTTATCGCTAATTAGTGAAGTTTCAATGAACTTTGAGAAAAAAAATAGATGGAATGCAATTTTTTATGGAAATTCATTTTAAT
The DNA here is from genome assembly GCA_000688715.1 of Glossina pallidipes. Taxonomy (NCBI): domain Eukaryota; kingdom Metazoa; phylum Arthropoda; class Insecta; order Diptera; family Glossinidae; genus Glossina; species Glossina pallidipes. The sequence goes on from KK499808.1 coordinate 280,318, forward strand.
TATTTTTTGAGTATATATCTAATTTTTGTATTTCGTCATAATGTTGAATTTCATATTTTTATACCCTACGCTACCTATGGTACAAAGTCATACTAAATTTGTGTGGCTCATCCAGAAGGACTTGAATTACACCCACATTATATTATTTCGATCGATTCAGAAAATGATGCTGAAGCTTGTCTGTCCGTCCGTTCGACTTGTTTATCTGTGTTAAACCTATACATCGCAATCTTTGATATATTTTTATGGAATTTGGTGTACTCACCTGTTTTAGCCCAAGGACGAACCGTATTGAAAATGATTGCCACCATCGTGCATTACGATTCTCATGAAAAATAAGCCCTTATCTGCCAAAAAGGCCTAATTGTAAATGTTCTATGATGAAAGTTTATTCATGGCAGTAGGTCGACATAAAAATGAAGTGGGGCAAATTTGAAACACATCGATCTATTTCCTGGACGTCACGCCATATAAGATTCCCGTGAATAGTAAGCCCATTAGGAAAAATGTCTAATTTTCAATATTTTAATCTAATTTCTAGTTTTTTATGGCTGAAACTGAAAATTCAAAAAAATTTCTAGGAGGTAAAGTAAATTTACTAAAATTGGATCACGTCATGCGGGATGTTGGGCCAATGTATGGGGTTTCATGTAAAGCGTGCGTTTGCATGAAAATAATGTGTAATTTTTCGGGTATTATTGCCAAAACGAGTAAATCACTTTACTGGGCGAAGGGGTGTAGGGTATGTAACGGTTAGGCTTATCCCACTATAATGTTCTTACTTTGTTTTATGTTGTCCGAATATATGATTCACAATTTTCACATTTCTTGATCAAATTCACATTTTTGATCAAATACATATGACTTTAGAATGAAACAAAGACTAATTGAAAATGTGTTTAACTTATTTTACCCAGTTTTCATAAAGATGCTTATTTAACTTCTCTCTGAGTAGCCAAGGTATTAACATTAATTGTAGAGAGTTCCCATCTGTTTTGTTTTACTATTAACTTTACAGTACATTTGCAAAGAGCTTAAGTCTACTTGTTGTGATTTGCAATTTCTTTCTCGTAATCGAACACAATTTTAATCAAACATGGCCGTTTTAAAAGAAAACGGACAACACAGTTTTTTATGTAAATTTTTCTGTAACTGACCCACTGCGTAACAAGTTTTTACTTCGCTCTCTCTCTCTCTCTCTCTCTCCCTCTCTCTCTCTCACACTCTCTTTCTTCTTGTGCTTATAAACTCATAGCCAATTTCTTCTTTTCCTTTTTTTTTTGCTCTAACACCTCCGAAGGACTTTGTATGTAGGAGTGATTTAAAAGCCTATATTCTTCGTTTCGTTATGTGGAAAGAAAAAAACTTATTTTTTCCTACTTTTCGTTTTCGTGCATTTGTCGTGTTGAGGAGAAGAACGTTTCGACAATGTGGATAACGATGGATACAATTTTTAAAGCCCATTTATTTACTGTTTGTACAATTTCCTAGTTGTATGGCCGTTCAGATATGCGGAAACACGCACTTTTCACGTGTTGTCCAGTTTAAATTTGCCGTAAGGTGCAGAGGTAAAAAGGAAGCCAATCGTTCTTTTAAAGTATAAAACAAAAAATATTTGTATATGCGTATCGAATGTACAGTTGTAGGAAATAAAATGAAAGACACTATGCGTTGAAGTAAATACTAATACTAACAAACGCAAACGTGTATAAGCTTAAATAAACTAACGGAGTCTATGCATGGGTCATCTTTTCATTGCAGGCAAGTGTTATTGTCATTGACTAAAGCAATCAAGAAGCCTTCACGCATACATTATCAACTGTGTGTATGTATTGCTGACAAGATGATACGTATGAAAATTTTTCTATTTGACAAATCCTCACTAAACCTTTCAAGAAGTGTACGTACATGTGCACACATGCCTACACATTGGCTGAAAAGTTTTCGGCCTAAGAATTTACAAATTTATTTTTCATTCTTCAACATATTCTTCTTCAAGGCTGATACAATTAGTTTTACTTTTGTTTAAAATTTCGATGTATTTTTTTGTGAAGATGGTCCAAGTACGTTTCAGTTTCCACTACCATCACCTCGTAGTTCGATCCAAATGTTCTTCCCTTGAGCATCCTTTTTAGATTAGAAAACAGGTAATAGTCACTGGTGGTCAGATCCGAAAAATACAATGGATAGCCTAGCAAATGGAGCTTCCACACAGGAATTTGGCTAATGCAGTCATCGACCCGGCCCAAATCTTGATTGAATATATGATAAATACTTTCTTTGGGCATAGCTTAATAGGCTCTGCTGTCGCTCCAAACTTAATCCAAAAGTTGTTCAGATCCATTTGATAAACGTGAGCGACTTTCTCCATCCAGGGTGGTACGACTGGTTTTCAATCCAGATAAATGGTTTATACACGCGTAGCCCCTGTCGAAAACAACCACTTTACGATAGCCTGCCAAAGTGATTTTTATATCCTACAACACTCGCGGTAAAAGGGTAAGCGTTTCGCGGATGTACGCAACACCAACATGAATTTTTATTATAGCGATCGATTCAGAAAGTGATTCTACTGAGTAGCTAAGCAAACTCAGCTTGTCTGTCCGTCTACCCGTGTTGTTTGCTTCTGTTCAATTATCGAAATATTTTCCTGAAATTTAGTACACTGTCGTGTTTCGGCCCCAGGACGAATGCTATCGACAACGGTTCAAATCGGACGACTTTTGCGACCATTTCCCGTACAGCGCTTGTAGTGGTTTTACTTGTTCCAATTTATATAACAACATTGAGCCCTTCAAACGATTGTTCAAGTACAATTGCATATCCTCAGGCCTATGATTTTGGCGAATACTTATCAGCGCGTGAACTATGGGAATAGTTAAAGTGTTCTTGTCTTCGTTTACAGTTCAAATTTATTTATATATCTAAACATGCTTTGTATAAACATAAACTTACGCAAAAGCCTGGTATTTTTACACCCATCACCAAAGGATGAGGGATGAAAATGTTTGCGACGCCAATAAGGAAGCTTCAAAGACCCCTCAAAGCACATGTATTCTTGATCAGCATCAAATTCTTGACTGATTTAAGCACGACCATCTATCTGTCGGTCTGTCTGTGTAATGTCGCAAAAAAGGAAGTAATCGGCTTCAAATTTGGCAGGCTGATATTCAAATTGAGCCAAATCGGTCACAGGACACAAACACATGTTTTCAAAAATAAAAGGAAATTTGTTTTTTGCTCGTGGCTTATAAACCACAACAGATGCAATGATAAAGTTGCATTTATATTTTGTGTGTTCTCCCGCTTAAACATGCTTGTGTTTGCAAAAATTGAGATATTTGCTTCAGACATACGATATAAATTTCTACTTTTATTCCCCGCCCACTCAACATAATAAAGTCTACAAATTAAGTTTTTTCCCTCTTTTGCTTCTTTTTTATAACAACGGTGATGGGTATGAAATGTTCGGTCGCAGCTGAATATAGTTTTCTTATTTGTTCTATATGATGATACACTTTTTTTATTCTAAACTTGATTTAACTATGGTGTTGTAAAAAAAAATCGCTATTTTTTGGAAAAGTTTTCAAGCAAATCTAGGATGGAAAGTGCTTACGCTCAAGTACTATTTTATTTGTATGACTCTCTTGCTTTGCACGCTTTTCAACGAACTTATGAAAGCGTTACAAGACAGTTCACTTGAATAATTTTCTCGTAATTAAATGGGAAAATTTAAGAATCGCTTTAACACAAAGTTTTCTCATTTGCTAATGAGAAACATTGTCGTAAATTTTAAGACGCACATGATGAGCAATTGTGTAGTGTTTTTTTTTTTTTTTTTTTTCAATCAAATTAAAAAAATTTTCAATCAGTTAAGGTATTCAGGATGGTCCTTGACTGATGAACTGAAACGCAGTAGTTTGACTAACTCAAAGGAAAAACTTCAATTTTGATAAAAATAGAAGTAAAAGTTTGCAAAACGGCGGAACATGAAATAACTAATTGTGAGGAATAGTTAAAAGGGCGCAGATCTTTCTCATCTGCTGGATTTGAGAATGGAACTATAATTCAAAACTTTATTAGAGATTTATGTTATATTTGTCTTCGCTTTAAATTTCACCAAATACTTTGTCCATGTCCTCATCCCCTTCTCATTTTCCTCGTTGTTATTCTGACTGTCGGCTGTGATGTATATACATATATATATATATATATATATATATATATATTTTTTTTTTTACTTTTCATTATGGTCATAAACCCGCGAATAGCTTNAACTTTATTAGAGATTTATGTTATATTTGTCTTCGCTTTAAATTTCACCAAATACTTTGTCCATGTCCTCATCCCCTTCTCATTTTCCTCGTTGTGAAATATAAAAGCGCCATCTACATATATATATATATATATATATATATATATATATATATATATATATATATATTTTTTTTTACACTTTTCATTATGGTCATAAACCCGCGAATAGCTTTATGTTTTTCTTCGAATCTATATCACACACATGGAATGTTCATGGAGCTCATATATCATAAAAAAAAAAAAAAATGTATTCAGATACAGGGAGAAAGAGAGAGAGAAAATAAAAACAGCATTGCAATTATTTGAAACGCCCTTTTTTAAACAATATAAAAAATGCTTTTTAAATATGTTAGTTTTTATTTCGCTTCTTTTTTTTTTGCTTGTCTGTGTATATCGCCAAGCTATTCACCCGTGAAACCAAACCACCTTCGCATTACAGTACAGCATAGTGTATATATATAAAAATAGTTAACGTGATCATACTCACAACAGTACCATCAACATCAGCCTGTGTACGTATACTCCCATGTTGTTAATGAAATTTTTCCCATATACACATATACATAAGCGTTGGTTTATACGCTTCTACATGTACAATATATTTCGACATTTTCACTTTGCGCTCCTACCTAAGAGACATTGGTATTGGTTGGGCAGATAGCCGTTCTGCTATATGTGCTAGGTTGTGCGACCCTACTGTGCATTTTGTGGGTATAAAAAAGAAAAATGTTGCCGTTTTCTCTTTTTTCGAACTTTCAAATATATAAAAGTGCAGCGCTTTTTTAAATATATTTTTTTATTATACCTACATATAAAACAAAAAGTACCCAGGCATGTACAACATTAATTTGTACATATTTTTGTATGAAAAAATAATTTTCCACTTTCCATCCTGATATCATATATGCATAAGCATTTAAAAAAAAAAAAAAAAAACAGAAAATCGTTATCGTTGTGTTTGTAAAATAAGCCACAATATTTATACACACGCAAATATGTAAATGCTTTTTTTATTATTATTTTAATGTAGGTGTATTCGTTAGTGTTGCGCTATTTCGCTTCCTTTTTTTTTTTTTTTAAACTAATTTAAAAGCTTATTTAAATGAATCTGTTATATAAAAAACACGACAATGTGTGTTGTGATAAGTACAGTTGGCATCAAAACGTCCATTAGAAAACGTTGACGATATATATTATATATAAGTTTCTTTTCGATCCCTTTGTTAGGCAATATAATCTTTATTTAATGATACAAAAGCATTTAGCAAATCTTTCAACCAAATTCACATTAACGAGAAAAATTTTGCATAGAAAGTGCGCTTCTTTGCCATTAACTTAAGGACAACCACAAAGATCTTGCGTCTCGTTTGTGTAATTACATGTCACGGTGCTTGTGCACTAGCAGATAAATTGTGAGATGCTAAAGGGCACATAAGAGGTCTACAGCTATCAATCAGCTTGCTCACGTCGAATGTGGCCCGAAACTTTCTTATTGTTTGTAATAGCAATATTTCGCGTAACATCATAAGTCATAAGGCATTTTTTTCTGTATGACGTGTGGGATTTATTTTATAATAAAACTAATATTGAAGTATTTTCTTGCGACTATTCGTTCAGAAAACTAAATCAAATCAAACAAGTGTAACAAGAATCCGCGATGTCCTCTTTTATGACTAGTGCTCGACCAGCCATAATAGGCCCCTAACACACGTCAGATATCTTATAAGTTTGAACGTTTAATACTTGGTAAGCGTGAGAATGCAAGTCTTAGGCGATTGCCTTTTTCTCTATGTCTCATTTCCTGCATTATTGAAAACAAAAACCAGTAAAAAGTCTGTAATGGGACGCAGCCCACTATTAAATCTCCTGCACTACTTCACTTAACCTAATAACGCAGTAATTCATAAAACGACTTTACAAAATATGATGTTATATGAGAAGTGATTGAAAAAGTCGTCCGATCCGGCATTTGTTCTTGTGCCCGACAATGCCGCTGTAACAAATTTCATGAAAGTATATCAAATATACCGAAAACTGGTCAGATGGACAGACAAGCTTAGATGAAACTTAGATCGAGAGAATGTCTCGTGTTGTATACATCCGCACAAATTTAATATACCGTTGCACCATCAGTGGTGGAGAGTATAAAAAAGACGATGAAGTTGGCACCTATCAGATATTTGTTTTTGTCTATGTCGCTCTTGGGTTGAAATTGAAAAAATGATCATAAGCTATTAATGTTCAGCGAAGCCACATACAGTCGTTACTTATGTCATGACATTTAATTTAATTTTCTAAAAACAGTTTTTTTTTTTTGACGTGCTAGCATTTATATTTAACAGCACATCACTTAAGTGTTCTTAATTTGCCCACTATGGTTAGAAACAAAAATTTGAAAATTGAAAAATTTACAGTCAATAACTTTTCATTTATTACCAGAACTATGTAAATACCGCCAAACCGAAGAAATACCATTTGTCGAACTCGTACCAGGATTATTGTCGGCTTGCCTATTATGACAACTGATACGTTACTTACAACGAACAGATATCTTTTTTAATTAAATTTTTCATTACTTTTATTGACAATGCAACAAGCAGAACTATTTGCAACATTTTGTCCGTATGTATGGTCCGGTCTCAAACGTCTGGTTTTGTAAATAATGAAAAAAGTTTTCAAATATTGTAAATAAAGTCAAAGCTTAACAAAACATGGAGAAAAAATGTAATAACTTAACGATTAATATTTTCACGAATGAAAAGTTTATGCTTTATGCCGTTCGGCCTTCCATCACCTCTACGTTATTAATTCAATGCATTCGAGACATAAGATAATGCTCCGCTAGGCTCCTCTTTCTTATATAGAAAGAGCATTGCTTGGGGAATTCCTTTATATATATTTGTATATATTGTTAAATTGCGATTTTGTAAAAACTTTTTATTTTCCCATTTTAGTGAATTTTTTTTTAACCAATAATACCTTTTAGAAAGAAAATTTCGTCAATTTCTATTACTTCTAAAAGTATGCTATAATAAGCAAGAAAAAAGATCTCCCCCGTATATGCAATCGCATTACCATGATTGGTACATGTACTTATGTATATATATATGTACATATATATGTATAAGTATATATATATAAGTATATCTATATGTATATAAATATATATATTTAACTTATTTGCATTTCACAATGAAGAACCGAACCATCTGAAAATTTTGATTTCATATCACTGAAAAATCTCTTGTTATTCTTAGAAATTTCCTACAATTCTTTTTTACAAGGTCATTAACTTTTCATACACTATTGAGCCATTTTTTTGCACTTGTTAATTTCTGCTGAAAGGAAAAAGCGAGAAGAGAAACTTTTTGTAGGTCATATATGTGTACACAAGTATATCTACAAATACTTATATATAAATAAAACATTTATAGAGCAAATATAAATTTTAGTATAGTTTTTCTTTTTCTTTTTTTTTTTTTTTTTTTTTTTTAAATATATATAAAACTTGACCTTCAAAAATAAACTCATACTACAATGTTATAAATACACACATAAACGCATACATACATATACGTGCACGCATTGAAAATAGTCAAACTAAACTCTAGACATTATAGCAGACATGAAAGTTTAACTTTAAAATATATGTTTGTAAGTAACATGAATATACATATGCATGTGAACATACTTGCAAGTCATCCTCGGAGAATACGTGTGGGTACATTTTTATATAAATTGCATGTGGGAATGGTGTCGTGTGTATGTGTCTATGGATATGTACGTTGGTATGTATGAAGTAAACAAACCGAAAATTACGAAAATTGTTTTGTTTCAAACTTTGAACTAGATTTTATTCAGTTTATATGCATACGTATATGTGTAGACATAGAGAAAGAGACGCATTACCTACTATGCTTCTTCACAGAAACCGGCATTCATACATGTATGAATGTCTATATGTCGGTATCTCGTAGAAGAACATACTAAAACTTTAGCAGTATGCATATGAAAAGGATTCCCCGAAGGCAAAAATTCTACATGATGTTGACGTTGTGTGACGTTAGACTTGCTTTTGCTTACTCATACACATATATTTGTATGTTTGCATGTAAGCATATGTTAAAGAACATAAAGTAAAATATTTTAGGTATGTCTCAAAGCACATATATATATATATATGTGGGTATTCACAATTAAATGAAGGTGAAAGTGCTCATATCTTACGGCTGCCTCTTATGCTTACAGTAGCAGTAAAAGAAGGAACGGGGACGGAAGGACAGGGGGAAGAAGAAACATACTGATATGTTATTATAATTGCTATTTGTGTTTTATTTAACATTTAAAATAATTTTAAAACCCTATGGTTAACGTTTTCATATGTACGGAGTAAATGTTTTGATTAGGGCGCATTTAATACTTTACATTCATGGTAGATTTCCCATATGGGTCAGTTGTAAAAAGGTGAATGACTTTGTGTGTGTGTGTATGAAAAGATTTATTTAACTGAGTGTTAAATTCCAATTTAGTTGTTCATCCGTAAAACAATAATAGCCGGAGAAAAATTAAAAGGTCAAGGATACTTTTGACCTGATAAGGACAATTTAAATATGTACGAGTTTATTTAGGAAATGTTTTGAATGCATTTGAAAATTAAAGAAAATTTAATAAAAATATTTCAATGATTTTCAGTTACTGCCTCTTAAAAACACAGTTATATAATAAATAAAGAAGAATTCCTAAGAAATAGAAACATAAGATTTGATACAGGCTTAGAAGTAAATTTTATTCTTGGAAAATATTAAATTTTCCAACTATTGATGAAGAGATGAAAAGCATTTAAGTGAAGATACTTCAAAAAAACCATAAGATTTCATTTCGGTTTTCCATTACATTACTAAAGGTGGGATTTTATTGTGGATTATAAGAAATGTGCACAAAAGTGACACCGGTAACCTACGCTATTCATTGTGCAGGAAGATCAGAAAAAAAAACTCTTTCTGAATCAATTTAAGCTGGTCTGTCCGTCTATCTGTCCCGTTTTCTTGTGTTCAATCTATCAATCATGAAGTTTGGCATGTTTAGGTGTTTCTTGATGAACGGTAGTGAATATGGTTTTAATCCAACCACTTGCAGTACAAAGCCTTATTGTGAAAAGTTGTTTTATGATTGAATGTATTCTGCGAAGTGATCTAGGGAGCAAATGGTGGGCTGTATTCCACTATAGTGTTTTTACTTGTTTTTTAATAGATCTTATTGTACATACACCGTTAGCAACAAGAGTACCTGGTTATAGTTGTAATAAACGGAAGCCAAACTCCATGAAAGCATCAACCCAAGAAGGGACTGCCTCGTTTTTGTGTGTCGTGTTGTTTGCGCATGAAATTCGTATTCTTTTGAAAAAGACGGGAAAAATGCGCAACAAAGAATTGACAAAATTTTTAAACTATTTACACTTTTTGCTATTTTCCAGTTTTTATATAAGCCGTTACCTTTAACAACGAAAATTCTTAACTAAATTGAAATATTTCTGCTTTCGCCTTTTCTTAAACGAGATTGTTTTAGTAAATTTTGACAAAAGTCGTAGCATACTTTCGTCAAAAGCTTTTTCATTTTTTTCTAAATTTTTTGTTGCCTATTGTCAAGGAGTATCAGCTCCACTGGTAACAAGACTATCTAATATATTCGTTGATTGAAAAGTGACTATTGAAAAATTTTCATGAAAACCAATCAATATTCGTTTACTACGTTTTTTTTTCTTAAATAAAAATTTTGTTTATCTATTTATGTTTACAAAGCTTTTTCTTTTTTTAATGCTTTAACACTCAAACCGTACTTGTTATTAGTCTAAATCTTTAATTATAATAATTCATAAAATTACTTTAAAAGCCGTATTATACATTTCCCTTTGATTTAAATGAATTTTCAAAAAAAAAAAAAAAAAAAAAAAATTTTAAAAAAAAAAAAAAAAAAAAAAAAAATTGTATATAAATATAAAAAGTTAGACAAAAAGAAATAGATTCAATTTTATATAACTATGCGAGAGATTATTTTCTAAATACTTTTCCATTTGTAAATACTATGTATTTCTTCTAGTACCAATCATACAAAAACTAAAGAATATGATAATCCAAGCGACTATTACCAAGAAACCGTTATAAACATCAGGATGAGTTAAATCCCAGCCTTTTTCAATTATATTCCGTGCGGATGTTGTGGATAATGTAAAAGGGAAAAATACCACAATTTTGCGCAAATACGTTGGCATACCTTCCAAGGGCCACAGAAGTCCTATAATATATAATATAATTTTGCAATTCTCTCAATTTCACATTTATTTTATTTATTTTTTTTTTCTGCTTACCACACAATATAATCATCGGATAAAATGCACCTGTAGCGGAAAAATTTGCTTCTGTATGAGACTTACACCAAACAGATATAAGAAGACCTTTGCAATAACAATTTTTATATATTAATTTTCATATGTGAACTTGTTTCCACTTTGAGTGCACAACTCACCAAATAACATGCCACAAAATGAATTTAAGCTTAATAGAAATATTAGTAGGATAGTGCTGCCTCTGTTATAAGTATCGAAGACTAACCCCACAAATACTATTACTTCCGTGCTTTGTACAATCATAACGATTAATTGTGTAAACAAGTGTGCCCATAACATTTGAGTAGTCGAAACGCCAGCCACTAAAGAACGATCCCATATACCATCCAAACGTTCCGAAATGAAAACTGAAGCTGTCATTAGAGTGGCCAGGAAGAAGACCATTCTGATTTTTTGAAATGAAAGAACAACAAAGCAAAATATACCGATTTTGTGCATGTGTATATTTGTTCACTTGCACTTACGTCATTATTACTCCTGGTGCGACAAATTGCTGAAATTCTGTATCCTCTGAGCCATAAATGGGTTTTTGGAAATTGATCGGCAAGTTGCCCACAGATGCTGGCAGGTTACACTCGTTTATTATTGTTTTCAGATAATTGCCAAAAGCTTCTCTTAGCTTCTGTTCCAAAAATAGGGACACTTGTCGATCTGAAAATTATGTAAAGTAATTTAGATTTGAAATGTTTATTGTTCTTCTTTTAAGATGTACGTTTCTATAGTTAGCTTGTGGGGGTGTATGCAACACGCAAAAGGACTGGAAATAGATTCATCTCCTATCATACCCTTCGACTGAGAAGCAGTTTCTGAATCACTTTAAATATATCTGTCCGTCTGTCCATCCATCCTGTTTTCTTGTATTCAACCTAGACTAAGTAGTTTTTGCAATATTTTAATGAAATTTAGTACACTGGCATGTTTTGTCCCAAGGGCGAACGCTATTGAAAATGGTTCGAATCCTTTTCAACACGTCCTCATATAACGCCTTATTTTGAAAAATCTCTATATCAATAATCGTGTGCTAATGCCCGGCATTTAACGGTGGGCCTTGACCTACTGTAGTGTTTTTATGGTGTTTTCCAGTAACGAATATATATGAAAGACACACTACAACCTCTAACATGTTTTTAGTTTTGTTTTGAATAAATTCGCTTGCCATTTTCCAAATAAGTAAAAGCAAAAAGCGCCAGAAAACATCAAGTATCATTCAGTTTTTATTCTTTTGAAGATGAAATGAATTTAAGAAAAGGACTTTCCTGCGACTTATCATTCTCCTGATGGCGGATTATCACGTTAAGTATGTAAACATGAAATAGCTCCTGCCCGTGTTAATACAGTGACGACAAATCAGACTTCAATAAAAAATGAAGAGTTATTCGAAACAAGGAACGGATAAATGAATTGGATTAAATTAAAGGGTTACTGGTTATTGGTTGTGAAATCTACTTTGTTGTAACTAAATTATCAAAAGCCAAGCATATTTCCCAAAGTTAAAACACCCAAAACTCCAATTTTTGAAGAAGAATGTGTAAATGATATCTCACATACACGAATGCATCAATTGTAACAAAATTTGCACATTTCTTGTAGATAGGTTTGATTAGGATATTTTTCGAATGTAAGACAACAGATACTATTGATTCGCCAAACAAATGTTGGTCTCTCATATAAAAATCTGCCAAAAACTCAACTTCAATTTTTTAAATCTTTATTGAAGAAATTGGGAAAAATTTCGTTGTTTGAGTTCAAATGAGTTATTGTGCCAACTATGAGTTTACTGTTCCTCTTTTATGTATTCACTCATATATATAAAATTTTGAAGTTGTTTTTCTTCTAATTTTAATTACGTCACTATATAATCTTCAAGTTAAATCTTTAATCTCAAACGTTGTTTAGTTGAACTCTTTATATATGTGAATAAAAAAATAAAATAATTTTTAAATGAAATTTAAGAGTTGTCTAATACGTGTTCAAAAGTTTGAATGAATTAATTCATTCAAAAGTAGTTATAAGGCACGTAAAGGTTTAACATTGTTTGGTGCCTTCTATTTGTTTGAAAAGATCTTTCACTATAACCAATTTTTCTTCACTTGGCTTATGTAATGTAACATAGTGGCACATTCAGCCCGTAGTTTTCTAATATCTCTCTGGTTTTTGGAAGATTTCATTAAGTGAAATACCTGTAGCTTGAAGCAACTTAACCATCGTTAACTTGTTGATCTCCAAAATTAAATAATGGACCATAGCTGGTTGAAGCCTTTGAGCGTCGTGAACACAAATGAACTTCTGCATGACCACGCAAATAGAATAACACACATTTTTTCCATTGCGTGTCAGGGGGAGTAAGCGAGCCCCTCACACATTTATAATAGCGTTACTAAAATAACTGTAACTAGTCGACCGGCGACAGATGGAGGTCATGAAATTACAATATATTTCGTTTGACGGTCGGTACTACCCGGAAACCATATTGGTCTGTCAACGGTATTGCCATGCATGCGTCAGACAGAGGACTTATTGAGTGAGATGCTAAATAGATATTCAATGCGTAAGCTTTTTCTTCAAAGAACGCGCCAATATAGTACTGTCTGGTACAGTTACAGAATCGACTTTTACTCATTATTGGTTTACCTGTCATGTCCAAGCGTACTGCAATTTCAGCATTAGCTATATCTTCATCGTCGGCATTGCGTCCGTATTCAATGAGAATTTGCATAGATTGAGAAAAATTATGAGGAACAAATATGTAACCTAAAATATCGGCTTCCTTAGCATCACGGTAAGCATCTTCTAGATTATCATAGAAAATCTAAAAATAAAATTTATATTCAAAAACCGCAGTATTATATTGAATACATCTCATTGCTTTGTACGCACCCTGTTTATATGATTCATTGCTTCCAATTCTCTTACATAAAGACATGACGTATTACTTAGGTAGCATGTTTCATTAAAAGCGCTAACCATCCTTAGCTGAGGATCATGACATGTTTCCCATTTGGAGAACTCTTCACTTACAAGGCCAACTTTTAAATCTTGAGGAGTACGACCGATCGCTAAGTAAAAGCATGTTAAATCTATTAGGGGGAATAATAACATAAACACAACGCCTCTGAAAGAAAATGTATAAGAAGTAGAGAAAACTCAATTCGTTTTTATTAAATTTAATAATATACTTGAAACGTACGATGGTTGTCTAGATAATTGCACAAAGTTTTTTATCATTAAAGCTTTTATTCGCCCCCGAGTTATAAATAACCATTCCCTCAGAGCTTTCATTTTGTGCTCCTTATTTGAATCTTCCATTTCCAATTGATCTTTTATACTGTTTTCTTTCCCGATGCTTGAGTCAATAACTTCCACACCATCACATATCGCAGGTGCTGCTTGGCAGTCAGATCTTGGTAACTGTGCTACATCTATCACATCACTATCACCTTGCCTTTGGCTAAGTATTAGAAAAGCTTCTTCCACAGAGTTAACTTCGAAACGGCGCATAATGTTTTCTGGAGTGTCCTCAGCCAACAGAACACCATTACGCATTAGACCAATCTGTAAACCAACGCAAACAAGACATTAAGCTTTAGGGGTATATTCCGGCGTTGTGATCGGCCGCTAGTCGTAAGAGAAAACGACGTATTTACTTGTTATAGTTTTTTTAAGTCTGTATTAGTTTTAGTATTCCGAATGAATAATAAAGCACCGCAATGTCAATTTAATTATAATTGAACACATTATGGTCGGCCTAAACCGACTATTAAACACTTCACGCCGCTTTGCCTAAGGCAAGTTTTATTTTTGCCATAGAACACAAAAATGACGCCCTGTTTTTATACGAACTTTCTATTGTAAAATATTTCGGGAAGAGGTTCAAAAATTGAGGTACATGTTCAAAATCCACAACTGTTAATTTTGATATCAAGTTCATCAATACATCAATTTTCATCATAACTTAAAAAAACTTAGACTTTCCTATCCTAAAAACCAACAATTTTTGTAAAAATCCTTATATAGGGTAGAATACAAAAATAGGCATACACGGTCTAAATTTGGTGCAGTTTACATTTTTTATCTTCAACTGCTATTATGATCCAATTTTTATAATAAGGCCTTGAAATTTTTTAGCATATGAACTTCAATTTTCATTGTATGAGAGGGGATTCAAAAAATTCCCGACCCGGTCCAATGTTTTCACACCAATCTACAATTCCGAAATAACTACTATGTAGCCACTTTCATCAAGAATTTTTGAAAATTGTAATATTTTCCATATAACGACTTTCCAAAACAGTTTATTTATTATAAGGGGAGTGGTCGAAAGAGTGGACCGACCCAAACAGAAATACTTTTAATTCGCATTATTTAGAAATAACTTTTAACGGTAAATCAAAAACAAAGCTCAATAAACTCATATAAAAATTAAATTTAGTTTCAAAATTTTTTAACTACCGTCATGTCAAGGACATAAAGCAATCTATGGGAAAAGACTACTGCAGTAAAATATTGATCTACATTGAACACATCTGTATTTCCACTTTATTCTGACCTTTTATGATGATATTTAAACAGAAATAGATGAAAACACTATTAAATATACTGCACCACCCTGCAGTCATTCATAAAACGACTTTTTAATATGAGGCGTTATATATGGGAAGTGGTCGAAAAAGCTGTCGGACTCGAAAAAAATTTCGTTGAACAAATTTGTCTAGAAAATTGCGACCGGTAGCTTGAATACAAATTTACATGGGCAGACAGACAGACGGACGGGCGGACGGACAGGCTCCAACAGGACAAAATCATTTTCTGAGTCAAACGGTATAATAAAATCCTAAGCACGTCCGCTTGTTACATACGTCCGCAAAAACTTAATATACCCCGAACCACAACTGGTATAGGGTATAATAAGGTTTTGAAGTCACGCAAAGCATGAACGATGAAATGCTTTGTGTGCTGTGATGTTTCTGTTATATTGCTCCGATTAAAACTTACACAATTCGCTTGTCTAGCTTCTTCGATGTAATGAGTTGTTATAATCACAGCCAGTTTATTACTTCTAGTTGTTTCTATTAAAAATTCCCAGATTCTGCAAAACGATGAATGTTTTTAGAGGCATGACTGACTACCTAAATTTATTAGATTTTGGACTTACTTTTCTCTTAGTTCAGGATCTAAACCCACTGTAGGTTCGTCTAATATCAATAGCTCGGGGTCGTGGATCAAAGCGCAGGCAAACGATACGCGACGCTGTTGCCCGCCACTGCATTTCTTAATTAATTGACCTGTAGGCGGAAGTTGGAGAAGACTGCAAAGATTTTTAAATTTTTCATAAATCTTTTCATCTGTCATGCCATAGATTCGACCAAAATAATATATAGTTTCTTTAACAGACATTTCTTCGACTAAAGCAATTTCCTGTAAATAAAATCGTAAACTTTACACAAAAATTAAATAAAATAAAAAGTTGTATTTACCAACCTGTGGCATGTAACCCACTCTTATACCTGGTACACCACTACCAGGCATACCAGGCTTTACACCAAATACTCTCACATCACCGGTGTTCAATCGCCTTTGACCTACTAAGCAAGAAAGTAAAGTAGTTTTTCCACAACCTGAAGCACCCAATAAACCGTAGCTGTGCAAATAAACGAAATAAATTATATCGATAAGAATAATTAAAATTTTTATCTCGTTCTCGCAAAATTTATTATTTTCTTTGTTTTGTTTATTCTACTCACATAGAACCACGCAATACGCTCATATTCAAATAGTTAAGTACAATTTTTGGATTCGATTTGCTACCGTAGTATTTGTAGCCATTGCGTACTTCAACTGCTGTCGCCGACGATGTCATTTTGTTCAAGTTTAATATTCTTTTTTAGTATTGATATACAAGAGCGTTTCCTTTAAAATGCTTTGTCCGCGTTTACGCGCTTTTTTTTAATTTTTTTTTTTTTTTTGTATTTTTTGCTTTGTCTATCTCTACTAAGATTCGTATAACTGACGTTAGTAGCGATTTTTATATCTTTCTCTATGTTGTGTGCGCGAAACTATACAATGTGCGAACGACGCACAATCGTTTATTTATTATTCAAAAGCAATATGGAGAAGATGATTAATTAGAAAAATCGGAAAAAAAGAAAAATCTAAGATGCGATTTATAGATGCATGCGAGTTGCGTATTAATTTTTTTTTTTTTTTTTTTTTTTGTATTTTATTAAAGTTTTTTATTTTCTTTACAATGAGATGAAAATTGCTTTTATCTTTCTTGGTTCATAACAGTGCGAGTTTCATTTTATATATAGAAACTACCTTAGTTACGAAAAGTTATTAAGGGATTCCTTAGTTCGAAAGAAACTTATTTCCCATAATCTTTTTGAACCGGAGATACTAGACGCGAATTAACAGAACTTAATATTGTATTATCGAAAGGTGAATTACTTCACTCGACTATACTTTTCTAGCGATTTGTTGAAGAGGGAGTCGGGACTCTGAGGGTCTTTTATATTTTGTTACTACGTTGAGATACAGACTAGCGCCTTCAGTTATAGGCACTCATCATCGAGCACATTGCCCCACAACTCTGCCCCAAAATATATTATGTTTAACTAAAGGCTATTTTTTATACAAAGTATTTATTAATTCGTCGTTACAGTGTAAAAAAAAAAAAATAAAAAATAATTTGCACTTAACTTGTTTATTGTTAATTAAAATTTATTTATAGAAAATCGTTTGCTTTAAGAGCTTTTCATAATTTTGTTTGTGTGAAATCACGTATTGCAGACTATTAGTATTTAATTATTGTGATCGGCTGATATTAAAGACTTGTAAAAAAGGAAACATTCTATAATTTTTATTTACATTTTTAAGTTAAGTGATTTTTAATTACGTAGTTAAAAATCGTCGAAAAGTAGAGCTTAGGATAAACCTAATTCCCGTTGTACGAAACGTTTTAGGAGAGGGATTTCATTGCCCGTAAACACTTAAACCTCCAATAAACAGGAGGGGTTAATGCGATTGTTAAGCGGTTATAAAAACCTTTTAAAATTTATATATTCTTTTAAAAATAAATTTAAAAATTTACTTTATTTAAATTATTTATAGTAAATACAAACATGCATTTGAAATTATTTTGGTTCTTGTATCCTAAAACTGCTTCTTATGCTGACGGCAGCCCGTGTCCATGTTCGAGTAAATCATCAAACGCAGTTTCCAAAAGGCTTTAGAGCTTCCGTCAGCTTCCATTTACTTTTCTAAATGAACGCTTGAAATGAATGCGTTTAGACCTCATTCTAGATTATTTTACTTCAATTAATTCGTAGGAGAATTTCATCGTTGACTTACTTAGTACAAAGTCAGGAAATATCCTTTTCTCGGGACTCCTCGTGATATATAAATATCGATATACATATAGCATATACATAATAGGAATATATGTGTGTGGATATATATATATCCACACACACATCCACATATCATCGATCGATGTAGATACAGCTCGTTGTAACGTATGATTGTCCCATTTGGAAGAATTGCTCTTAAAAATTCACAACAAGCACTTTGAAGTCATTCAAGTTAAGAACCCCAAAGTCACATTTGCAATCTTCCCAAAAGTTGCAATTCACAAACTTTCTAAACAACTTCTTGTTGAGAATTGTATCGACAAGACGTAGACTATCATATTTGGCTGATCTTAAAAGCTCCATTTAGTATATTTTATTTGCCTGAATAAGATGGACCCACTTTTTATTATACCGACCGATTCAAAATCATTTTCTTAATCGATTCAATCTTGCCATTGGATGAAACATTTTGATGGCGAATGCTGTTGAAAATGGCTTGTATCGGCCTTTTTCTCGACCGTTCCCTATATAACGATTTATTTTGAAAAGTCGTTATTTGGAAAAAATTTGCTATTTTCAAAATTTCTTGACAAAGATTGCTAAGCAATAGCAGTTCGACGTTCTAAGTTGCCGTGAAAAATTTCAATTGGAAGGGACGAATTTTTTAGCTCCCTGCCGCATAACCACTACTAGAAAAACTGAATCTTTGCTTTTCATGATGAAAATTGGTCCATAAATCAACCTCATCGAATTTGGACCACGTAGGTCTGTTTTTAAGATTCTCGTGGATCTTTTGGATTCACATAAAAGTTAACTGGACCAAATTTGAATCGCATGGATCTATATTTTGGACTCATTGCCTAAATTGGATTTGTTGTGAATAGTAAGTGCTTTGGAAAAAGGTTTAATTTTTAATATTTTTAGGTGAAAGTTAGGCCAAAGGGGCAATTTAGAAAAACAGTTAACCATGAGCAACTTGGATTACATAGGTCTCTTTTATAGACCCTAACGATTATCTCGAAAAGCAAAGGTTTTTATGGAGGAAAGTCTAGTTTCTAGTTTTCTATGATGAAAGCTGAAAAGTAATACGCCAGGTAATGTCTTAGGCATCCTGCAATATGCGGGTGTTCATGAAAACTGTACCTATGCATTAAAATAATGTATAATTTTTGATGTACAAGTGCCAAGACGAGTGGATAACTATGCTAACCGAAGTCGTTTGCTCGACTATAATGTTCTTACTCGTTTTTCTTGTAGCCATATTCCAACTTATGATGTTACCTTTTTGCTATAGTTGTTTTTTTTTAACCTGATTTTTATTACTTTCTTTTTATATACATAAATAATTTTTTCCCTTTCACGTCTTTCTAACATATTTCTGATTCCAGCAAAACTTTAAGAAGTTTAATATTTTAACCAGGTTTAGGCAAATTACAAACAAGCAAATCAGTAATTTGCTAGAGAAACTTTCCCTATAAAAATTTGTTATTTGTTCATGTATATTCTGTAGAAATTTTACATACAATACGTAGCTCATATATATTACTACATATGCAACTATTGACGGTTTGCAAACATCATTGTTGACAATGAATGACAAATGAATGCTCTGCAGCACAAGCAGTTTTGTAAGCTTTTCCTTGTTCTATGCGTTGTATTCAGTGTTTTCTTAAGATTTTTTTAAGTAAATATTTGCAAAATTTACATATGTTTCATATTTATTTATAAAGAAAATCTTGACATTGCAAATAAGAAATTCGCGAGAGGAACTCATAATACTTGACAATAATTTCAATTACAAAATACCGTAAATAGAAACTTTGAAGTGCACGATAAATTAATGGCATGGAGAAGTGTTTCTTATTCGACACAAGCTATATGCGAATCTTACATGCCAAGCACTTTAAAGCGTTGTACTGCCTCGAGAACCTTTTTACCACTTCTTATTTATTTATCTATTATCTGTCTATCCATCTTTTTTGAACTGGGCATACTATTGAAAGGCGAAGTATACTGTACCTTCATAATAAGTTATTCTAGAGGAACGCGAAATGTTTTTTTACCGCTTTGTCTGTTTCTTATTCGATACAAGCTATATGCGAATTTTACATGCCAAGCACTTTAAAGCGTTGTACTGCCTCGAAAACCTTTTTATCACTTCTTATTTATCTATCTATTATCTATCTATCTATCTTTTTTGAACTGGGCATACCATTAATGCCGTCATTTATCATTCAATTAGGTTGAAAGGCGAAGTGTACCGTACCTCTCATAATAAATTATTGTAGAATAACACGAAAGGTTTTTTTTAATTCCGTTTTCGAATGATTTTATAGCCGATTTTCGACAGGTTTTTTTGAAAATAGAAAACAATTTTTCTTGCAATCTACGCCAAGTAAGATAAAAGGATTTGTTGAGTTTGTGTAGATGAATGCAACATCCAGAAAGGTTTGAGATGGACCTGCCCTTTATTGTACTGACGTACTTTTGTCCGTCCGTCTGTCTTTTTTGTTTTTTGTGTTCCACCTACAGACTGCAATTTTTGAGATATCCGGTCAAATCCGGTCAAATCAAAATTTTCAAAAGCTCTGCCTGCCTACTTCAGCAGGCTTGGACCAGAAGAAGAATGTGAAGAATGTGTGCAAACTTGTCATATACGGGAAGGTACGGCCAAGAAGCTTGTCTAACAAAAAAATTGCCTATTAGGCGGGAGCTATTTTCTTCTTAAATAAATATTACAAACTTTTTAAAGTAACTCAATATGAGAAAAAAATTTTTGTTCAACATCTTTCTTGACTACTCCTGACTGATACATATGTACATAAAAGTTGGCATTATCTCTTAAGATGACTATAAAACAAGTGCAAAAAATTATAGCCTTGTAGGGCTGATCACTAAACACCCAACAGCATTTCGCTTAAGGTAGTTATATATAACGTCTTTAATACCACGACCTTTCAAAATGAGGTAGTAGGAAGTATGAAATCTGGGTGATAAAACGATCCGATCCAAACTATTTTCGATAGCCGGTGTACCAAATTTTATCAATATATCTTAAAAATCAGACAGACAGACATACAGACAAATTTAAGCAGGTATAACAAGAGGTGAATCTATCTCCCAGTGTTTCCAAGTATTGCATATATCCACACAAACTTAATATATACTTGCACTTCAAGTGGCGGAAAGAAATATAGAAAGCAATCATGTCTAGAATTTGGAAGATTTCGAAACTTAATAAAGGTAACGCCACAAACTTAATTATAAAATTAGTACACACCTATTATCCCATTAGCAACTATTCACTGAATATATAAATAATAAAAATGTATATGTACATAAATCTATAAAAACATTAAAAAAACCTAATAAAGTGATTTAAAAATTTGCTTAAATATACTTTTACAGTTTTCCATAAAATGTCGGTGATATGTTTTGCACACGTGTCTTCTATAAAACAAAGCTTTATATGATTTTTATATTTCATTTTTATTGCATTTCTTGACTTTTCTCGGTATTAAGGTGTCTCTAGCTGTAAATCAATTTCTTAGCGCCGTCTTACATTTTAGTCACCCTTTACAGTTCAATTGTTGTAACAATAAAATTATTTTTCTTAATTTGAATTTGCTTTAGGTTTTTTAGAATTTTTTCTAAAACAAACTACACAACTATAGAGCTTCTCCGTACGTCGGAATGTAAACACAACGCGAAAGGAGGATTATCTCATAAACTAAAATGCTCTATCGTTTTTTTTTTTTTTCTTTCAAAAAGAATTAATTTGGAACAAGTAAGAAAACTATATTCGGTCGTGATCGAATATTTAATGCCCATCACCTTTATTTTAAAAAAGACTAAATAAAACGAAAAAAGCACTAAATTCTAACGCTTTGTGATGTTGAGTGGGCGCGGCTGATGAAAGTGGATATTTGTACGGCGTGCGCGTGGCACTTTTCTGAACCAGAAACAAAGAACACGGAAAGCAAAAGTGTTCACAGTTTTTGCTGCAAAGTCATGTGGGTGTTGTAGGCGTTTCCTACGGCCGCTTTGTGTCATTTTCAATTTTTTTTTTGCCAACGGGAGTATGTTAACTACAGATACTATAAAGTTGGACACGCGGACATGCTCAGGTGCATTCCGAATTTGAAGACGGCCAAGAATTAATATACTTTATGGGATTTTTGAAGCTTGCTTCTGCGCGTTGTAAAGCTATTGAAAAAAAATTAAATGTTAATATTGCATAGGCGTGGTTAATTCTTCCCATTTTTTAGTACCGCTATTACAGTATCGCCTATGAAGCGTGCCTTCGATTTTTGGTGATCTATCTACTGTAGTTTATGAGTAATGAGAAAAAACCCAATTTTTTTATATCTTTTGAATAACAGAACTATTCTCAGTGCACATGCTACTATAGGCATGTGCTTCGTTCCAAGCGATTTTCTAAATCAGCCTACGTACGAAAAATTCCAACGTCAAACTGCCAAATTTAAACACGATAGCTTCATTTCACATAGAAGGACTGACGGACATGCTTCAATCAAATTAGAATTTAATCCTGTCAATCTTATATATACTTCGCGAGGCCTCTGAAGTTTTCTTCTACACGTTGCAGACGTTTTGATAAAACGAATATACTCCTCATCCTTCGATGGTGGGTATGAAAAAGTGAACGTTTGAAGCAAGTGACCGCATCCACTATTTTTAAGCACTAATTCATTACTCAGGCGAATATTTTGAGATGAAACCATACTGAAAAACACATTCCAGAAAAATTGTTAAATTTCATACCACTATGTGCTTACAATTGTTGACTAGTAAAAAGAGTTTATTAAAGTTTGGCATATTGTCGAAGTTGTTTCAATTTTTTTATAATTACGAAACTATGGCCAGAGTCGTTAACTTGATGCAAGAATGCAACTCCAACACTACGTAAATTTCATTTCTCTACGTCGATTTTTGACAAGAAAAATTTAATCAACTAATCGAAACTTAAACTGAAATATTATAAGGGTTTCAGTTTCAATGGATTAAATCCAATCACATCCCTAAATTTGCTTGATTGTTAAAGCTGCGTGTTGTAAAACTTTGCGGCAAACGCGTCTTATTCCAAAAATACAACACATATTGAAAGCTGTGCCGTGCAGTTTCTGGAAATGTCTAATTCGATAAATTCGAGTCTTCACTACTTTAATATTACTTTGTTTCGCCTCTTCACTACTCTTCACCTCTCCATTTCAGTGTTTCAATGGCATACCAAAGTTCTTTGAACGGATTATAACGACTACAAATCTGTGTTAGTGTGGGCAGAGTTTTGATAACAAAAAAATTTAACTAATACTTAAACAATGCTCCCTGACTCCAAAAATCGTGAAAACTACAATGACTCTTAGCCTCAAAAAGGGCCAAAATTGGAATTGATGTATTTGTGTGCATAAATCATATGAATTGCGTTTAGTGCTTACAGTCACGCACGTTTCTTGCTAAGCTGTTAACGAGCGGAAACTCTATCCATGCCACGTGCGCAGTCTTCAGTAAGCGGGAACTAATTTAATACGTCTCACTAAATACTTTTCACTTTGAAGAGTAATTATATAAATATCCAAACAACACCAAATGTTGTGTTCCCTATAAGAATAAAAAAAAAGATGATTTCATATTAAGTCAATGACTATGAAGTAGAAGATATCCCCTGTGTTCTCATAAAGTGCAGATTTTCTTCTAAACGCTTTGGAATTAATGCCAACAATGCTTTGAGAATTTTGTGTTCCAGTTTGAATAGAGCGATAGAAATTGGGATATATATCCCTGAATCTTATTTTTAGTCTAATTTGAGACGAGCCCCAGCCTCGGGGACACCATATATACGTCCCATTAAAACACTACTACTGTTTAAATTGAAACTACGAAGCAAAGACATAATTAGCGATGGACGTATTTGCTGACAATTCATCGTCACATCGCGTGTACGGTTATCGGTACATGTCTCAACCAGTTACATTACATCGCATATAATTATGCATAGCAACAATTAATTTTTACATTCTTTTATATTAATTAAAAGCCAATAAGCTTTTTTTGTAAAGTTTCAGCATCCGGGGCATTATATATTTCTTTTTGCAAACACGTAGTTTTCGTTGTGAAATAAAAAGTTAGGTTCCTTGAAAATTTTCCCCCTAGACTTTTTACACCCTGAACCAGTTGTGACGTATACAACAGAATTACTTAAGATAGACCCACCTTCTATAGCTATGCCCATCTATCAGTCTATCCTTTCTTTGTTGTTTTTTTTTTTGTTGTTCAACCAGCAGGTCGTCATTTTTGAGATATTTTGATAAAATTTGGTACACCGACGTGTATTGACAAAAGAGAACGAACGATATCGAAAGTATTGAATCGAACCACTTTTTCGACCACTTCCCACATAACGCCTCATATTTTCGTCGTTTTATGAGTAAGTGTATGGTGGTGCAGGATATTTAACGGCCCACAATACTGTTTTCACTTCTTTTTGTTTAAATATCATCTGAAGAATTCAGAATGTAGCAGAAATGTTGTTAACAGATGTGTTCAATGTGGATCAATATTTTGCTGTAGTAGTTTTTTCCCATAGTTTGCTTTATGACCTTGACATGATGGTAGTTAAAAAATGTTGAAATTAAATTTTTATGTGCTTAGTAGTATATGCAAGTTTTTTTTTATGTTTAATTTGCCTTTAAAAGTTATTTCTAAATAATACGAATTAAAAGTATTTCCTAATTAATGCAAACAAAAACAATAAAAAATAATAAAAAAAAAAAAAAAAACGAAAATAAAGTAATAAAGCCTTTTTCTTAACAGCAAAAATTTTATGAAATGAGGTGGTTACGCTTTATTTCTCATATTGCTTGCAACATTCATTAGCAGGCATAAAATGTGGGTAAAGTTTACGTCAGTACAAGACTGTAAGTCGACTTAGCTTCATACGATTGAATACACTATCACACAATACAGAGAGAGAGAGAGAGACAGACAGACAGACAGATATACGAAATTGATTCTAATCGAATGCACTCACGGATAGTAAAGCTATTTAAAATGATAGCAAGAAATCGGAATATGTGGGTGGTGGGACGTCTCTATATAAACATATCTACTTAAAAAATAACAGATTGGCAGATGAAGGAAAACTTTTATTTTTGTTTTTTGAGGAGACAAAGCAACGTTAGTTTTCGAAAATAGTTGGCTAAAATGAATTATTATATATTTTATTATAAACATAATTAATTTAATAATTATAACGAAACGGAAGAATTACAAAAAAAGAATGATTATATAATTTTCTCTCAGTGATTAATGCTTTCGTAATTTTATTTTTTTAATTTTTTTTTTTACTTCACATTTTTACATTTTTAACAAGTGTTAATGAATTGAGCAACCGTGGTACCCTCGTGTAAAAACACATTAAAAGAAAAAGGCGCAAAAAAAGAAGAGAGAAAAAGAAAAATAACCTTACAATAAAAATCAACAAATATTTCCTCCTCCTTCTGTCGAAACCTTAAACATTAGAGAGAGAGTTAATCATAAGTTTTCCTTGATTTCAATTTACGTATACATGTATGTATGCATGCAAGTAAGAGGCAACTGTCTCGATGCATGTCTGTGTTGTCACAAAGTATACCTTATCGTATCGTTGGCTTGTTTGTTGCATTGACATTTTCATCTCTCTCTCTCTCTCGCTCTCTCTCGCTCTTTATCTCAGTCTCTCTGGCCCTCTTTCTCGCTCTGTTGCCTTTCTGCAATATACCTGTTAACAACTAAAAACCATTAAGAAAAACTGGGCAATCTTAACTTTATAAAGTGGGTATTTAGTATTACAATTTTGTGCTACTTCCTCTAAAATTGGTAAACTACTAAACACGATAACAAAAAAGAAAGAAAAAAATCGCTCTAAACCGCCAAACAAGTTGCACAGCTCATATTTCGCCTAGTTATGCGATATGGTTTTCAAGTTGCACGTTGTTTTTTTTTTTTTTCGTTTTTTTCTTCAAATTTTATAACAGGTTCCAGTTGTTTGCCTTTCTTGAAAATTGTACATATTGTACACTCATGGCAGTTTAATAATAACTTATTAGTCTGTTTTTTTTTTTTTTTTTTTTTATCATTGACTTTATTATTAACTATTCCCCACCAAAACTATTATATAAGTTTATTTGCAACATAAAAATGCATACTATGGCTATGCTAACGCTGTCATTCCATCTACACCATTGCAAGATAACTACTAGCAAAGCAACATAGTAACGGACTGGCAACAAGTAAATTGCAATAGAATGTTACAAAATTTGAATCTTTTGTAGAAAACTCAACGATTTTCCTCGTCACCTTTACTTAAATCAATTTAATATATCCACGCGTATAATACGTGTAAAGCACTAAGTGTGGAAGAGTGTATGTATCTCACATGACATATGGGCTTAAATCCTGAATACATAGTGGACAACGGGCCTGACCAGTCTTTTCGATAAAACAGTTTATTTATTAGATGTATATCTTGTTCTCTATAAGATTGTATTAATTAATATATTTTTGTGGCTACAAGAGTCTAATGTTTCTTCTGTCAACTTTAACAAATTTTCTTCAGCACAGAGTTAACAACACTCAGATATGTGGCTGAAAGTTGGCCTAATTTCATAGAACGATCTTATTAATCGCTTTTTAGTTTGTCTAAATTCTGTCTATTAATCGGTCGTCATGGTTAAATGAGCAGTCATTTGTTATTTAGTATCGAAGTGCAACTAAACATTACTTTGCGCTGTAAGACTTTATTGCATCTAACAGCAGAAAGCGGGAAATTTCATCTGAATATAAGGAAAGCATAGATACTGCTCGTCGCAGTCTAAACCAAAATGCATTTTCTTTCCTTAATTATAAGTTAAATTTTTTTGTAAATATTTGCAAAGCGGACAGAACGCAGCACACCGATAACAACTAAATATATATTCGCCAAATTTATGATTTAATGTTTAATTATAATTGCAAATAATACCTTTCAGGGCGATTGTATGGGAAAAAGTTAAAACAAGGTCGTATAAAAATATTGAGTATAAAAGTTGTTTGGCTGCGTTCCCATCATATTCAGCAGAGAACAGTACGCTTTAATCAATCGTTCATATATAGATAACAACGACTGACTTGATCAAAATACAATCATTAGTAGTAAAGTGTTTACAGCACCGAAGAGACAAGAAATGCATTATCATTTTATTGATTTTGGTTTGATATATATTTTGCAATTTTAAAATTTAATTATCTACCCAAAGCTGAACAAGCGGTTAAAAATGTGGTTCTTCGCAAGAACTTTAAGTCTTTCTATTAACATGGTTAAATGGTATCATTTGCCCTGTAAGTGGAAACTAATTCGAGAAACTAATTTAAGATTTCGTTAATTATCTTTTAAATTAATGACAATGGATCGTAAATTATAATACAAGTTAAAGGGGTCAACTCATATCACACAATAGTTCATCTATAGAATAGTGAGAAGTATAATATTAAAGTTTGTAGTATGGACTTTGAAGAGATCAAAAATCAAACATTACATTTACTTATAATTAAAAACAAGTGAAATAAATGCTGTAAATACACTCCTAGTTATTCGTATAACTACTTTTCAAATTAATAAAAGCACGTAGTAGAAAAAGACGTCCGTCCAAGCCGAACCATTGTCTATAGCGATCAAAATAAGTGATCAAGAGACGTTCATGAAAATATCCAAAAAGATGCTGCCTGTAGGTTGAACAAAAGAAAATAAAATGCGACAGATGGACAGACAAGCGTAGATCGATTCGAAAAGTGATTTTGATCGGATGTAATAAAAGGTGGGTGTTACCTAAATCCGTTTCGACATTACTTCAACAAAATTGGACAAGTTTAATATGCCTTTGCACAGTGAATGGTGCACGATATAAAAAATCGTGGCTTCTCTTACTCTTTTATGGGATATCTTACAGTAAATGTAATTTGCTTCGGAAGCGATAAGCATTCTATTCCGACACTTTAAAGTAACATAAAACCCGGCATGGTTGACACTTTTAAAAATCGTAATCAAAACATTAAGTGTGAACAGACACTTGAAATAACATTTTCGAGAAGTAACCTGTTTAGCTTTGCAAATTCGGATCTTTTCAAAAAAAAGTTCAAGTAAAACAAGCGACTAATGTAATGTAAAACAAGCATGTAATGTAACATACATAACAAAATCATTTTTATAATAAAAGAACGAAATGAAATTTTAAGATTTTTCAATATTTTAAAGAAGCTCTAACTTCAGTTGGTTGATTATGACAGTTAGCCGAACGAAACGGAAAATTATTTTCAAAACTTTAAGCACATTTTTTTAAAAGGGGGGAAAAGTGTATTTGATGTTCTTTCATTAATCGTCTTTATTAGACATTCTGCACTTTATAATGAATTCAATGACTTACTCTTTAATATTTAGGGCATATTTGACAAATTATGCTCCATTTTTTTCTAATTATGTAAATAAAACAACTAAAGCCGTTTGCAATAAAACTTAAACTGGAAGTTAAATAAATGTAGCTTTTAGTTAACAGCAAACGTATTTCATGAAATCTGCTTATATCCGGATTTTCAAATTTAAGTATAAGATTTCTTCCAGTAAGCTATTAACTGGCAAAAGAAAACATATAATGCAAACGATCATAGGACTAATAAAATGGAATAAAAAAAATCATACACAAGAAGATCGCATGTCAATACCATATTCAAGTTATTGCGCTATTTACAGTAATCGATTACGATTAAGTCTATTGGCTGTTAGAACACATCTTTTATATATATATACATCTTTTATATATATATAATAAGTGTGTATTCAAACCATTCTATAGGTATTTCTTCCATAAACAATCGACTTTAATATAATCTACGTCGGGGTATTCTGGTAATCAATAGCTGTAATCTGCTTTTGTGTCATTATTATTTTTGTACTAATTATTTCTATATGAAATGCTTTGAACAAAGAGTGGATGGTAAGTGCGTAATGTACAGCAAACAAGGACTTTGTATTTTATTTCTATTTATTTCTATATATCCTAAGCAATCGATGGAATGCAGTGAAACTTTCTGTAACGGATTCAAGAAAAGGGTTTTGTTCTTCTTTTTTTTTTGGATGGAAGCATAGGTAGCAGAATAGTAATATTCGAGGAGGTTATTAGGCGTATATTTAAGTTAACAAAAAAAAAAAGTTAGTTTGGAAAATATTGCAAAACGACACCAACAGAGCCATTCTCCTAGAGCACTTCGCAATATACGCGGCTCTATGGCGTACAGTGTAACTAAACCAAATTTTAAATTGCAAGCAAAAAGAAATCATTTAATTTATATTACCTTTGGAAGTATTGGTTACTGTACGACTAACATGGTTTGAATAGAAAAGTTCAATTCTTGATCAAAAAATGACAATCTCTTGTTAAGAAAAACTGTTTGGGTTAACTTGTCGATAATATCCTATGCGATTTCATAAGAATGTTGTTTTACAGACATAGTAAAAAATTCGAATGAAAACAATGAAAATTGTTTGAATTATGCTGCGAGCTGTTTTCAAAACTTGTGCTTCGAGAAAAACATGTTTACATTTTTTATCGCAATAAATTTTGTTTTCAGTTTTCTTATTAGTTTCCACTCCCAACACCATAGATATGCCCAAGTATTGTTCAAATATTGTTTTTCATTTTCTTTTCTCAATGATTTTATGTTCAAAGGACATATTTGCACTTTTTTTTACACTTTACAAAATGATGTAGGAATCTGTAGAAAAATATATAAAAAAAGTTCTTGATAGAATCGTTGACATCTTCGAAATTGCTCTCAGGCTCATATCAACACAAAGGTAAACTGGGTGGAACTATAATAATATATTTTCTTTTTGGAAATGCTTTTAAATGATTACAAACACTTTCTAAAGGCATCCTTTAGTGTATTAGAGCAGCAAGGGGCAGGACATTGAGGTGTAAGTTTTCTCCACAAATTCATTTGACACAGATCTCTTCTTCTCATAGCGCTTAGGGACGAGCTCGATATTTTCAAGGAAAATCGATATTGCTGGTAACGAATTTTAACCACATATTCTAGGGGCTCAAATAACCTATTAAATCAATAAAAAAAACCTGTTTTCTGAAGCATGCATGATGGCGTTACCCTTCAAGCTGCGTGGAGCTAAAATTGCTAGTATGGAAATGTAACTCAAATATGTGGTTAATTGTGATCACAAAATAATCAAGGATGACATAAAAAGACGACCATGGGCGTGGTAAAATATCAAGTGATTGAAAACTTTGGTTTTTGGAATATGATTACACAGGAGTATTAGAAGCACTTGAAACTTTGACCGGGCTTTTCATCGGAATACGAAACACGAGTTTTTCATTCTCTTCGTTCGAACTTTTTCCAATATCTTTAGAATAATATTCGTTTTAATAAATTAATTCAAAGATCATAGAAGGTTGCCATTGTGTGGATTGAAAAGCGAAAGATACGCCTCACATGTGATTTAATGCCAGAAATTCATATAGTCATGTCACTCTTAACCTTCTCAAAGCAAGGTGAGCTTCACCTTGGAACAGAAACATAATTGTTATTAAAAATCCGATTACTTCTTAATTTTTATCAAGTTTTTTTTAAAAATTTCTTTAACTGTCGTGGCAAATCATTTGTAGCATCTTCCAGAAAGCCCACTATAACATTTATATTGTATTTTATATATATATGTTTATAATTGATATATAAATATCTATATATATGACGTACAGAGATATATGAATCTAATCTGTATATATGTATACATAAATCTTAAGTTACTTGGAAATATTGCAGATCAAATTTGTCCTTTTAGATAAGGCATCGTAATGGCTTACGGAGCGTTAGACGGGAAAAAATTGTTAAATCAATTCAGAATATATATATATATATATATATGTATAGAGCTTACGGAGCTTATTTGATTCTGTGATGGATACAAAAGTCGATATAATTCTCTTAAGTAAAATTTGATTCAGTGTCTGTCACGATTACTAATCTATTGAAGAAAACAAAAAAAAGGTTCGAATCGTGCTCTAAATATTTGAGCCTGGATTAGAAACGAAAACTCCTCTGGGATATTCAATAATCGTTCTAGCTTTTCATTCATTTGCTTCCTTTTTTTTTTGTTTTTAATTTATAATTTTCTTATTTTTTTTTTTTTTTTTTTTTTTGCAGTAATTGTCTTCAATTTTCAGCTAAATTATTTTTAACATTAACGTTATTTTTGAAATAAAATTTTTCATCTCTTGAAAATTTTTCCTTCCTTATTTTTTCAACTGTATTCACTCTATTATTAGGGGTATTGTTGTTGCTACATATACATATTTTTTGGTATTTTTGCTTTTATCAAAATGAAAATAAAATATTCGCATATTCGTTTTGAAACAAAAAGTGTTTTCTTCTTTTCAATTTTTTTAATTTATTTATAATTTTTTTTTATGTTTATTGTGTCATAATTTGATGCAATAACTCGCATGTAACATATTTTGCATAGTTTTGTTTCTTTGTGTTTGTGTTTCTTTTTTTTTACTTTTCGCAGCTTTAAACCAGATGTTAAAACTTATTTTAAATATAAATAAGCAATCACTCGCGCACACTTAGCCAAACGCGCTTTAAGAGAATGGGGAAAAAAAATAGTGTTTTGTTTATAAATGCGTTACGAAGCGCTGATTTAGTAATAGCCAAGTGTTGCCTTCAAGCAACGTCTTAAAACTGATTTTTGCTTTACCATAAACTTGGCTTACAAGCTTTACACAAGCTTTATTGCTAAAGAGCTCGCTTGGCTGGTTGATTGTTTTTGTTGCGATACTATGTAAGTGTAAAGCAATTGAGTAAAATATATTTCTAAGGTTATAGAGATTTCAATTTTATTTACTCTTGTTAAAAATGCTTTAGATTGTTTTTTGGTTATTTACTTATTTATTTATTTTGTTTTTTTTCAACTTTAAAGCATTCAAAATTATCTAAATTTTGGATGATGTTGCAACACAATATGTAGAACGTAAACTTTTTGTTTATTTAGTAATAGCCAAGTGTTGCTTTACATTATCCGAAAGTAGTATAAATTTTTTCTCAAAGCTTTAGAAAAACTTGAATAGTTTAGTGTTCAAACCTAACGCATAACACATATATCCTGTGAATACTATACGTTCAAGTACTTTTGGTAAATAAATCTTTCTTTATTCCATGCTATTAACCATAAAGACCGATTAATTTGAAAGTGGTTTAAAACCATGAATTTTACAATTGTATATGTAAAAGGTTCAGATTTTCTTTGATAAGTAGTTAAACTCTATGTCTTTCCTACACACACACTTGGAAAAGTTTATTAATACCAGATTGATTGATTTCATCTTCTTTTATTTGCAGGTAAATATGTCACAAAACAATGATGATACGATAAGTGTAAGTGATATCTTTTTGTTTTCTTTACAACTGTCACAAGATTGAAATATAATACGAATATA
This sequence comes from Glossina pallidipes, assembly GCA_000688715.1. Taxonomy (NCBI): domain Eukaryota; kingdom Metazoa; phylum Arthropoda; class Insecta; order Diptera; family Glossinidae; genus Glossina; species Glossina pallidipes. The sequence goes on from KK499808.1 coordinate 312,927, forward strand.
TATAATTTGCACAAACGCTTATCAAAGATAGCATTAAATGTAGTTTTGTATTTATTAATATTAAATGTCTTGCTATGAGTAACAACGCAAAATGGGGTCTGTGTACATATATAATTCAACAGTAATATTGCGTGTTGATCTACTCAACTACGCCTTTCTCTCAATCAATTCCTAGCGTTCTCAAGGGCGCAAAAGGTGAAGAAAGCGGTTAAAAGACTGTATATTTTATGCATTCTAAGTCAGGGCCGCAGGTTAGCCCGCCTACACGACATAAAAACAGTTTGAATAGTAAAACAGACCAGAATTAGTAACGAAAGAATGACGAAATTGTGACTTTTCTTCCATTACAATCTTCTTTTTAAATCCTACATCATTTGTCGTACACGGACATTTTGAGTTTGTGTGTACGTATACAACACTCAGAAAGACTCGAAAATGACCCACCATTTATTATAACAATCAATTCGAAATTACTTTCTGAATCGCTTGTTTGTCCGTCTGTCGGAGCTATTTTTTGCGCTTCTTACAAGGGTTCTAATGAAAAATGAATCTTTATATGGCAATTATTATGGCCAGTTTTTGATATTTTATGATCAAAAGGGGTTCAAACGAGGATTATCATAATATAATAAAACCTTACATGCCAACAAAATCTAACTTTTAATACTTGATGATAAAAATTATTCCATAGTAACAAAGTAAGAAATTAATCAAAAAGAATTTGCATCGCACAGGTTTTTTTGTTAGAGGCCATCGTATGTTAAAGTCTATCACGGAGAACAAGCCCTTTTTATAGTGGCCAAGTCTAATTTGTAGCCTTTGATGACGGAGGCAACTGAAAAATAATAAACCCTTTGACAATAAAATTAAGTTTAACAAATTTTTCCTACGTTAGTTGACCTTCCTCCACTGTAGAGGCTTTCATGAAAGTGTACCTTTGCCTAAAAGTAATGTATAATTTTAGATGTATTATCATGAAAAAGATCAAATGACTTTATTAGATCAAGTTGTATAGGATATCTAATGCTGACGTTGGCCGACTATAGTGTTTTTATTTGTTTTTTTTTTTTATATAGTTTTCCCTAAGACAAGATGATTAGAGTAACGTAAGGACTATACGCAAAACAAAAGAAAAGAAAGCAAAGTAAACCAACTGCAAAATATTTTGAGATACTTTCATCTATCAAGCGCCCATTTGCCGCTTTTGTCAATTGCTAGCTTAGAAAACAAATCAAAAACATGAAGTGAAGAACAAAAGAAAAACCGACGAATATTAATGTCTCACATCCCCTTTAAAACCATCCCTAGGGATTGTGTTAATTTCACACACGAAATGACAACGTTATGTGATATAGAAAGTTTTCATTACAAAGTAACTAGAAATGGCAACGCCTATTTTTATATACCCTACAAGACTTCATTAATTGGTAATCCAAAATGAGTAAAAGTTAGAACTATTAGGCATAAGGTAATGGCTTTTCAAAACGTCTTCGATGGGAGATCAATGTAAATAAAATTTTGCACAATTACTTTTGTTTCAATCCGCTACTCATAAAATGATCTTCTTGTTTCTGCGATAGTATTCAGAGCTTCCCACTTTCGTTTCATTAACGAAGATATCGTTTTTCACCTAGTTTTTGAACTACGCACTAAGAATTGCGAATTTTTCTCTTATACAGCAACTTATCCATGTCATGTCTGAATTGTGAGGGTGCAAAAATGGTCCGACCCAGTCTAATTTCACTAGGATTTGCTCTTGAAGCAAGAACATGTCAGCGTATCTCGTTGAATATATACAAATATACCGCGGCCGGCATTAAAGACAGTGATAAGACTAAACCTAAACTCCACTGATTTATCCCAATCTATCCCTAAAGTGTCTTATCCTATCATTTCATTCAGGAAGTTTCTTGGAATCGAATTAAGCCTGTCTCCCCTTCTTGATGTCGCATACTTGCGTACAAATTTAGTACAGTAGCCTTACTACAAAAGCGATGTAGTGTACAGAAAAGATGACAATAGACTTATGATTTTTGATATAAGTTATGCTTTAATGCCAATGCAATCGTGTTTTTATATATACACTTTTATATTTTCCCAACAAAATCAACTTTTAGCTCACCATTATAATGTGAAAGCATGTTAATTTCATTATTACATTTATCGTACCTACGAATATTAATATCTAATGGATACAACATTAAGCTTTTATTATACATACTCTTTGCGAGAATAACAAACATATTTGTTAGTCTACCTGTGTCATCTCTATTGTTGGAATTGTCATAAAAAATCGTAAGTGAAGTGTGAACGTTATTGACATTTATACGATTTAACTCCAAGCATTAAATTTTAAATACAAGCAAGAGCTAAAATGCGTGTGAATACAGGCTAAAGACATCAATCTGAATTTTGACGTAAATAATTAAGAGAATCGTATTAATATTCAGTGCAAAAGTTAACCAAAGATGAGAAATTTCCATATTTTTTTCCATATATACAGGTTTTGGCGAATGCTGAACATCTACTAAAAAGTATACTAAGAATTTCATTCCATTTGGAATTTTAATATAACACAAATACGTACTGCTAATAACGCCCATTCCTTTCCAATATTCGAGGACAGATTTTTGGAATGTCTAACCCAATGGATATCTTGGAAGTACCTGGACAACACAATATCAATAAAATATTTAATTTTGTTAAAATGACTAGACTAAGCATCCAGTCTACCTTCTAAACAAGCAAAAATACTAGGCACGGTTACCATTAAATATTCTACATCACTCTATAGTTTTCCATATGTCGACTCCTCAAAATGAAGCCTTTTAAGGGAAGAGGTCGGAGAAATGGTCCTATCCGAACCATTTTGGACAGCTTTCACGCTTGTGTCAAAACACGTCAATGTGCCAGATTCCTTCAAAATATATCAATACTTTCAAGAATGAACACAAGAAAACAAAGCGGAAAGAGAGACAGACAAGTTTAGAGTTATTTTCTGAATCGATCGGAAAATAAAAGATTGGTTTCTCTCAAATCATACTGAATATTGCAAACATCCACACAAACTTAATATGACCTTGTCCCACAAGCAGTATGGGATATAAAAAAGAAGAGAGAAAAAAAAAGAGTTTGTTGCTAGTGCTCATCCCACAGCTAGTCCTAGAATTCTTTTTTTTGATCTAAATAAATTATGATTACAATTCAATTTCGAATATTCCGAAAAAGCCCCAAAGAGTGGTTACAAGTTGTATATTAATTAAGAAGATATGAAGCCAGATATTCATCTAAGAGTCGACTTGAATATATGTTGAAACGTGAAGACTGTTAAAATTCTTGCCATTTGGCAGGAGCACGCCCCTCTTCGCTTAAGTGAATTCCAACAGATACAAAGACGGAGAGAGAATCACCTATTATCACATCGATCCGAAGCGTCTCGCTTACTATAATAAGTAAATAGATATTAATAGCATCCCTAATACTTATTTTTTGGCGGTTACACTTGCATTAAGAAAGTTTACACACCGTACAGCAATGAAACGAACGAAAGCTTAACATATCTACAACAAGCTCTACGCTGTCAGCCGCGATAACGCAACTAAGATTTGCAATGTAATACTTTGCATGATCAATTCATATGATCTTTCGTTATGCTTGTGTTTATTATCATTACTTATAGAAATAAAAGTAACTTAAATATAGGTTAATACGAGTATCGAGTGTAAATGGTTTTTGTTTTCCATTATTGTCTGCTATTTCTTTACTTTTCATGTTTACGTATTCTCCGGTTTTATATGGCGGTCCATAAGCAGCGACTACAACGTCTTTATGAGCAATCTTAAATTGAGTTGGGTTAGGTCAGCAGCTTTTATTATTGTATTTTTTTTTTTTTTTTTTTTTTTTTTTTTNTTTTTTTTTTCTTCTCTTTTTATCTTATTTCACATTTTACGGCTGCGATGTGTTAAACGACGGTAATTTTTTGTATGATTTTGTAAGTTTTTAGTCACTGTGCCAAGTTAAATATTCAAAGTAACCGACCTTGAATCGCATGCTTAATGTATGTGTATATGAATGTTTTATGTATGTATGTATGTATGTATTATTATTACTTTTTTTTTTATGCTATCTTTTACTCCACGCATTTAATTGACAATAAATGCTTTATCATATTTAGATACTTGTACGGTTACACATTCAGACGTAATGTCTAATTGTTATAGGATTAAGTGGTGGTAGTAGTAGTAGTAGTAGTCGTCGTAGTAGCAGCAATCCAACTGCATATGGTCGTTGTACTTTAAACAGTTTTTGTTTAGATTGCATAATCTGTGCTTTTGTAAATTTTTTAAAAATGGTCTTACACCTATTAAGACAAATTAATGTAAACTTTTTAGAAACATTTCATCGATAACATTGTAAACTATAACCGATTATGAAAAAGCTTCTCCTTTTTTCATTTTTTTGGAGAAACAAAGTAAAGTTAAGAATCTCTAGAGGGGAACAGTGCATTAAACTCTCTTAACCACGTGCCCGTCGCTCAGCAGTTGATGTTTATTTTCAATGCTCTTTTAAGCTTTTTGCATTATTTACCAAATTTTTTTTTTTTTTTTTTGTTTCTTCTTCTGTCTCGTTTTCTCCTGTTTTTCGGGAAATTCCTTTTTTTATGCATGGTTTTGGTTGCTTTTGCTTTTTTGGTTCAATTATTTTTGTGGTGTCTATCTTGAATTTTTGGTTTTGCTTGTTGGAACTTTTAACAGCTTTTAACTTGGCATACCAGTCGTCATTTGAGTTTAAGGTTGCATATGTTGAAAAAATTGATTTACATGCAGAACGAGTATTTTTCATTATGCTTTAACTCACACTCTGTTTAAGAACAGTTACGATAATTTCATCAATGCGTTACATAACGTATACGGAGATATTTTTGTATGTACACAATGCACACACACACTACTTCGGTTAAAGGTATATTAACACATTGACAGAGAGTACAAAGTTCAGTGACGACCAAAAGTTGACAAATTTATTTTGAAATTAGTCGGAAATCTGATTGAAAATATTTTGTAATGGTTGCACACCATATATACAAGATGAACATGCACAATGATATAGATTCAATTTTTCACCCAATTATCTAATGAGAAATGTTTGCCTTCAAAAATGATAGGCTTCAAAATTGAATGCCTGCCATATGCTCACACTGACTTTTAGATTGATTCACCTTTCATTATACCAAACGGTATAAACGTATTTTCTGAATCGACTTAAGGATGCCTTTAGTCGATCTGCCTGTCTCTTTGTCGGCTCATGTATTTCAGTGTGTACTCTATGAAAGTCATCGTTTTCGAAATAGGGCGATAAAATTTGAAGCCCCGAAGGCAACGAGTGCTGGCCTGTCGAATCACCCCTTGTATACTCCGATATAATGATGCGGCGGCCATATTAAAAAAGAGTTACGATTTTTAGCATTCCTTGCAGGGAGTGTTTTTTGAGTCCGTTTCGAGCCCGACGTACCTGTCTCTAATCGTAACTTTTGTCTTAAGATTTATTTTTACGAGATGATCTTACTCAACTGTTATTTTATTATAACTGGATTGCATTTGTAAATAAGAAAATGTATAAATAAATAATCAGCCTATGTCAACAAACTCATATTACTATTTTCTATTGAAAGTTGGTTTCAATCAGTGACTTGGCATATAAATTTTCTATGGCAAGTTTAGGTTGTCTACTCATTTTTCTACGCATCACTTTTTCTTATGAAGGTTTTTATGAACGTTAAGCCTTCATTTGCCAATAAAGTAAAAGTTTATGACGGAAATTGATCAGGTGTAATATTCATTTGCCATGCAAGCATATTGTACTCAATTTGGACCATAACGATCTATTTTTCGAACGCCTTTCCATAGACGAGTCCTCATTAAAAGTTAATGTTTTTAAGGCCAAATCTAATTTTCGTATTTTTGGGTGAAACTATGCGAAGTGTTGGCTTGGTATTTATTGCTGGGCATTGCACGACTATGACAAAGTAAGTTAGTTGTTATATGTTGTAAATAATAAGAACATTATTGCAAAAAATTCGTTGTTCCTGGAAGAGATAGTGCTTTCCAGGCAGTCACATTTCACAGATTGAGAACTGCTTATTTTGATTACATCTCTCAATGACTATCACTTGCGTGTTTAGGTTCTAATTATCAGATTTTCTCCATTATGAATGGATTTTATTTGTATAACGTAAAATATTAGAAGCTATATGTAAGTACATATCAACCAACACATATAGTGGGAGTCAAGTATTTACGTCTGTGCGATCACCTGAAAAAATTATAATTCCGAGTATAAAGTCTTCACTATGGAAATGTATGTATATCAACATATATATTATGTATATATATATACATATTCATAAATATATATACATATATACACGTGTGCATATATGGATACATTTTTTGAGCTAAAAAGCATTGAGGTTTCGTCCGTGTGCAGTTTGCTGCCGTTACTCACATATCTGTGTTTCTCTTAGACAGTCAAAGTCGCAAGAACTAAAGTAGAGAGCAGTTACAGGGACATGTTTCAATTGCACTCTTATGAACAAAATTGCTAGTAAATTTAATTCCATCCGATTATTTCTCTAAACTGCATTTTTTTTTTTTATTCATCACAAGGGACATATTAATTCATATTGATTTCATTTCGGAGACCTAATATATACAGAGTGTCCCAAAAAAAAAAAAAATGTATACACACTTTAATATCCTATTGTTGCCAATTGAAATGTCACGTCTAATAATCGCGAGCAATTTAGGGAGAAAAATGACTATTATTTTCAGCAAGATAAAGCAACTTTCCACTGTCATAATGATTTAAGAGGTTGTCAATGAAAATCTGCCGGACAGATGGATTTCCCGCCATCGAATGGCCTCCAGAGCTCACGATATTGGATTTTTTTTTGTGGAGACGCATCAAGGGCAAAGTTTATCTGCCAAAACAGACAACAGGCGATCCTTGGAAGGCGGAAATTGGTAGAGCACGTAACGAAATTCCTCAACAAATGTCTTGCCACGTTTGCGATTCCATTCTATTTCATTCCTTCTTAATAGTTTGTCTCGGCGGAAGGAAAACACCAGGACATTCGAAGCAAACCTTGATTTTTCAGCAACTTTGGCGCGGGCTTTTCAACTTTTGCGCTATATTTGGGCAGTTAGTTGTTGGTTTTCGAGACGTGGTCTCATCTCATTTCATTTCGCAATCAAAACTAAATACAACACCTTCGGACAACAAAATTACACAATGTAAAATTCGGAAAAAAGGCTCTTATGTCACCAAGCGCAGCTGAAACACTAATGACGTTTATTATGTGATATTGACACACATGTCTGTCGCAGTGCTATCAGCTTAGAAAAAAAATCTGATATTCAATATACCCGCAACTTTTAACTTGAATATTAGTCTTGCTCTTCGGTCACAGTGTTATAGAGTTGTAGAGAAAGAGAAAGAGAGAGAGAGAGAAGGAGAAAACTTCGTTCGAACAAAACTTTCAATTTTGTGTCGAAAAGGTCTACGTTTTTAAATGTCCTTTCAAAACTCCTATCACTGAGAGGAACTTGTTTTTATTTGTGTCCAAAGTCTACCTCTTGCGAGGCAATTGGATAATACGCATATGTTTTAGAATATATCCGTTTGTGTATTTTTGGCTATGTTAAGTTTTGCAAAATTTGAAATTTTTTGATTAAATACGAGCTTAGAGAAGGCACACTTCCAATGGAAAGGCATATTGTTGCATGTCCCAACGGTGTATACAAGAACATGATCGAAACGATGTTTTAGAAATTATTGATTTCTTTCAATGCGGGCAATGGCATCGTACAGCGTTTGCTGCAGCGTTGCATGACCTTTAAAAACATTGTCTGTTTCGTTCTAAAAAAATCTCATCTATTTTCTGTCAAGTTTTATGAAAAAAGGAATACATATTTTTTTTAGAGAAATGAAAATACGACTCGTTTTCTTTAAACGCTGTTTTCTATGTTTTCTTTAAGCTCATAATGAAGATGATAATGATTGAAAATGGAAACTTGCAATTTTATCCTGAACCGAAGGCTAAATTCAATTTTATGCTGTTGTTCGCATAACAGAAATGCGCTAACAAAACATAAACCACAAAAATCAACCCTTACATATGCATTTGAAATAAGCTGCAATTTTTGATTTTGAACGTTCGAAGAGGGGGACGAGGAGAGAGGCGGTTGGGTAATTTCTGACTACTCTCTTCATCAACGCTATGTTCCTCTTGTTTCATTTTCGGCAATTGTAATCTGGAACGATGTCATGCGAGAGACACGGGGCTTGGACGAAGGGGTGCCGATGAACAAGTGTACGTGTTCTTGTTATAGAATTGAAATGACCAAAACCGCAATGTTCATATATGCACTGAATTTGTGTATATATGTTTGTACGTACACGCACGTAACATGCTTCATCCTGCAGACGCATACAAACACATTTTGTTTACATATATTCATGTACATACACATGTCCAGTTTAGAGGAGCATACTTGCCGGACAAACCACGAGTAAAGATTGCTGCTGCAATACTTTCTAGCAACATTAACAATTATTTTGTGCATGTATCTATCTAACGTAGGCCGAGAGCAATAAAACGAAGCGAAAAGAGAAAGAATAAAAAATGTTTTAAAATTTTGGTGCATTGTATGGGTCTTTCCTTAACAGGGATACTTTCTAAGCGAAAAGGGAATTTTTCAACCTGTGGGTGCTATTATTGATAAAAACAAAGTGAAAGCCTGCAGACGAAGCTTGTCCATAGATATACTGAACGACGTCGCAAAGAGTGATCAAGAAAGCTCATCGTGGCTAGCTAGCATGGACCTGTACATTAAATCTTAGTCCCTTCACAGCCGGTGTTGAAAAATTAAGCAAAATTTTCAAAATGTTTTTGCACTTTTACGGCAACCACAAGCACATAATGCGCTGCACGTTAATAAAGACATTTACCTAAGATCTTTTGTGATCCATGTCGGGTTAGTAGCCTCAATTGACATTTAAACATACTGATCGTTGCCATAAGCGTCCTAAGAACATATTTTTTTAGAGCAGAGAATATTTAGGATTTCTTCCGAAGTATAAAAAGTTTCTTACATATTTATCTCAATTCTAACCAAGAAAAAGAAAAGTCATAATATTAGAGAAATTAATTTCCGAAGACCGTAGTAGAGCCCAGTAAGCTTAAGTTGCTCATCAGCTGTGTTTTTTCTGACTTCAATAAAAGATTCGACTAAATAACATAAGCAAAAAACTACAGAACTTTTTCGAAGATACTCATAACAAAAATAAGCTGAAACAGTTCAAAAAATCGAAGCACTCTCGTTATAAATGAATCGTAGGCAAAAACTAGATAATTATTAAAAATCTCATAACCGGAAACGACCCATCATTAAATAACCTAAAAGACTTCTCTTAATATAGTTATACAAGGACTTTTCAAAATAAAGCCTTGTATGCAAGCGGTGAAGAAGGTCGTGTGGTCCAAATCCTTTTGAATAGCATTCGCTCTTGGGCCAAAGCACCGCAGTGCACCAAAGTTTATCAAAAATTTACACTGAGAGAATGCATGACAGACAGACGGACAAGGTTAGATCGATTCAAAATGTGATTTTGGATCTGTTCGATGTCCTTCTGGGTGCCTGTGTACATTCGGACAAACTTAATATGCCCGGTATCACAAGTGATGCAAGATATAAAAATTACAACAAAAATAAAAATGAAAAGCTTAAACCGAATTTTCTAAATACATAGCGATCTCATAATTGTAATGAACAGCCATTCTATGCTTACTTTACGCGTGTTTGATTTTATCAATAAATTAAAACCTTAGCTATGAATGCAGTCGTCTTTTGTTACCTGGCCACTAGTCACAGTTTTTGTAGCTTTCTATTAGATTTGGTTTTGGGTAGCAATAGTTACAATAACATTTTTCAATATCTATTTTTTTATGGAATCGAAATCACATACACAAAAATACTTTGTCATTTATGACGCTCCTCTGCTGGTATTCGGAATATGGTTTCTAGGCTACATTTTACTACAAAGTCCCAAAATAGTGTCGGAGGGTAGAAGGTATTTATTTATTGATTATCTCGCTATAAAATTACAAAAGGTTTTCAAAAAAGAGACTTGAAAACTTTAATATTTTGGCAGTTAAGAAATTCAGTGTCTTACAACATTGTTCAACGAAAATTATAGTAACACTCTGGTAATGCTAATTTTGTTATCCCTTTTTATACCCCACACTACACATATTAAGTTTGTGCCGATGTGTGCAATATCCAGAAGGGCTTGAAACGGGTCCACTATTTATTATATCAATTCAGGATCATCTTCTGATTCGATCTGTGCTTGTCTGTCCATCGTGTTTTTTCGTGTTCAAGCTAAAGGTCGATATTTTTCCGATATCTTGATGTAAATTGGTGCACTGATGGGCCTTGGCCTAAGGGAGAACGTTGTTGACAATGCTTCCAATTGGATTACATTCTCGACCGCTACCCTTATAACGCCATGTTTTGAAAAATCATGATAGGAATAGCTGTAGCGTGGGCCATGGCCCACTCTAGGGTTTTTACTTGCTTATGAATTCAAACAGTACCTACGAACGTTATAACTCTAAACATTCGTGATGTTATAAAATGATTGCAAAACATCCATTTGCCATTGAACAATAATCCAAACCAAATATGATAATAATTCGGTTGGTGTTTTTTTGTTAGTAAAGAAGTTTTATTCAAAAAAAGAAATGTCGTATTAAAATAAATCGAAATAAGTCCACTGATCGATGAATCAGATGTAGGTCTGTCATTCATATTACCTTCAAGAATTCATTGCTTTCGTAATATGTCAGGAAATTGTTCTCTAATTTCGCTCGAATATATTCGACGAATAGGTCTTCATTAGCAACATCGCCTATAGACGCAACGTTTTCTTCGTTGCGGTCACCTGCTGATACGAAAATATTTTTCGTTTCTGTTTTCCCAAAACTTTCAATGAATGGATCATAGTAATATATACATTTCCGAAGTTTCCAAATACAGGGGACTACAACCTTTACTCTTCTTTACCTAATTTAGGTGATTGTAAGCTGAAAAAGTAACTAAGGAAGCGCTACAAATATCGCTTGCCTATGTGAATCAACCTTATAAGTAACTTTCTTACCTATTCAGCTTAGTTATCTACTGAATATTCCTATCAAGAAGAGTTTAGCTGCTACTATTATAGATGCGTTTACAAGTCATTAATATTTAAAAAATGTGAATATATTCTCTGATTTGACAAAAAAAAAACAACAACAATAACAATAACAAAGATAAACAAATTTTTAACAACTTGTTATTAAAACCGTTTTAAAATTAAAAATACTTAACAAATCTAAAAAAAAAGTTTTCAAACTTTTTATATCCTCCATCGCTCGCGGCACAATGGCAGTGCAGGTGTATGCAACACCCAGAAATACTTGATATAATCCGCTTTATATACCGATTTGCCTGTCTGTCTATCTATCTGTCTCGTTTTCTTGTGCTCAAGCTATAGCCCATAATTTTTTAGATATTTTGACGAAATTCAGTACACTGACACCTTCTGAGCCAAGGCGAACGCTATTGAAACTTGTTCTGATCGAACCGTTTTTCCAACTACTTCCCCTATAACACTTTACTTTAAAAAGTGGAATTACTCTGTATGGTACTTAATAGTAGGCCACTAATCACTATAGCGCTTTTATCTACGGTTACTGCACATATTTGTTTACAAAATATTTAGTAAATAAATGTTTGATTTCTTATATAATTTTTGTTAAATTTTTACTTCTTGAATTTATATATACATTTATACTTATTATTATTATTATTATTATATAAATTCAGCCAGAGAATAAATTCTAAGGCTAAAGTCTTAAAGCACTAGCATCTTTCGGCTTTATTTTTTTTTTTCATTAATATTATTATTATTATTATTATTATTGAAAACTCTACCGCACTTGGGATTTGAACCCAAGACCATTGAATTGCTAGTCGAGACTTTTGCCTAATCGGCCACTCAGGCGGATCATTTATATTAATATATTAAGTCTTCTTTAAGATAACTTTTAAATGTACTTTTAGGTGAAATTTAAATCAATCCTTAATTAAAATTGCTTTTACTTTCTTCATTCGTGCATTTTAACCCTTGGTCGCATATTTTTACCATTTTCCTCTACACCGTTTGCCATTTCTTCCAACAAAACCGTCTGTGGTCAACGATTTTCTTTAACTTGTTAAAATTAGAGCACTGGGTTAATATTATATGTTGACAGAGACAGAGAATACATACATACATAAATGAAGGTAGAAGGCGAACGAAACATATCTACAAACATATACCTGCGTGTGTGTATATATATATATATACATATATATATTTGTAGAACTCTGCATCGCATTCAACAAACTAATTGCATTCTATTATATCTTGTTTGCTCTTTTTCAATTTCTTCACTCCTTTCAACAGATTTTCTTGTGCTTCGTCATTGTGCTGGTTGGTTATTTTATGTGCAGACAAATGCGGTTTTTAACCTTGACTACATTTATATATATATATATATTTAGTATGCATATTTATGTAGATATCCAAGTATATACATTTATTATATGTTTGTGTATGTATTCGCTTGCACATGTATATATTCAAGTCGTTTTCTTTTCTTTTTGTTTCACAATTTCATGTCATGACGATGCTAAGAGTCAAGAACATTGCTTGGTTGGTTGTGCGGCGCATTGCATTCATTCATTCATTCATATATAAAATAATAAAAATAATAAAGCAAGCTAGACGAAG